>OX419716.1:8821896-9421896 GCA_948474765.1 Patella depressa | reverse complement strand
AACAAGGAGTTTGGATTTTAAAATATAAAATGATCGCATCTATTTAAAGATGTTTTATGTAAGGTTTAGATACAGAGCTGATAGTTGTTGCTATAACTGTTTAAATACAGGAATATGATGAACATTGCAGTCAAAGTATTGTATTCTCAGCCAAGTTATGACTGTTTGAAGAAAAGCTTAGTCTCGATTTTCATTGCTAACGGTTTCACGATTACAACATTTTTTAAAGATGCATTATGTAAGATTTAGATAAAGAGCTAGCCATTCTTCCTATAATAGTTCGAAAAAGATAATGTAAAATGAATAATTTGAAAAATTTCATGCAAATTACTCTATTACAAGCGAAGATATTAGCCTTTGAAGGTTTCACAAGACGTATGCAATAATTTAAACCACCGTACTGGTTTTTCGAAGCTAAGTCTCGCTCTTACATTTTAGCTTAAATCAAAATATGACTGAAACGTTCTAATCTATCTAATATCGGAGAAATCCGATGCCATTGGGGGTTGATTATGGCCTGGGTGAGTTAATTAATGTATAATTGATAATTTAGGTAACATTTCAGGCGTAAAGAAAGACCTGCAATTAGCAGATTTAGCTCTTGCATAATGTATGTTTAATTATATTATTAAATAGGGAACGTATTTCAATACGTTAAACATTACAACCATCCAATGTTCTAGAGAGTTTATTATGAGTTTGCCATGTAAATAAATGTATATATAATTAATAATCTATGTAACATTTAAGGCTTCCATAATAAAACACGACATCATTGGATCAAAATATGCAATGCCACGAGTAGATTATTAGTACAATACTTACAAAAGACGTGATAATCTGAGGTCTAGAAACTCGTAGTTGAACTAAAGTCTGTAAAATACTGACATCTTGTTCGATGGTTAATCTTTCTAATATAGCTGCTAGAACACAGAATACACCCGACTTCGCTACACCATTGCTACAAAGTCAAATAAGATAAAATCTGGATTTTAAAATTCCACCTGTCTTAGCACGTTTGACATCTTTCATTAAAACTCCTGACGTCACATTCACAATGATTAACACACGTGATTTGACAGTCGTAATTGTGTCATATAGCTTCTTGTTTATTTATATCATTATCATTTTGTAAAATGCACCAACTTACATACAACTAACTATGATATGTCCATCTTAATTTATATTGTTTAAATAAGGTAAACCAACTTACAAACAATGAACTATGATATATAGGTCAATATTATATAAATAACAACAATCAACTTACAGACAATGAACTATGATGGGCCCATCTTCATTTTGTTGGGACCATGTTTTTATATCTTCTAAGATAGTGAATATTGGACTGGCAGAAGTTGGCACCCCTTTCTTTGGATTCCAAAAATTACACTGATAAATTCTGATTCGTCTTTTCAAGTCGTTCTGATTAAAATAAACAAAGACATGATTAGTAAGATTGTCATATTTTTTTTTTAAATATACGAAGCTTCGATCATTGGGGTTTTATTAATGGAGTCTGTCGATTATGCGGTTTATTTATGGATAAACCCTTTCCTTGCTCTGCTCAATTTTTCCTAGCTATATTTGATAAAATGATTTGGATTTGGGTTTTAGCGAGTTGGTCCACTGATATCTCTATTAATAGATAAATCTATATCTATATTTATTGAATAGTCTAGTACGGGGTAACAAGGGTTGGAATTTCACATTTCTGGAAATTTGTGAAGCGGGTGGATCTGAAAGTGAACCGGCTTCTATTTTATGAAGACTTGGGGTTAATTAGGGTTACGGGAACACTGCAAACTGTTTATTAAAGAACTGTGACATTTAGGTTCTTTGCTGATATAAATCCAGACATTATGGAACAGTAATAAAATCATTATGGGGCCAAATATAACATAAAATAAACACGAGAGATAATAAGTGGATACGGTCCATAAGAGAGTTACCTCCCTTCATTTTTAGATAAATTTGGAATCCTCGATTGAACGTTCCGGAATTGAATTATCTAAATGCTTAAAGTAGAATCGATCGGGTGAAAATATGGATTTAGGGCTGTAACGTATGCGTCGACTGCATAAGAAAATATATCGACAAACCATGACAGCTGAAATATTTGCATTGCATTTAATTACTTCACGTTTCTATAGTCACGCCCTTCAATTACAATTGTGTCAATTCGTGATGTTCCGAACCAACGATCGAGCATCCCCTACCTCTAAATGATAATACGATTATTGGAAATGATCCAGGGGGGGGGAGGTCCAAACCCCACTCTGCTCAGATACATAAAAAAAAATAATGCCTTGCATAAATGAAATTACATCACAAAGTGATCCTACATCATTATAAAAATGAATTCTCTGTTTAAACAGCTCAATTTGTATGCATTCCTATGTAATTTAGAGACGATACTGGCAGATTTCCGCAACAGAAACCTGGCAAACCCCCTCCTGCAAAAATTCCTGGATTCACCCCTGGTATAGAGTAGCATTGAAATATCGTCGACCTCTTAATGTGATTTCCAATGATTTCCAATGAAGCATGTGCATACGTGATGAGAATATCAATTATCCGTTCTTAAATCAGTTGAAAATCAAGTCAAGGAGCATCCGATGACCTAGAGAGTTGATTGCGGTCATGGTATATCAAGAAAATGTCTAATTAATAATGTATAGAACATTTAAGGCCTAAAGAAATACCTTCAATAGGTAGATTTATCTCTTGAATTGTGGATCGGTAAAGACAAGAATTTACTTACATCTAATTCACTGTTAATTAAACAGGTAACCATTGAATAAATACCATTCTCATGTTCTGTTTTATCTTGTTTGATTATATTATATGGTCCACAGTTTAGATCACCAGCTGCTGGTATATATTGTCCAATATCCTGTAGAGTACACAAATATATACCACGTGATCTTTTAGGGACATGATAATAAATAATAACACATACTTGTAATAATAATGAATTTGTATAGCGCGTATTCTGTAGAATGCCCTAAACAATGACTCCTAGCTGTGTTTTCAGTATAGTCTTGACATTATCCATGGAACTGGCGTCTCTAACAAGTTGTGGCAATCTGTGCCATAATACAGATGAAAACAAGAGAAGGTGTGACCTCCACAAGGGTTCTTTTTGACGCTACGAGTCCTCCCTTCTTAATTCCATCCCGATATTGGCCGAGAAAGTTCATCGGGATTTTCAGGCATGGTTCCCGCTTGCCAGTAGTGCAAAACGGGGGGGGGGGGCTTGGAAGAAAAAACACGTATAGTGGTTCGGATGGTTCGACAAACCGAAGTCTGGTGTAAGCAATGGCATACACCTACAAGAAACCTAGGCAGTTGGTATTGGATATAAGAGTGGGTCGTCGTGCCGCTATTCGGGCAAATTTTCCCCAATAGCACAGTGTATGGCGATTTATCTACCCACAGTTCCATGAATCACGTGCCAAGATCTCGCCACTACAGACAATTTCATTAGCTAATCATTCACCTCAACAAGAAGAGAGGGGAGAACGCTAGATCGGAGACGGTCCTACGCATTTTAGCACATATGACGTCATTTATAGATTGTGGGTTAGGGTTAGGGTAAGGGCTAGAACCTGTAGGTTTCGCCAAAGTCTCGAAATGTAATTAGGGCTAGCCCTAACCCTAACCCTTGGCTAAGTCTAACCGTTACTCTAACCCACAATTCACATATGACGTCACAATTTGCGTAGGACCGTCTCCGATCTAGCGTTCTCCGAAGAGAGGTTATATAACAGCTCGTCCAGAATCTAGTGTAGTCAAGACAAGTCCAACAAGCGAAATCCGATCCGTGTTTTAATCAGATTGATAAACTGTAACAAATAAACCAAACAAGAGCAAATAACTCCCGTAAAGAGGAAAGGACGCACATCGTTCAAATCTAAGAATGGTTCCCTCACAATCTAATTAAAATACATATCCATATTTCGTTTCGTTTTTTCTATATTTTGAACTATAAAAACGAAACGAAATAGGATCTGTGTTTTAATCAGATTGGAATCCCTTCCTGACTTAATTTCTAGAACACCCGATCTCACTTCCAAAGTCCCATTCCGATATCCTAAATAAAAATAGTGTTGAGATATGTACTTCGTTAATATAAATTCATTCGCAGGGGAATATAGCGTTTCGTTATATTTAATAAATAAAGTTATTTGTTCCAAATCTTTAGCATTTCTGTAAGTTTAAGAATATACACATTTAAAATTGTTACCTTTCCTGTTTCTGTAATATCTAAATTAACAATTGTAGTAACGTCTTGTTCTACAACCATCGTCCAGAAATCTGTCACTGTATTTGATAAGGGTGTCTGGGTCAATATATAAGCACGTTTCTTTGTATAACTCTGAAAACATACGAAAATCTTTCCAATATCAATGTATCCGATATATGATTAAGAACCTGGGCTCAGTTCCTAGAAAAGTCTGAAAAGTAAGCACAAAGCCACGTTTCACTTTTTCTTAAATAAGAAACTGTATAAAATACCATCTCTAGAGAATTCTCAAGACAGTTCTTACGTAAGCACACGTCATGTAGGAATCTAAGCACATTGTGACTGGTAAACTGAGACGACGATGATCTCTAACACCATAAAATAATATTGGTGTTCAAAGTCTACTAAAAATCTAAACACAATAATGTTTTTAAGAATTTTATGGGAAAACAAAATAAGATAAGTTTACTTAAATGCAAAGTCTACTTAAAATCTAAGCACAAGAACGTTCTTAATAATTTTCTAGGAATCGGGCCAAGGATATTAGCGAATGATTGACACCAAGACGGCATTTGAGATTAAAGTCAACATGAACAATACATTACCAGAAGAACCATCACGAATTTCCTTGCCTGAATTTACTTCTCAGTCTGATGGGACGAAATACTGCATGATCAAAGTTTGTAATTATTCATATGCACGTACAAGAACCTCTGACAGTTGAATAGAAAGCCTCTTTCCGCGCAAAATGTTACAACCTCGCACTGACATGTTCATAGAAACAAATATCATCATAACATGAGATTGAACACAAGACCGAATATTGTGTTTACGAGCGAGACAGACTGAACATTGTGTTTACGAGCGAGACAGACGGAACGAAAACCGAGGTCCCGTCTACACTAAAACAACTGTTTGTCGAATAGGCCATTCCTTAAAATGATTAACTAGTATTATGTTTTAAAAGCGATTGTCATAGCCTTTTTAAATCCCTAATCTGGATAATCTTCCAATTATAATCATCTATCTTACCGATATAAACAAAGCATTGATATAATCTGTTGTATTTGGTCTCGATAAGCACAGTCTCGTTTTATCCGCTGAAATAATAAATAGTATATAACTTCAATAGAGAGAGAGAGGGATGGGGAAATGGGGTTTAACGTCCACACGTCACAACCTATGTCATTTCAAGACTAACACATGGTTCTCTTTTATTTCAATAATTTGTTTGCGCGTAGGGGAAACCGGAGGTCCGGCAGAAAACCCACGAGGTTGGACAGCTGACCCTACTCCTTGTCACGTACAACCGGGGAATTGAAACCATGCCAGTTGACTCAATGACAGACCTTATGATACAGTGCGCACGAGCTAACCATTCGGCCATCCAACCCAGTTAACTCAGATATAATATTGTAAAAATAATTTGAATAGATATGAAAACATAATTTGTCCTTAGAGTGGATTTAATAAAAGTGAAATAATAAGGTTTAACCTCCAACTGTTCTGCAAAATGCCTGTATGACGCATATCGGTCTTCATTAGTCAAGTAGGAGCAGAGCAGTAGGTCATAAAACCAAATATCATTTCACTAAACAATGGAATCAGTGTCCTAGATTTTGTAAATATGTCAATATTCAAGTTCAAGACTTGAAAGAAAATAGATATAAAATGTTTTAAAGAAAACCAATAAAACTACTAACATGCTAGTATTGCCAGATCTCTGTTCTTATTTCTGTTTTCTTCTGATAAAGCAACCGAACAATCGGCTGTAGTTTCTGGCAAACACAAATCATTAAGCATCTGAAAACAGATTTATAGACAGTTTTATACATTAAAATATATAACTAAAAATATTTGAATGATATAGTTTACGATGTGATTTACAATTTGAACTATGGGACGAAAACATGAGGTGGCATATACACATCGGCGTGCACGTAAAATAGCCATTGACAGTTGGAAATAGAATCGGTGCCGCTGTCCGTGCCAACATTCTCCTCTTGCATTATACAGTACGGGGTATGTCCGTCTTCATTAGCTCAGATGGTGCAAAAAAGAAGCCGTTACCCCCATTTTGTTTTATTTTTATTTACCTGAAATCGTTCCTGAAGCTGTGATTTACCAGATGAACTATTGATCTTTAGTAGTGTTTGATAGTCTTGTTGATATGATGTCACCGGAAACGTAATATCTCCAGCGACATACCACGCAGCTAAAGCATCATGTAGAAATACATATTGTTCCTGCAATATTTAAATAAGATAATATTTGATGTGCAAGAAATGTTTTGTTGGTTGCTTTCTAGTAACGTCAAAGAGTTATTACTGGCATTACTCTCTCTCTCTCTCTCTCTCTCTCTCTCTCTCTCTCTCTCTCTCCCTCTCCCCCTCTCTCTCCCCCTCTCCTTCTCTCGCATGCTGTATGCATGATACAGTATATATATTTAAATAAACATACCCATGTCTGCACCATGTTTACTCGTTCATATCTCATCTGTTTAACACATTCATAGACATCTACAGAACCCACTGCTCTAGCTTCTTCTATCAACTTATCCAAAGCTATAAAAGTTCCCGTTCGTCCAATACCAGCACTGAAGACGAAACAATACAAAGGAATTGAAGAGCAAAGCTCTGATCAGACCAACATTTTAGATGGCTGTCCATTGGCAATTTAAATAAATTATCGCCTTTTGGCCGGAAAAAGAAATGAAATCGGGTCCCACTGTTCTGCATCAACTGAGCTAATGAAGACCAAGAGAGAGAGAGAGAGAGAGAGAGAGACAGAGAGAGAGAGAGACAGAGAGAGAGAGAGGTGGGGTTTAACGTCCACTCGACACAAACTAGGTCATTTCGGGACTAGCTGATGAAGACGGGTCTGTACCAAACGATGTACCATGAGGGGAATTTTGGCCGACTCTTTTATCGAATTCCAAGGGCCAATGGTTCTTTTAAGTACACGCCCATGGGTATAGGGGAACTCGTTTTTTTGTTCCACTCGAACAAGAAAGCGAGAAAAGATTTCCTCCTCGATCAATGTCATAGACATTTGACCATACTGCATGTGCCCACCACTGCGGTGCCAATACGTGACACATACACAGGTTTATATACCAGGTTTATGCTAATATCTAATAACAGAAACGGGGTCTGAATTGGCTATCGACGATAAAGTTATTTACACTACAGGACTACAGTGTCAGGACTAATCCATTA
Source organism: Patella depressa (assembly GCA_948474765.1). Lineage (NCBI taxonomy): Eukaryota > Metazoa > Mollusca > Gastropoda > Patellidae > Patella > Patella depressa. The sequence goes on along the minus strand of OX419716.1, from coordinate 9,414,429 downwards.
GTGTATACAGGTCACAATTCTATGGAATACAATTACTGCTTATTACTGAGCGACGTTTCGACTACGCTTCTTTAGTCGTTATCAAGCAATGATAAAATCTAAAAAGAGACAAGTGAATATATACATGTACACAACAATACTAAATGCCATTGAAACATTTTAATCCATTAGTGGATAATAGTTTTACAGAAAGGGTTTACATACCTGCAGTGTACAATCATTGATCCAGGATGTGGTGATTTGGCTTTAATTACTTTTCTTCTGAACTCAACCAATGACACCATATCAGTAGGAACACCTTTATCAGGCCATGATGTATAATGGTACTGTTTAATGGTCCTAGATCCACATTCATCCTAGAAAATATTTTGAAGTAAAATAAATCGGGGTTTCATTTGACACTTTTCTGAAACAATCGGCTACGAAAACACTTCGCAGTGCAATAGGATGAACTGTGCCTGGAGAGCAATTGTTCTCTAGAACTGCATAGCGCATGCCCATCTTCATTAACGCGGATTGTGGAGTAAAGCAGACCGTTTTATCCAAGTACGTGTCTTCTTAACAAATATTGGTTAAACATAAAACCTACCTTTGTTACTTTCAAAGTTCTAACAGTGAAGTGAGAAAAGATATCCTCCTTCATCAATGTCATAGAAATTTTACCATACTTCATCTGCTCGCCAATCTCGGGCCAATACTTGAAACATTTTTTCTGAAACATCATATTATTAACATTGGTCCTAGTAGTATTAATATCGACAATTAGTTTAAGACAAGCACAGTCATGGGGTGGTAAGGTGTCATAGCAGCATCTAAGAGCAAAGACACAAGTAGTAAATTTTGACCTATTTTGTTCAAATTTTGTTAAATTGCATAACAAATCATTAAAATGAAATATATGTTATAACAAGAATAATTTTTAATATTATCAGCAATATTTTGTGCAGTATTGGAGGGCACTAGTATAAGTGTTACATAATGTGAATGTTACATGATACTATAATGAAAGTAGCATAATCCTGTTATGGATGTTACACGGTGCTATTATGAATGTATCATAATGCTTTTTTTTTGTTGAATGAAGCATAATACTTTTATGAATGTAGCATAATGGGGTTTTGAATGCTATTTGATACCATGCATGACACTATGCATGCCATACAATGCTATAATGAATGTTACATAATATTATGATGAATCAACACAATATTATAATGAATGTTACATAATATTATGATGAATACAACATAATATTATGATGAATGCAACATAATATTATGATGAATGCAACATAATATTATGATGAATGCAACATAATGATTCTATGAATTCTATATAAGATATTATGGATGTTACATTATGTTATAATGAATGTAGCGCAATGTTATTATGAATGTTACATAACGCTGATATGGATGTGACATAGTGCTATTATGAATGTAACATAGTGCTGTTTTGAATATTGCATGTGCTATTATGGCAACATGATGCTACTATGGATGTCATATAATGATATAATGAATATTACGTAATGCTATGATGAATGCAACATAATGAATGCTATAATATAATGATTTAAAGAATGTTACATAATGTTCTGACGAATGTAATATAATATTATAAATGTTACATAATTGTAGTATGAATATAACAAGATGCTATTATGGGTGTTACATAATGCTGTTATTAATAAAGCATAATAATATTACGGACGCTACATAATGCTATTCCTATATCACCACAGTTTTCATAGAAATTAAATGATAACTTTAACATACAGTTCCCATTTCGACCAGGTTGGTCAACATAACAATCTTTCCAGTCTGTGAATCCCATAATAATCGTAAAAAATCTTTAATGATAACATCATTTGGACCTGCGAAAAAAAAATATGTATGGTGTATTTTGGTGTAGTGTAAAATTACACAAAATCGCAAGAGGGCGTTGGATGAAATTATTTGTTTCTTTCTGAGCGAGATCGTTATCTAACAAAGTCTTCACGTGAACACATATAATATTTTATATGACCCCCCATTTAAAGGATGCGATTTATATTAAATGGGGTTAATCCAATATTCAAAGTTAGGTTGTAATTATCCGTTCTTTCAGGGTGAGTGCGTAATTTTCCTAATGGTTCATAAGGAAAGATTTAATTGGCTATACAACAATGGTCTCCCTTTGACCGATGTGATTTATATTAAATGTTTACATAACTCATGGGACCATGCAGTTAATCCATTTATGCGCAAAATGTCCAAAGTTAAGTTGCAAGTATCTGTTCTTTCAGGGCGAGTTCGTTACTGGGAATGTTCGTTGCTTTCCACATGTTTCGTGAGAACACATCTAATTTTCTATACAATCAAGGATAATGTTTTACATGATGCGATTCATATTAAAATATGCACAAAACTTTCTCACCTTGTGAAGCGATATATTTGTTTACAGCATTGCCATATCCCTGGGTAAACAAATCAATACACATGTTTTCAATGCCTCATTAATAAACGTTAAAAAATACTTAGTATATAGTTTAGATTGAAACTGCCCTTAAAATATTATGTGTACACTAGCTGCAATATGCTAGATGTGCTATAAGGGAACAACAGCTGTTAAATATAAATACACCAGCTAAATTAATTGAGGCGTTAATTATACAAACAGTGTCTGGAATATGCCCTTTCTCTATATAGGTAGAATATGCTAGATGTTAATAATATACAAACACTAGTTGGAAGATGCCACATATCCTTACAAAATAAGCTAGATGTTTAATACATGTGGACCATAGCTAGGATATGCTATAGTTAATTATATAAATACTCGCTATTTATGCTAGATTTTGAATAAATGTACACTGGCCGGAATATGCTAGACGTTAAACATACGTAAACTAGATGATATACCAGATGATAAATATATGTAAATTAGCTACAATTATGTTAAATGATAAATAGATGTTAAATATACGTCCATCAACTACAATATTCTGCATGTTAAATATACGCACAATATCTGGTAAATACATGTACATTAGCTAAAATATGCTAGAAGTTAACTATATGTACATTAGCTACAATATGCCAGGTGCTAAATATATGCACAATACTAGAATATGCTAGATGTTACTGACTAAACCTTCCTATTTTTTAAACGAATTTCTTCGATTATGAACAAACTATGTAACTTTGGATATTATAAATGTACCTGTTAAATTAAACCCATTGCACAATTAAATATCGCAACGAATGAAAAAGTTCTAGTTTAAATCTACGCACACTGGGATTAAACGTCCTACTGCTCGCTCCTACCATGGGCTAGCGAACACGGGCATATGTCATATAGTCGTGGACAAATTGGCCCGGACGGGGCTCTTTTAAGTGCTCACCACTGTGTACACAAAACCTCAGTTTTTCGTCCCATCCGACGCTGTAGGACTTCTTTTTCGGAAATGAAAAATGGGAACCACGTCGAAAAGTTATGGAATGGAAAATGGGAATTGAAGGTTAGCGAGTTAATGTCTTACTCACTGAGCGCCTGTGCCTTCATACTAAAATAAAGAATAACTCACAGTTATGTAGCAAGCGTTGATGTAATCAGAATTAGGGTCACCATTTTCTACGTCCAGTTTAACTCGTGAATGATCAACTGTAATAAATCAGATAACAAATAATTCACTCTCTCTCTCTCTCTCTCTCTCTCTCTCTCTCTCTCTCAATTATATTGTTTACCATATTATGCCATTGACGATCCAACCACGTGGGTTTTTTCGGGGTCCTTCGGTTTACGCCCTCTGCTGCAGACTACTTCGCGCATGCCAAACATTACAATAAAATTGAACCGTATGTGAGTTCCTAAATAACATAGTTTGTGTTGTGTGTACGGTACACCCACCCAATGACGTACATAGAGATAATATTCGTAAACCATGTCTATATCTCGTATAATAAAATTCATTACTTATAAATTTGTAAAGTTCATTACTTGTACTTACATGCACATATATTCTTATATCTATTTTTAGGCTTATTAACCACGTTCATACAATAATCATATGCTGAACATAGTCCACTTGGAAGACTCTGAAAAGGAAAATAAATGGGACGGATATTTGTGATGGATTTGGTTTGTTTAAACTGATATATTCTTTTCGTTAAAATGTTGGGTTTTTTTCTAAAATAGAAGCGCTTTGATTGTGTGGGTATTAAAGTTAGATTTGATCATATTTCTGAACGAATCGTTATATCTCAGTTCTTTAAAAATCCACAAAACTGCTTACTTGATCGATGTATGGCCGATGCACGAACTATAACCACGTAGAGCAACTAAATATTTCAATTGGTCCGTAAACCAATGGTGTAATTGTTCGTTAACATTGCTGCGGGAATAAGCACTGCAGCATGACATGTAAGATTCATCGTACATCATACCTGGTATTCAGCTTTTAATCTGTTTTCTTTCTTTTTCGTTCTGATGTGCTGCAACAGGTTGACCAATTCAATACGTGTAGACATTTTAGTCTGTTTTTCAACGTTGACGTAAACTTGTGTTTCATCGCAGGTTATATCTCCGTCTAATGTCTCTGAAGAGGCTGCCAGATTAGCATAAGGATTACCAGTTGCTAGGAGCGTCTTGTCCGCTAAATAAACGGTTAATCATTAAATGAAGGGAATAAATTAACTTCAGTACATTGCGAATTCTGTAAGATAACGTTAGCAGGTGGACAATAAATAACACACACGTTTACCAAATCAAAAACTTAATTTCATTAAATTCTTTTATGTTGACAAATGAAAACAACGAACAGACTTATTCAAATAACAGACTCGGTACATATGACATTGCACTTAAGGTTATATACTGTACACTAGCCCTTTACCTTGAATACAATGGCTGTAGATGTATGGGAAGTTTAAATTTGCGATATGGCGCCATTTTAAAATTGGGAACAGTCTTTAGTTTACAAATTTACACGAAGAAAATAAGTAAACGTGGTTAATAACCATCTGAACCCGATGTGGGTCGGGAAAATTTAATTATCCCTCAATCGTGTTCATAGGCGTACGGGGAATTTTTTGACTGGGGGGGGGGTGATTGGTGCCCAAAAACTAACGGACCGAGTACCGACTATATTTCCAATCCGAATGCTGCTCAGGGCCGTATGTAGGATTTTGAAAGTAGAGGTACAGCAGAGTGGAAGAGGGCGTCAATATAATGTCCGAGATACTGAGTGCGGAGCAGCGACACCCAGGCATCAACCCCTACACCCCCATCCCCACCCCCCGAAAATTTTTGAAAATTTGTCAGCCACAAACCCGTTTTCGACGCACTTGGAGCCGCATCCAGTGTGTCAATTTTGGTGTCGTAATTTCTCATTTTATGTTAAACACACCAGAATAAGTAACTTCTGGTCCTCTGAACTAGCACAAGTCGAAACACCAATAAGGACATGTGCAAAGGGCGACCCCAACGAGTATCCCTAACAATGAATGTCATTTGGTGGTGGTGCCCCTAAAGACCGATAAGTCCCTATTAAAAATGGATAGGGCGACCAAAATAACACTCTAATGTCATGTGGTTGGACAGCCGCTGACCCAGAAAGGGGTGATGCGAGGGGTATTTCGCCTATGAGGGTGGCACCCTTCTCGGCCATTCTTTCTATTTTATATGGACAATTATTTTTATAGAGACGGCAGACTTTTTAGGCGAGGCAGTACCCCACCCCTGGATCCGCGTCTGTGGTGGCACCCCATAGCCTACACATACGTGATATAACAGTGTGAGCGCCCGATTGATCAGTGTCTTAATCGTGTATTATTTTATAATTGAGAGGTTGTCAAAGTTTTGAGGAGGCGCAATTTCTCGGGGCGCCGAGTTTTCTGGGAGTGCAGTGTACCCCTGTACCCCCGCTAGATACAGCCTGTACCCCCTGTACCCCCGCTAGATACAGTCTGTACCCCCTGTACCCCCGCCAGATACAGCCTGTACCCCCTGTACCCCCGCTAGATACAGCCTGTACCCCCTGTACCCCCGCTAGATACAGCCTGTACCCCCTGCACCCCCGCTAGATACAGCCTGTACCCCCTGTACCCCCGCTAGATACAGCCTGTACCCCCGCTAGATACAGCCTGTACCCCCTGCACCCCCGCTAGATACAGCCCTGATGCTGCTAAGGGAGTCTGTGGGGGGGGGGGGGGTCAACAAAATCGCGTATGAATAAGTTATTCTGAGGAATTTTTACAAAATAAAAAAAAGTTTAATTTTTATTTGAAGGCCCATGACAGGTTCTACAATATCTCTTTCGCGATAAATACGTTTTTAATTTCTAAATCATCATTAAAAGAGAACTAAATTTTATTTACTTTACTAATATACACAACTAAAAACAGTTGTTTATGTAACTGTAACTCGTGGCTTACTGTGCTCCAAACAATAGAGGGTTTGAGTCTTAAGATTTATATTTAATTGCCTAACTATAGACACTCGCTGTTAAATTGGACACATTCAAGAACACAATATTTTTTATGCAACTTTTACAAAGTTCAATTGTGTGCCCAAATTTTCCTAGTATTTCGTGCCCAAAATGGCGGAGCGGTTCCCCCCCCCCCCCGATGTTGGCAAAATGAAATGAAGAGGGTTTTTAAACCCCATACCCTTCTGCACCGATTGGGCTATATCTAATGAACACGGTCAGTCGTTTACAGATACTCACGAGACAACTAATGGTCATGATAAATACTTCGATTGTGCATCGATGGTGTATTATCTCCAAGTGCATATTTAAATTTGAGCTTTACAAGGTCTCAGCTATAATCTATGACTACATCTACAGCCCCGTAGCTAGGGGTCATGTTGATAGTTCGTTTCGTATAGCATCCAATGAAAAGGGAACCGAAGGCGCCCATTGGGGTAACCGATTCCTTCCCCTCTGGGTAAAGGCACCCATTGGGTGTACGATTTGTTCCAGGGGTAGCAGCTGCTTCCCCCCCCCACTTCGCTAGCTAAGGGCCTGAATCTGCATCTATGTCGTATAAAAATCAATATCTGGCACACAGCTTGCCCGCCTTTATAAATTTAAAAATGATCGGATGACAATCATTGCGGACTGCAGTGTGTAGTAAAGGTTGTGTTACGCGAAAAGCTTTAGAATCATTTCTGGTATCTAGCTAGTGAAATTAAACATGTTCCAGAAAGATCAGAACCACAACAATACAAACAGGAATTATGGATGGAAATGCTGTCCATAGTATACAACCAGATAAATTGAGTTTGTATAAAAAAAATCAACCGACCTTTTGATGAACTTTCTTTAGACTTTGACACACCTGAATTCATTGGTAAATCGTTTCTTTGTGCGGGACCGGATGTTGTAGGTTTCTGTCGTCTGCAAATTGTCAAGACAGAGAAATATATTGGGTGTGGGAAAGAGAAAAATAGGACTAAAGCTCCAATCGAAACAAAATAGGCTATTTCGGAATAACTTATTGTTCAATATTGCAATAATTCGCTTTCATGTAGGGGTCATTAGCCGTAGGAGTAAACCGTCGTGCTTGTAGTAAGATTGATAGCATTTTTGCTATTTGAATTAATAATAAGATTATATTAATAATTGGGTTCACATACATTTATTGCAAATATCACCAGGTCACGTACAAATATCACAGATCACGTACAAATATCACCAGATCACGTACAAATATCACAGATCACTCTTTTGCATTATTTGGCTTTGTAACCAGTCATTATAATCAATGAGTCAAATTAGATAATTGGAAGCCGAAAACCAAGGGCAGAAAACCAACATAGCACTTGGCATTCGAAGGGTAGCCGCCCAATTCTTAGTGAGGGTAGGGATCAAGTCTGACACAAACACTAGATGATCACAGGGCTATTAAAATATGTAGCAGAACAGAGTTTGCGTCATACCTTAGATGTGGGGAGTTTTCGGCTTACTGGCTTTCCACAGCTAGCCGGCGTCGCATAGCACTGCATAGCGCTACATGCTTGGACCCATTGCATCGTAATTTGTTCAGGGAGTTTATGTATCATTAAAGTGAATCCAATTTATATTAATTGGCTCGTTATAACAGCAAACAATTAACAAAGGTGGGCCTACTCGCTCTTACAAGTGTTTGTACATTTGCAACTATGTGAATACACTCTTTATACTTTATTTTGATTTTACGGTTCCAATTGATGTTATCGTTCAAGAACGATTATTGTGGGTTTCACAGACTGGACAGATTGTTATGTTGACCAACTGGTCGAATTGGGTTTTTATGTTCACAAATAAACTTTCATTAGATTTCTATGGAAAAAGTGAGGTTTAACGTCCACTCGACACAAACAAGGTCATTTCGGGACTAACATATGGTTCAATTGTATTTAAGTAATTTGTCTGCGTGTAGGGGATTTCGGCTGTGGGAAGAAAAGGGGGAACCTGGAGAAAGCCCACGAGGTTGAACAGGTGATCCTACTCCTTGTAACGTATAAAAGACGAATCGAAACCACTTGGCTTAATGACATACCTTCTGATCTGGTAAACCATTCGGCCACCGAACCCCCAAAAATGAACGATACTCACCTATATCTTCTATAGAATACAACAGCAGCACCGATTAGAATTGCAATAATAATAAAGATCAACACCACACCTATAATCATTCCGTAATGTTTTGGAGGTTTTGTCTCTGGAATTATATACAAAACAAATATAAGTGTTTTACTTTCAACGTGTTGTGCACAACTGAAGGTTTACCAACTCGGTTTAGATCATTGAAATTGTGCTTAGGTGTTCACTTGAGTATTATAATTCCCAACAAAAATATCGTTGGATTTGTGTATCATATTTGAGGGAAGTGAACTTGTCTACCATATAAAATTACGTATTTTATAACAATTCTATTAAACACTATTTACACTGTACTGTCAGTGATGCAGGACGCAGGGCATGACAATGGTAGCTGTCTAGTCGTTCGAGCGTGCAAGTAAAAGATCCCTTGGGACTTTGAATTCGATATAAGCGAAGGCCGTAGCGCCGCTGTCCAGGCAAAATTTCCCTCATAGCACACTGTATGGCGTATGGCCATCTTCATTAGCATAGGTTAGTAGTAGAACAGTGGGACGTTAAACCCCATTTCAGTTCATTTCGTATACCCCAGCGGAATTTACACATACGACAGGGGAGATCTGGGGTAACCACGTCGTTTGGTTTACAGCCAATCGAATACAACAGCAGCAACGATTAGAATTGCAATGGAAATAAAGATCAACACCACACCTATAATCATTCCGTAATGTTTTTGAGGTTTTGTCTCTGGAATTATATACAAAACAAATATAAGTGTTTTACTTTCAACGTGTTGTGCACAACTGAAGGTTTACCGACTCGGTTTAGATCATTGAAATTGTGCTTAGGCGTTCACTTGAGTATTATAATTCCCAACAAAAATATCGTTGGATTTGTGTATCATATTTGAGGGAAGTGAACTTGTCTACCATATAAAATTACGCATTTTATAACAATTCTATTAAACACTATTTACACTGTACTGTCAGTGATGCAGGACGCAGGGCATGACAATGGTAGCTGTCTAGTCGTTCGAGCGTGCAAGTAAAAGATCCCTTGGGACTTTGAATTCGATATAAGCGAAGGCCGTAGCGCCGCTGTCCAGGCAAAATTTCCCTCATAGCACACTGTATGGCGTATGGCCATCTTCATTAGCATAGGTTAGTAGTAGAACAGTGGGACGTTAAACCCCATTTCAGTTCATTTCGTATACCCCAGCGGAATTTACACATACGACAGGGGAGATCTGGGGTAACCACGTCGTTTGGTTTACAGCCAATCGAATACTGAGTTATTGTGTTGATGCTCTACTAACTTTGAACGATAATATCTTTATAATCGATCGTCTGGTCAAAAATCAATCAATCAATCAAATCATGAGTTGTCTGGTCTAGCTGTAGATGGAGACTAGAGCACCTCAATGAAGAGGTGAATAAGCTGTTTCTGATACCAAATACTTCAGATTGATGAATATTCCTTCTGAAACAACTTCCAGGGCTAGTAAAATGTAAGTAGCTCACCTTGACAAGTGGGACCTTGAAAGCCACCAGCGCAACCAGCAAGTCCACAACTACCAGTTATTACATCACACGGTCTTTTATCACCACAGATGCCACATTTACTGGTACAGTTTTCCCCATAACTACCTGCATCACATTCTGTAAATACAAAACAAAAAGAACTCCCTTGTGCACAAGTAAACAACTAAACAATTGGGTTTTTTTCGTATCATGTATACAACACAAACATTTCAAGACAAAAATATGTAAAGTTTCATACAATAATTCGTTAGGAACGTTCTTGTGCTTTGATTTCAAGTAGACTTTGTATTTAAGTAAACTTATGGCATTTTGTGTTCACAGAAAATTCTTAAGAACGTCATTGTGTTTAGCATTGTAAGCAGAGCAGATGTCAGTGTAAGCACAAGTACGTTATTATTGTGTTCCTGGAAAAAAACTTAAGCGCAACTTTGTTCTTATCTAAGCACAAGTCTCAAGCAATGTATAGGGCTTGCTTACCAACCTTAAGTCTGTTTCTGCTTCAAACAATATGGCTGACAGTTAGTTATTCCACGTCATTTCCTTCATCTTTTGATACGTAAGAGACAATTTAAAGGCAGATAAAATCCTTTAGAAACATATTTTCGAGAAGTGTGCTATAGAAAATTTCGCTTCTGCCCAGTAACCATTTTATTTATTTACCCATTAGTAAAGAATACAAACACCCGGGTACTTTAAGATCAGGCGCTTCCGCAATTGTTCATAGTTCTTGTGTTTTTATTTCTGTTTGTCTTTTGTTTTTAGCTTATGACCACATTTCATAGGCCTTAAATTTATAGGGAACATGTCAAGTGCATCTAAATCGACCATTTGTCGGAAAACAGACGACAAATTTATGACGTAATTCGCATACCAAAACTGGTTTTATGACGTTTGAGAGCACAGTAGTCTCATTTTATTTGTCACAATGTGCGTAGACCCATTCTTGACTTGCACTTACGTAAGAACGGTCTTTAGAATTTTCTAGAGACGGCATTTTCTTACGTAAGAAAAAGTGCAGCATCACCTTGTGCTTACTTTAAGAATTTTCTAGGTACCGGGCCCAGAGGTTGCCATATAAAAGCATGGAATTAAAACAGCAACACTTGACACAATAACAGGACTTATGATCTAAAGCACACGCCTTAGAACACAATAAAAAATGCCATGAGCAAGGGGTAGGCCTAAATTCATAAACATATAGTATTATACGAATTTACCTGTTGTACAGTTAGATCCTATTTTACCAGGTAAACACCCATTTTTACAATCACCTGTCATCTGATCACATAAACCATCTTTACAGTTATACCGACAATCATTATTACAATCTATACCATATAATCCTGTTTTACATCCTTCACTACATAATCCACTTGTTATATTACATTTACCAACAGTTGTATCAACTACTGATTTACAGTTAGTATTACACAGTTTATTACATGATGGTCCCCATCTTCCATCTGTACATTCAATACAAGAGTTGGCATTATCCTGGTTACAAACAGTACAATTAGTTTTACAGTTGATAGCACATCTGTCTCCAGTTTTACCTTTAATACAAGATGTACATCTACCAGTACCCCTATCACATCCACCATCACATCCTGTACTACAGATACTTTCACATCTATCACCATATCTTCCAGTAATACAGTTAGTACAGCTACCAGTACTCTGATCACATCCACCACCACATCCTGTACTACAGATCTTATAACATTCTTTACCATATCTGCCTTCTATGCAGCTAGTGCATTCTCCATAATTACTGCCACAGCCACCATCACATCCTGTACTACAGTTCTTATCACAATAATAACCATATCGTCCTACAACACATTTAGTACATCTACCAATATTTCTGCTACATCCACCATCACATCCTGTACTACAGATCTTATCACAATAATCACCATATCTTCCTATAACACAGTTAGTACATCTACCATTACCTCTGTTACACGCACCATCACATCCCGTACATTCGCTACCACATGTATTGCCATACCTTCCAATAATACAGTTAGTACATGTACCATTTCTATCACAAGTGACCGTGGTCTGGTCTGTTATTGGTTGACACCCTGTACCACATGTTAGGTTACAATATAAACCAACTGTATCAGGTTGACATTCAACACATCTACCCCCTACCTTATCACATCCTCTGACACAGTTACTAGAACATGATGAAATACAGTTTGTACCAAACCATCCTTGATTACAGGCTGTACATGATGATCCATATTGTTGACATGTTTTACAGTTAACAGGACATGGTGATTGACAATAAGAATCTTTATAACCATCAATACAACTATCTGTACATTCTGGTGATGAAGATGAAGATGTAATGGAACATATACCGTCTTTACAGTTCGTACTACACAGTGATGTACATGTATCATCATAATAACCGTCTTTACATGCACAACTACCATCTATCTCATTACACTGATTGTTTAAACATCCATCACTACATTGGTCTTCACAATAATCACCATAATAACCGCCTATACATCCATTACTACAAACACCAGTATCAGGATTACATCTGTTATAATAACATGTACTACTGCAGGGCTGTTGACATTTCACACCATAATAACCATCTTTACATCCGCCAGTACAAACACCAGTATAAGGATCACATTTATCATTAAGGCATGTATTACATGGTTGACATGTAGAGCTTGATGTATTGTAGTATCCAGTATTACATTGTACTAGATTTGCTGTAATATAGATGATACATATCATTATAACATGGATTATATGGGGAAACATAATTCTCCCGATAAGCTGCGCAATCACCAAGTTGAGCACGCCGTGGCGACACTAAACAACATCATAATGATGGCTGCTAGGTACATTAGAAGTGTTAAACTTCTAAATTTGTTCATGTTCATGCTAAATATGGAAAACCCCCATGAAGAAGACAATTTTCGTCTTGTTAATAAAAAATAAGATGAAATAGAATTCCAATTGTCACTCAGAACCTGATTAAAGACACAATATAGTAACATATTAATTGGCGCCATAGACCAGACCAATGTTTTAAAGTTCTAACCATTAGAAGATCACAGCTATGAGTCTTTTTGTCATCCTACCATGGCCACGGTGAATCCTGATATTAGTGCTATGTTCAAAGATTTAACCGAGGAAATCAGCATTTTGTCATCAACGCTTAAATATCTTTTTCCTTCACTTTTCAACATTTGTTTGTATACGAAAATTAACATTTGTACTTAAAATGTTATTATAACAGTGTTGAAATCAGTTGACATCGGTAAACGTTTTATCTGTTCATCATTTATCGTGAAACAAAGTAGTACAGCTTTACAATTGCGCCAATATTTTTCGATATATAAATATCGCCGGAAGAGCCGCTATCGCGATGAAAACGTTAGCATAAAAATGTAGTTCTATTTTGCCATCTTTAATTTCAATTCCATATTACCAAAGAACAGCTTTAATTAACTATTCACTGAGTTACCGGCCCTTGCCGTAAGAATGAAGTGCCCCAACTGTTAGTTCGATCTGCTTTAAAATTTCACAAACAGCTTTGAACTGGATAGTAAACCCTTTTGAAAATAAATTTATGTAGACGTTTTGGGGAAATGGTTCACCCCCGAAGAAGTTGACCAATATCGTCCCTGATGTAAATATCGAAACTTTGAACATAATACATGTAGATCGACAATGGTTTGTGACTGACATAGATTTTGGTGTTGAACAGGCCAGAGAAAATCTTTGATAAAGAAGCTAGAATGGAGGATAATCTAACATTAGATAATCTAAAATGTTAGACAATAAGATCTAAATGTGAATCTAGAAGGTACAGTAATAGCATATTATACGTAACATCAGTATGTCGGTATTTGAACGAAGACGCTGATATTTCTTTAATTATTATGAAACCTGTCCAGCCTTGTTGTTTCGCAATCTAACATGGAACATACACTAAGGTTGACCTATTTCTGAATATATAAGAGTGTGTGTGGAAGCAAAATTAAGGGGTTATCCTGTGTGGAAGCAAGTTAAGGTGCTTACCTGTGTGGAAGCAAATAGTAATGCGAATGTTTTCTTTAATAATTTTGAAACCTGTCCAGCCTTGTTGTTCCGCAATCTAAAATGGGACATACACTAAGGCCGTTTTAAATTATTTCTGCTGTGTCGGCAAGTAGTACCGTGATTGTTTTTTGTTTCTTTAACAATTTTAAGTGAGACTGTTCAGCTTTGTTATTCCACAATCTTACCTAGAACACACGCTAAGGTCAACATTTTTGAGTATATAAGGGGCTTACCTGTGCGCAAGCAAAGTTAAGGGGTTTATCTCTGCATAAGCAAATAAAGGGGGTTGCCTGTGTGGAAGAAAATTAAAGGGGGCTTACCTGCTTGGGAGCATAGATTAGATGGAAGCAAATTAAAGTGGACTTGCCTGCCTGTGTGCGAGCATAGTTTAGATGGAAGCCAATTACAGGGGGCTTATGGGTATGGAAGCAAGTTAAGGTGCTTACCTGTGTTGGAAGCAAAGTAAGTAAGCGTGCCTGTGTGGAAGCAAATCAATGTGCTTACTTACGTGGAAGCCAATAAAGGATTACCGGTGTGAAATCAGAGGGGGCAAAGGGGTTTGGTTAGTCATCTGTAACAGCCACGTATCACTTATCTGCGGCATTAAAGTTAGCTAGAATCATTGGGGTTAATTTATCGGGAATGAACGAATATACTTCAAAGTGGGAACAGAATGTATAAAAGTTCAAAGCCTGTATGTACGGAATAATGTGACCGGGATTCCCAAAAATGGGTTAGGAAAATATGTTGTGGGATGAAGTGTGTTATGGGGAGAAGTGAAGTGTGTTAAGGGGTGAAGTGTGTTATGGGGCGAAGTGGGTTGAGTTAGTATTGAATGTTAATAAAGTTAGAATTGTTGTCATTGTCTTAGTTTTGATATTCGTAAATGGATTACGGAGCGGAAGCACTGTGTCTGCAATACTTACATCTATAGGCAAGACGGTAATTCAGACGAAAGTAGACTATTCACTGAGTTACCGGTCCTTGCCGTAAGAAGGAAGTGTCCCAACTGTTAGTTTGTCTGAAACACTGGAGGACAGTATATGTGAAGGGCACGAGTAGTCATAATATGAGGTCGTCCGGCTGCCTCTGGCGTAGAATGCAGAGGGTTAAAGCCTTGGTTATGAATTATCATAATCCCTCCTTCAAAGTAAAAAAAAATAAAAATTGTGTTTTGCCTGTAGGGCTCCTCACAGTGGAAGCACTGTGCCTGCAATACTTACATCTATAGGCAAGACGGTAATTCAGAGGAAAGTATACTATTCTACTATATATATATTTTTTTATTCTTACCAGAAAATATCTGAACTTCACATAAAGTAAGTGGTTTACTTGGAACAGTGACATATAGTGTTCTAGCAGATATATTAGCTGATGCAGATGAAGGAAGATTACATCTGTCTGCTGTATATGTATCTCGTTTTGTTGGAGGTTTATCTTTATAACATGGTGTAGCTGATTGAAATCCCTCCTCACTACACTGGTCACTAGAGCTGGTCTTTATCTTAAATCCTTGTAATCTACGTTTATCTTTAATATACAATAAAATAAAAAAAAAATGTTCAAACTCACTTGTGAAATGTGATCGCTGGATAAAAGAGATAGAGAGAGAGAGAGAGAGAGTGTTTAACGTCCACTCGACACAAACTAGGCCATTTCGGGACCAACACATTGTTTAATTTAATTTTATTTCAATATTTCGCTTGTGCGAAGGGGTCTTTAGCAGTGGGAGGAAACCGGGGGACCCCGAAAAAATCACGAGGTTGGACAACCCTACTCCTTGTCACGTACAACCAGGGAATCAGCCATGTTTAAAGGTAGGGGTGAGGAAGGGGAGGGTGGGAACCAGTAGAAAGTTATGTTTAAGCTGAAATGAATTCAAAACATTCTGTCATCAATAAGTAAGTAAGTGGCATTGTGTAACATATCACATACTCTTTTTATTAAACAGATGTTTTATTACTGCATAACATATTTACATATGGTGGTTGGATCAGGAGATATCTAGATGTTCTCCCTAGGTCACAGAAAACTCAACTGCCCGGGGTCTGAGGGCAGACCCCCATAGTCCAGGACGGACCGACTTCTCCCTCGGTCTCCCCAAGACCTGACTCTGGTCCCTGGTGTCCTCCTGTCGCGTCTCTCGCCTAACTCTAAACGAGGCATTATATACTATCCAACGATGCCTGTCAAATAGCTGAGGCATGCCATAGTTAATAGCATTAAAATGAGAACAATGAAAACACATCTTAGCTCTAAAACAACAAGTGTTAAGCTTACAACTTATATCAAATAGACACTTCGATGATACAAGTTTGTACGACCAATACATCTTACATAATACTATGTCAGATAAGCTCGCACCTGCAACGGATTAAAGCTTGTCACTTAATATGTCCAAATGAGTTACAATTGAAATTACAATATAAAATATGAATTAAGAATATGAATTAAAAATACAATATTACATTTTAGATCCCAAATGATATTGTATTACATTTCCTCCATTACCACAAGTTTAAAATAGTGGAATATATAAAATTATATATGAAACGATTTTAAAACAATAAAAGATTAAAGCATAATACACTAATTGAAGCATTAAAATATATATAAAAGAAACACAACATCAAAACTAAAAATATTCACAAAAGTTACTGGTCATAGTTCACGTTTGTTCCTCGATCAGTATATTATATTAATAAAAGCACACACTACGTGGGGACACAGTACTCAGAAGAAATCGTCACACAAAAGAATGTCATATAAATGATAAAGGATACACATAAACATAATCACAATCACACGCGATCCAAATTTGGGAGTTCAAAAGTGGGGAAACTGGAAATATTCGCCACTAATTATCGATGGATGGGTATCTTATCCACCAATTATGCATAGTATCCACCAATTATGCATACGTATATTTTCAACCATGTATGCATATATTCTTCATCATGACAGCATATATTCTTCATCATGTCAGCATACATTTTCCATCATGTCAGCATAATTATATTTTCCACCATGTATGCATCATGTCCGCATACATTTTCCACCATTTATGCATATCATCTTCGTCATGTCAGCAGATATTGCCACCATGCATGCATCAACATGTATGCACATATTCTTCGTCGAGGTGAATGGGAATTTCTCCATTTTCAAGCTAACTGCTGCTTGTGGCTGTAGCCGTCACCATCTTTATTCTGGCCGTTATTTTTCTTGTCGGTTAGTCTATTCCTTTTCCATACATGGTCAAAGATTTTTTTAATGATATAACGTGTCACGAAGTATATTTTAACTGCCCTTCGTGCCCAAGTTTGTCATATGCTAAGTATTTCATGGAGTGAACTCAATTAACTTTTAATCAAATTAGTAAGTGGAACTTTAGATAACGATCTATTTTAAAATAAGAGTTACATTAGAGTTGACAAATACTATTGCTTTGATCTGAACACATTTAACCAAACTTAAATAAAATATTTTGGAAAGAACCTATCACAATTAATAGTGGTTTTATCTCTATAATTATTTAAACAAAACACAAAACAATACATCACATTCGCTCTTAATTACGAGCATAAAGCTTTTCCCGTAGCATATCGGGCATTGTCATAAATCCCTGGGTTAAATCAATCCCACCTTACATGAATTTCACATAAAACTGTTCCCATATATCGGGCATCATTATTGGGGTTAACACAAATAAAATCTCTCATGTAAACCCGGGGCAAAATATATATCGACAAAACATAAATTATAAGAGATAAAACCGTTTATACCAATTTTAAGCCAAAATATGTGTTCAAAAAAACAATTATAATTTACATATTTTAAAATTACTGTTCCACTACTAGCAATATATATGTAATTTTTGAATATTTCTTAAAATATTCAAGGGATTTCTAGAAAATGGTTAAGCTAATTGAGTTACTACATAATGCTTAAGCTGGAAGACAAACCGCTTATTTCGCCAGTTAAATTATTAAACAAATATAACACTAATCATTAACCGTTCGCCATGATTTGGATCAGAAACAGACTTACCTCTTCGTTGATCTTCCAGTGGTTAGGACTTGTTGTTCTTGGTGTTTAACGTCCGCTTCCACCGAAGGTGATATCGCAGACAAGTCTTATTTTTCATTTTCATTATCTTAGCGCACGCGCAGGGGTCTTTGCTGTGGGAGGAAACCGGAGTGCCCGGAGGAAACCCACGAGGTTGAGAAGGAGCCCCTATCTCCATGCCACTTACGCTCACAGCAGGGCTCGAAACCACAGCCGCAAGCCAGAGGTGACCGGCCAGCTAGAGGTCTAAGCGCGGCACTCTAGACCACTAGGCCATCCCAACCCCCCTCTCTCTTACGATTTTGTGTACTTTTACACTACACCAAAATACACCATACATATTTTTTTTCTTTTTTCACAGGTCCAAATGCTGTTATCATTAAAGATTTTTTACGATTATTATGGGATTCACAGACTGAAAAGATTGTTATGTTGACCAACCTGGTCGAAATGGGAACTGTATGTTAAAATTATCATTTAATTTCTATGAAAATTGTGGTGATATAGGAATAGCATTATGTAACGTCCGTAATATTATTATTAGGACTTCGTAATCGTTGCTTATCTACTGATAACCACAGGTTCGTCGGACACGGCACCACTTAAGAGTATATATATGTACCATAACACATACTCTTTTTATTAAACAGATGTTTTATTTCTGCATAACATATTTACATATCGGTGGTTGGATCAGGAGATATCTAACTAGAGATGTTCTCCCTAGGTCACAGAAAACCCAACTCGTCCCGGGGGTCTGAGGGCAGACCCCCATAGTCCAGGACGGACCGACTTCTCCCTCGGTCTCCCCAAGACCTGACTCTGGTCCCTGGTGTCCTCCTGTCTCGTCTCTCGCCTAACTACTACTACTACTACTACCTGATGTTTTAACGTCCGCTTCCACAGAAGTGATATCGCAGACAAGACATAGGAGAGCCGAGGCTTCTTCCTGTTTTTAGAATATGATTTTGCAATCTTTCCATTTGCGGCCTTGAACCATGGAATAGGTTTAGTGAGAAGTTCTTCCCTTTATTTAATAAAACACATATTGTTTGGTAGTTGATCTGTAGGGACAGCATTTATGCAGACATATATGTGTCTCGTCTCTGGATTGGTAGAAGTCATCTTTTGAGGTATAGTGTTTAGGTGCCAGGCCCGTCTTATCGTGGCCTCCCCTTACTCCACTTTGTAGGTTTGGTGTTTTTCTAGTGGATTAGTGTTTAGATGCCGAGCCCGTCTTACCGTGACCCTCCCTTACTCCACTAGCCCGCTACTTTGGTGTATATCCCCTATGTAGTTTAGTGTTTAGATGCCGAGCTCGTCTTATCGTAGCCCCCTCTTACTTCACTATTCTACTTAATCCAACGGTGTTCATTAAATCGTGGATTAGTTCGAAGATTTGCAGCTTCAGATCGGGTCTTGGAAAGAGTAGGTTCTTAGTGTTGAGCGGTATGTTGTTGGTCTCCATCATCTCCACTAGTTCCGTTCTCTCTTCCTTGAATACCTCGCAGTCTACCAGGACATGGTTGGTGGTACATTCTTCTCCGCACTCACAGACGATGACTTGGTGTTTGTAGTCTCGCAGCCGCTCTTTCACCCTTAGTTTCGATATAAGTTTGCATATATCTCTTCTAGGGTGATTGATAGCTGTCTTCGTGTAGATCTTGTCATCCAGCCGGAATCTGTATGTGTCAAGTTCAACGAGCTTTAATTCTCTCGCCTAACTCTAAACGAGGCATTATATACTATCCAACGATGCCTGTCAAATAGCTGAGGCATGCCATAGTTAATAGCATTAAAATGAGAACAATGAAAACACATCTTAGCTCTAAAACAACAAGTGTTAAGGTTACAACTTATATCAAATAGACACTTCGATGATACAAGTTTGTACGACCAATACATCTTACATAATACTATGTCAGATAAGCTCGCACCTGCAACGGATTAAAGCTTGTCACTTAATATGTCCAAATGAGTTATAATTGAAATTACAATATAAAATATGAATTAAGAATATGAATTAAAAATACAATATTACATTTTAGATCCCAAATGATATTGTATTACAATTGTATAATTTAATAATGTTGAACTCAGTAAGGTATATTAATGATATTTTAAACACCCATTTTGTGTCCAATTATACAATTATACATTTATTAAATACACTTACTACTATCTCTATTAAATAGTTTGATATATAAAATATTATATATCTGTTGTAGATCCACACACCACCAACTAGGTTTATCATTACGTGTATGTGTACAGTGTCCATTATCCCAGTTAGCATCAGTATAACCATCCACAGCATTAGATGAACGTGACAGAGATTCATTATGTCCATCTTCAGGATTAGTATAGATAGAACTCTGTTTGGTTGGTTTATTTAGAGCAACGTTTAAATCTGTAAATAATATGTAAAACACCAAGTTTATGATTGACGATAGTGTGTGAAATATCTAGATAATGTCTCAGATGGATTTATAGTGATTTACCTCCAGACGAGTTTGTTGATCACAAAAAAAACCCAATATTTTGTTAGTATAGAAGTAGATTTAGACATGTGTTGATATGTTACCTTAAAGATACATTATGGGAGATTAGATAACGAGTTGGCAGTTCTCACTATAATAGTTAAAAACTAGAGAATGTAAAGGCAATTTGCTGCACATTTCAGTCAAATTGTTCCACTATGAGTCGAGAACGAAGCGGGTGAGATTTCTGCCTAGCCTCGGTCATCATTACTAAAATCATTAATACAAACAGCATAGTCTCGATTATCCAATCTTTTAGATTTAATTTCAATGGCCGTTCAGCGGCATATAGGAATCCAATCCAGCTTACATCGAAGAATAGCCTTGACATCGAGGATTTATTATGGTCTGGATAAATTAATTAATGTCTAATTGATAATTAAGATAACATTTTAGGCCTAAAGAAAGACTCGTAATTGGCAGATATTGCTCTTGCATAATGCATGTTTAAACAAACAGTCATAATTAAATGATGAGTTTCAATCTGTTAAATACGATGATTATATACATACATATATATTCGGCCATTTAATCCAGACCATTTAGGGTTCATAAAATTATATAGGCGTGGGACTTTTGCTTGTTACTTCATTTAGTCTTTTCATATAAACTATTTATCTAGCAAATGACCCTATCTGTAATTCAGAGTCAGAATTGATACTTGGAATGAATTTAAAGAATGATATCTTACGTGTACAAACACAACATGATAGCATACAGTTCTGTAAATAGTATCCTAGTACAGGATAGTTGTTAGTGCCACTACAGTTTCTGCAGTCAGTTATAGCATCTCTGCATGTATCTAGTACTGCAAATATAATAATATTAATTATTTTTTTTTTTTTTTTTTTTAAATATATTTATTGGCTCAATAATACATCAAAACATTTTTATAAAGGTACATGGTAGATAATGTAGTATACATTGTACTGGGGTTGATCGAGGAATCAGAGTTACAACGCATCATTTACTTACTAAACATCATATTGCCATTTTGAACTCAAGTTAGGGTTTGCTGTTAGTTCGAGATCAATTTTGTTTCTTATGTATGCCATATAATGTTCGTTAGAGGGAATTTTTCCTATACATTTTAATTTGAAGATAAAATATTTTGTAAGAAGAATTATATAATTGATAAAATCTAACTGGGATTTGTTTTCAAATACGCCAATATCTTCATGTAAACTGTAGTATCCAAGATGAATAACAGAAGGTGATAGATTACTGTATATTCTATTTCTAATCAAGATGTCATTAAGAGTATTCCACAGACTTTGAGAATAAGGGCATTGAATAAACAGATGCTCGACAGTTTCCAGCGTGCTGTTACAGAAATCGCATAGACCTGAAGCCACTTTTCCAAATTTAAGTAATCGATTATTAGTGTATATTATTTTGTGTATATATTTGAACTGGAAATTTCGGACTTTTATATGTGTACAAATATTATGACTTAAATTAAATATGGATTTTATAGTTTTTTCATCTATTATTCTACCTAAATATTCTTCCCATTTTAATATAGCAGTTGGTTTAATAAACTTCGCATTAATTCTTTTTAAATAAATAATATTAATAGATACATTATTATACAATCAATACCTATAGCATCTCTACATGTATCTAGTACTGTAAATATAATAATGTTAACAGATACATTGATATACGGGCCAACAACAGAAGATCCTATAAAATTCGTATAGGCTGATATTAATGAGTGGCTCCGTAAACAAATCACTGGACTGATTACTAATTGTATACATACCATAAATGCTATTTATTAACGATGATATAATTATAACGGTTGGCAACTTAATGATTTTCATATTGAGCAGCATTTTTCAGTTCTGAAAAGAAATAGGTTTAATTTAGCAATTATTGTTATAGGGGGGTGGGATGTGCATGTCTTCAATGTAATGGGGACATCTTTCGTGACTTAGCATTAGAATTAGCAACAGATGTTTATTGCAATGGGGACGCCTTTCAGGACTGAACATTGGGATTAGCAATGGATGATAAAGAAATTATCACAATATTATTGTCCCCATTAACTTGTAATATTGTCACGTGACAAGATAATTATTGAACCATATGTTAGTCGCAAAATCGCCTGGTTTATTTCGAGTGGAAGTTACTCTTCACCCCTCTCTCTCTCTCTCTCTCTCTCTCTCTCTTTCTCTTATCTAGCGATGTGTTAACGAAGACCGACATATTAAACCATCTAATGTCCTATGGGGAATTATTTCCGGGACAGCGGTGCTACCTCCTGCTCCTGAATTCCAACTGCCAAAAGCGTAATCTTCAGGACACAGGGGTTTTGGTTTTCCTACTCGAAACCACGGCGTATCAATTGGGGGTCTTATTATTATTTTACGAATGGTCAATCATACACTCAAATATAAAATGCAGCCAGTACCATGGAAAGGGGGATGCAACCGGAACATGAATCAATAGTGTTTAAAATATCTGGGGGTTTTCTTAACGTCAACATAAATGAATTGCTGTGTATTTATTATCTTAATGCCCTGACATAGGTAACAGTGCCCTGAATGCAACCATATGGAGCTCCAAGGAAATAATATTGTCGTTTATGTGTCAACTTTGCTTGACCGTAGGATGTAGACATATGAAATTGTTGTACTACTGCAGTACCTACTTATTAGCACATACGATTAGCATATCCGGTAAGGATACAGAAGGTACAACAAATCTTCTTTTTAAAAATTATAACAATTCAGAAAGAAATACACAATAATACTGATTTGCCAAAATATTACATTGTAAAATCTCAAAATATAAAAACGCCAAAACAATTTTGCTATATCAAGCTCAAAAGTACTCTTACAAATGTATTTGACTGGGTCCACTTGGGTTTCTTCCCTTTCTTGTATCTCTTTAGACGGAATGGTGCGAAATCAAAACTACGTCACGGACGATATTGTGAAATCATACAAACGTAAATGAAATTGTCATAAGCTGTTTTAATGTATTAAGTAATAAAATGCAATTTTTAGTTCGAATTGTTGTGGAGTTTTACAAATCTAGTTTGCGCTTTCAACCCCACTCCACACTTTCAAAAATCATATATCCGCCCCTTCATGTCATATCAAACATTAAAAGTATATGTGTATATCAAGCTTCAAAGATCTTTCATAAACGCCTTTGTCAGAAATATTGCGAGAACATATTGACCTGACTTTGCTGTAGTTTTGCTCAAACAAAGAGTGTCCTATCTCTTCTAAATTATCTAATCATGAATGCGGCAGGGAATAACGATAGAAAAATTCTTCTTTTGGTGATGATTTAAACGATTACCTGTATTTTGACCTTTAATTTGACGAAAAGTTACATTGCCCATGCGTAACCGGGAGTTTGGGTTTTTATGTGGTTGATTATCGGGCGTTCCCGAAATAAATCCTAAAATTCATGCATTATTTATAAACAAACATGAATCGTGGCCACGAATTAGGATTTACTAAAAGAAAAACAGAGATATGGCCCATAATAGAAATTTTACAATAAAAGTTTTAAAGATTGTTGGGTTTTGAACTAGAAATGGAGATGGATTTTTTGAAATGGCATTTCTTAAATTAATTTCATGGGCGTCGACATCATGTTTTAGGACTATTTACCTCCCTTAGACTGTGTGCATGATAATATAAAAGACTGGGTATTCTAGCCAAGGACCTATTTTATTATTCTTAAATGTTGACAACCCATCCAGACTAAAGATTTACATTTTTGAAGAACAATAAAAAATATTTTACCGTAGTAAATGAAAAATCACCATAATTTTCGTATGAAGACCCGAATTTGCTCCCAGCAATAACCTCAAATGCTAGGAAATGCCTGATATTTTGAAAACATTTTCCCAGGACACGTATTGGGCAATTTTAAACACATGGCAATATCCCTTTAAAGGTGGATTGTGTAAGAATGAGATAAATAGCTGACAAATCTCGCTGAAATGGTTTTAAAATGTTGAAAAGGAGGTATATTGGAAAAATTTTAATCAAATTACGTTATTCTGGACGACGTTATGAATGTTGATAAGAATAGAGATGTCTCGATTATCATTGTTTCCATTGTTACGATAATAAACAAAGTCTCGATTATCCATTTTTAAATTAAATCGAATTTCAACATATTGAAAATTATTTAATGTAATAATCCATGGGGCCAACAGAAAGACCTGCAAATGCTAGATTTAGTTCTTACGTAATGTATTTTTAATTAGTTTTTGAAATAGAAAATGATCCGTTACCGGAAGTCAAATAGACAACACAGCGGACGAAGTGAACATTGGAATACCTGTAAGATACGATCATTAATCTGCAGAACGGAGGGTCTGACAAGGACAGCTGTCTAGTCGTTCGGGTGGGACGAAAAACCGAAGTCCCGTGTTCACATTGGCGTGCATGTAAAAGACCCCTTGGCAGTTGGAATTCGATATAAGAGTAGGCCGTAGCGCCGTTGTCCGGCCGAGATTTCCCTCATAGCACACTGAATGGCGTATGCCCGTCTTCCATTAGCCCAGGTTAGGTGAAGAAGAGTAGGACGTTAAACCCCATTTCCATTTCATCTGGATAAAGTTTAGTTACTGATATTTATTTGAAGGGTAGTTTTCTAAAAAAAAAATCAAGTTACGTAATTGGGAAAGTACGGTCATTAAACGGAATATCAGTCCAAAATTGTGTAACATTCGACATCAATGTTTATGATTTAAATAAGACACTGCTATGTTCTTTAAACCTTTTGATGAATCCAGGCTGGCAGATTTTATACATCGTTGAAAATTTATGATGATTAATAGCAGAAACGATCCAGTCGTCGAAACACAAAAGACATTATGATATATCACCCACACAAAACTTATTTAATTTCCTGACACCCGGGCTAAAATGACCCTTCTGCGGTTTCTTTAAAACTATTATCATACTATACTGGAATAGAAAACCATATTATTTGTACTTCATGCCACACAAACAAACGCTGTCTAATTTTGTGACACTCGGTTTGAATTGACCCTCTTGTGGTTTCGTGAAAACTATTACAATAAAAAAAAACAATGTTATTTGTCTAATTGTCTAACGCCCGGGTTAAATTGACCAATTTACTGTCTCTTTAAAATTCTTGGAATAAAAAAAAAACAATGTTACTTTATAGATTATTTTTTAGTTTATTATGATGAGCAAGCTCTCGTCTTTATCACGCCAATGATAATGATGGTAGACACATATACAATAGACATTACTATTGGTACTTGTAACCCCTTACACAAAATATTTCTAGGTTTCTCACACCAGATCAAATCTAAAATCAGCATTAATATGTGCAAATAATTGAACAAAAAAGCGAGAAATGTACCACCCAACTTACCTACTACATCGGCCAGGATTTAAAGATGTTTAACAGATACATCCGTGTGTAAGTATAATACATCCGTTACAAGTTAAAACTTACATTTCTTCGGCCGTGGTTAATTAATTGTTTGTTTCTCATGACCCGCCCGCATGTCCATTTTCATCCGTAATAATTACGCACTTCCATAATTATTTGGTTGAAATTTAGTGAGGTCCAAAATGTAAAACTATATTTGTTTGCCTTTGAATATGAACAAAGAATTGACGAATTAAAATTCGCTATTTGTCGATGAACATGACACCGTGTCTGTAGGTGATAAGTAAAGTAGGCTAGAAGAATGTGAATAAATACTTAGTCCATCCGTAAAACAGGAAGTGATAAAGCCGTACCATATCTGCCATCCAAACCAAGGAAATGGTAGCTGCAACATTCACCAAAGACCACATATACTCTACTAGGCATTTGTCATGTTTAATAAAATTCACAAAAGAAAGATATAATGTCTTTAAATTCCTGCTCAATTATTTTATATACGTTAGCAACGGTCCCAAAACTGTCGCCATGAGATAGCCTCGATCACGAGGTATTTTATTAACAACAGCACTATATAAACAGTCTCAAAAGGACACAAAGATACAAATAAATGTAAACAGTTTGATTAAGATAGACAAAAAATAATTTGAAGACAATTAACATACGGCCCTTTGCCAATACCATTGATGTAACTATCTTTCATCATATGTATGGCTAGAGAAACGACCACGTGTGTAGTAAATTCTTTGGACAGACATGTTAAATAATCTAATATCTAACTTATTTTGTATTTAAAAATCAAAGGGTTTGCTTTTAATTATTATGTCAGAAAAAAGCATTAGCCAGTTTGGAGCAGGTCATTTCGTAACGCTTCAAAGTACTGAAGGATAAAGAAATGAAATGCCAAGAATGAATGAATGAATTACACTAATAATTTAAACTTATTTATTATATTCAAACACGCAGGAGTCTGTATCCCCTAGATTTCTACACATCGCCGTAAATTGCACATAAGGTGGCAGTTTGGTGGGATCAAATTCATCTTTTGTAGTGAATCAAACAAATATTTGTCCACTATTCCGTCTTAATTCGGACAGCCCGGTTTGCTGATGAGCTCCCCTGCATGGCACAACCAAGTTTCGAACATTGCTCCCATGAACTTTTAATTCCTTTTATACGATAGGCCTACAGAATTGGATCAACTGATATTCTAAATCTTTTTCAAAGATATTTTTAAAAAATTCAAAATGGAACAAGCCCTTGTTTATCTGGATTGCAGATTAGGCATACCAGAATTCCCTAGACTAACCAAATTATTAAATGATGTATAGTCTATAATGACCCATCAAAGATTCATGGTCAAAATTTTTAATGAAATCAATATGCCCTCTTATATGTATCAAGCCAACGTTTATCTCGATTGTAGATTAGAAAAATATAAACTGATTTTAAGTACATGAAGTTCCTAGGCTAAGCAGTTAACATGTATGGAAAATGATAAGTGGAAGTGGTGCATTTTCACTTTTAAGCGCTCTTTTGAAAAAAAAAAACCATCTTTGCCTATATAAAATAATTGATTGCATGTGGTTTCTGCTTATTGACGGAGAAATGGGTCTAAGAAGTAACCGCACTCCTGTACATAGTGTTAGGTTGTCTCGTATTATTTATAAAGGATATATCAATGGTGGTAAAATGTACCCATATGTACCCTACCTTCTAAAAACATGGTAATGTACGGACTTTTTCTGTTTTTCTTACGTGTTCTTTCATCTAGTGACAGTCAATTATTTTTATGAATTGTCAAATATCCTCTCACAGTGTCACAAAACAACTTTTAATCTTCGAAGGAATTATTAGTGTGCAGAAATTCGCTCATGTACCTGTTATCACTCGTCACTTCAGTCAGTTATATAGAGGGTTAACTCGTGTTTTCCTATGGCATTCATCACTTCTGACTCATGAAAGGTTTATTACTCCTCTATCGTAGCTATGATCTCTCTGTTAAAATTATATTTTGGAATGTGTTTAACCAGTTCTATCACATATGTGATAATGACTGACACCAATATTGTCCTTTAATGTCGTGTTAAAGAAGAGTCCTGGTTAGATCACGGGGTTTGTCACTGAGTCAAGTGGTATTCGTTTCCGTTTCCTGTAAATCATGACTAGTATAAACTACAGAAGCATATATAATGAGCACATAGTCGTGTGTAGGATTTTAAAAGTGTGATGCAGCAGAGTGGTGGGGCGCCAATATAATGCCTGTGTTACAGAGCGCGGGGACTGTCTAAATAAAAGTCTCTAGCAAGTAATCCCCTAGGAGCGGGGACTGTTGCAAAAGTCGCTAGCAAGTAATCCCATAGGGGCGCCATTTCTTGGCGCGCCTTACTTTTCTGGGGGTGCAGTGTACCTCCTGCTTCCCCGCTAAATACGGCCCTGGGAGAGCATGAGGTGACGTGTATCCGATCGTCACTGCAGCTTTGGATGAGCTGTACAAACGAACAAATTTGAATATCTTCAAGTCTGCAAGTTTATCATTAAA
This sequence comes from Patella depressa, assembly GCA_948474765.1. Classification (NCBI taxonomy): domain Eukaryota; kingdom Metazoa; phylum Mollusca; class Gastropoda; family Patellidae; genus Patella; species Patella depressa. Next base: position 9,385,698 of record OX419716.1, on the reverse strand, counting down.
TAATGCACAAGATTTAACAGTTTAAAACATCGGTTGAGACGTGTTCGATTGTATCATCACAACATAATCATTTCGAGCGCTCGAGATAATTAAGCCGAGCGCTCGAAGGTTCATTCTCATATCGCCGGCTGGTCGCGTTTTAGGTGGATAATTTTTGTCAGCTTTGAAGGGTCGAGTGGCCAAGAACAATAGACCCAAGCTGAAGGATAAAACTAATTAAGCAGATAATTGTGGGAGAATTTGATTTGTTACATTTATAATAACCTTTAACATAACACATAATTTTAACTTTTTGCACGCGTAAAGTGTCCAACATTGTCCAAAAAATCTAACATATTCATTCTTCCATGTTCATATCTATGTTTCGAATCTTCAATCTTCCTGTTGCTATCGGTGTATTGTTTTCTTTTTAGGTGGTTCTAACTGGTCACTTGAATACTGCAATAATTAGATTTCAATCGTCTTTTGCTCTTCTTGCAAAAATGCCATTACTTCAAAAATATTAGGATGAGGTTTTCCGATTAATTGTTTTTAGGCGTCCGTGCCACCCCTCCAAAGAGTTGTTGGTTCTTCGCGTGGTTTGGTTGTGGTTCCATTGTATCTGTGTAAATTGGCCGTCTAACCATTGCGTAACCATATAGTCGGTCAGTTGTCTATATTTCTTATTATCTGGTACTTCGGCCATTATTTGAATCCATGCTTCGTCAATCTGCAAATAACAGAAAGATACATAAATTGTTTATATTTATATTTACTATATATTTATATTTGCTATATATTTCGATACTTACATCAGTCACGGATAGAAATGGTATCCCGATACACCGTCTAACAAATTTGCTTGTTTCTTCTTCTTCTCGGTACGAAGTTTGGAGAAACAGTTGTTGCACTTGACCATAGTCAACATTGGCCATAGTGAAAATAACACCTTTTCCATTCTACATCAGGACAAACTGACTCACTAGCATTCTTTGCCGACAACTCAAAGTCCTTTTAAAAAAAAGAAACATATTTAGGTCATACTACTATGTAATGGTAATAGATTTAGAATACGATAAATGTGGAATGCGATATTAATCGGTGAATTGTGTACATTGATTAAAAATATTCTTACTTGAAAAATGGAGAGTTTAAGGTTGAAATAGTTGTTTTCGTGTGTTACTTGCTTCAAAAAGTTCAAACGCTCTCCTGTATGTCGACTCTCTCTTGTAAAAAGAAAAAAACAATGGAACAGAACGATATTGGATCAGTGCGTGGATGGCGTATAGTTGATAAAAAGTGAACTATGTTTATTGATTAACGCGCGAACATTTAAAATTGCAATTTCCTTATAACTAGTTTCAAGAGTAAATCATATATTAATATCATATATTTCGAGTCCGTGCAGATGTTATTCTATTTGGCCTAGACTAGTTTTCTAATTGACAAATAATTCCTCTAAATATTTTTTTCAATTTTCTCTTTGGTGTAGTTTGTATAGTGATATTGCCAATCTCGATAATATCTTGGAGAATTAAACTGCTTAACTCTGTGTTAAAATCCCTTAAAATCCTCTACCTAAGGGCCACGTAACTAACTCAATATTAGTGATACATTTTCGAACAACTCAAACCCCACTCTTCATCTGAAAATGGAGACCGGTGTTCCAAGCTGTATTATGAGGTGTCTGGATAAAACCAAACTTTTATTTTAGAAAAATAATGTGCAGATGAAATTTACCTTTCGTTATGAAGAACAGTTCATGGGTCATTCATTGTTTAGGGAATTGATAATCAGGTCACCCACCGAAAAAATTGACCCGAAATCTTAAAAGGGTTACGTTTCGAGATAAGCATTTTTGACGTTCACGTCCAAACGACTCAATATATTGAGCTAACATTTTGAGACAACACAAATACATCATTGCTGTTTATTTTGCTGCTTAAATTTCACACATACAGGGAGTTTTATTTTTGAGACTCTGTTCAAATCAGGATAGTCCCTATAATACCATATCTGTTTTTAATTATTGCATATAATTTTTCTACTAAAAATCCCATAACGAGGTTACCTAGGTGTGGTGAAGAAACCGAGTCCATACGATAACATTCAATTTGTATAAAATTACTTGTTTTCCAAATTCGAAAGTATTGTTCCTAAAATTAATATAGATAGCTTTTAGAATAAAACTGTTAGAAGTAGAGGTTATCTATCTATCCAGGCACAAAATATGCGAGATATTACTATAGAGAGTACAGACATCTAATGTTACAAATATTTACTCATCGTTTATTTCCTGTGGCAGGTCAATGAGGAAATCACTGTCGAATCTCATCCGTTCTTATGATATAACATTTGGGGCAAATATGAATATGAAATCTATTATTCTAAGAATGTATATATATATATATATATATATAATTTTGGATATATATATATATAAGAATGTATATATATATATAAATATATATATATATCCAAAATTATTAGTACAACCGCAAAGCTGTACTACTTTGTTTCACGGTAAACGACGAAGAGATAAAAAGTATGCCGACACAAACTGATTTGAACACAGGTTTAATAACATTTTAACATTTTTAAAGTACTTTTCGTCCGTCTTGGGACTATTCATAAATAATGTTATTCCCGTCTTGGGACTATTCATAAATAATGTTATATATATGTGTGTGTGTTAACAGAGAGAGACAGAGAAAAGTGGGGTGTAACGTCCACTCGACACAAACTAGGTCATTACGGAACTAACATATGGTTCAATTTTATTTCAATAATTTACTTGCGTGTAGGGGTCTTTAGCAGTAGAAGGAAACCGGAGGACCAGGAGAAAATCCACGAGGTTGGACAGGCGACCCTATTCCTTGTCACGTACAACCAGGGATTCGAAACCACGCCAGTTGATTCAATGGCAGACCGTATGATATAGCGCGCGCACGCTAACCATTCCCCCCCCCCCCACCCACTGCGTGTTCACTTTTCTGCAGCGACTGAGCTAATGAATTCACTTAAATGAGCAGAAATTTTATATCTGATCTGATTTTATCACATTTCTCGAATAATCCCCCAAACTTCGCGCAAAACTTGCAGTAATGTCGTGTTAAAATCTCGTATTATCGTGTTAAAATGTCGAGATATGGGGATGTCGTGATATCCGGATAAAATTTCGTGATATCGGGTTGTTGGCCATACTCCTGTGATGGTCACGAATGTTCACCGGGATTCTACGCCAATCGGACTATTAAAGATAAAAACTATGCAGAGTGCTATGACGGAAATGTTCTTTGGACTGGCATTTCTTTATCGAATTACATCCGTGTAAGTTTTTTTTATATGCACGCTAATGTATACACAGTGGTTTGTGCTTTGGTCCCATCTACACAACTAGACACTGTTATTTTCCAGGTCCTTCGCCCTGCACTATCCACAATGAGAAACCACGCTGCAAAATTCCAGGAACTTTCTTGACCAACACCAGAATCAATGTACATATTGCAGAGGCGGACTACCCTACAGGCAGTGTAGGCAACTGCCTGGGGCCCAAGAAAAAATAGGGTCCATAAAATTTTCGGCGACCTATTTAAATTTTATTTATTATATTATTTAATACGAACGTCCCTCAGTTGTATCTGCTGTTCATTATGAAGGAAGAAGTACTTTACTACAAGTTACAAGGGACAAAAATTACAGATTACAGCTTGCAAGAATATAACAGGTACCTTAACTACCTCTAAGAAGATACCGGTAGTAGGAAAAGAAAAGTATGGACGTATCTCGGAAAGTTCGTTTCTCTTATAGCGGTCTGAGTTTTTCTACGCCAAACCAGTCCCACAAAGAGCCCAGCTGGTCGAGCTGCCTAGGGCCCATCAGAGCCTTGATCTGCCTCTGACATATTGTATATTGAGAGAGGAGTAGGGCCGACAACCCGACATCACGACATTTTAACCCGAAAATGCGACATTTTTAAGCAACATTGCGACATTTTTAATGTCATGGTGTTGGATGATGATGTCGGGTTTTCGTGTTGTCGTGATGTCGCCTTATGAAAGGCGAAACCACTACACCATGACATGATACCAATGAGCCACCATAGTAACTTGTTATATTTTATATTTTATCATTGCTTTACAATGACTAGAGAAGCCTAGTCGAAACGTCACTCAGTTATAAACAGTAATTGTAACTTGTATACAACTGAATTGTGACCAGTATATATTCCAGGTTAAAAACATTGAAACAATTTACATAATAGAAGTGGGGGAATTATCTTGATTGTTAGTTATTGATATATTAATAGAAATGAAATATATATTTATGAGGCTATATTATGGAAGCGTAAAGGGGTCAATAGCGCGATAAATACCGCAATATTAAGTTGATAATAAGTCAACATATTGTGATTTTTCTGACGATTTTATCTCTGAAAAGGCAATTTTTGCCGAGTTAATTGGATAGCTCGCTAATTTGCATGGCGTCATTTTGTTTTAGATGCACACGTCGACATAGCGCACGGCAATATTTTGCGAATATGTCGACATATACTACGGCGAAATAGAATATGTCGCCAAAGCTTCCGAATAGCAATATCTTACCGCAAACGTATACATTTAAGACGAAATGGAGACATAAAACATAGCGTGTTGACTCAATTACCTCGGCAAAAATTGACTTTTCAGAGATAAAATCATCAGAATAATCACAGTATGTTGACATAATACCAACTTAATATTGCGGTATCTATCGCGCTATTGACCCCTATACGCTTCCATACTATATATTGTACTTTAGCTCATTACCCTGAAAAAGATGACTGTGTGTGTAAACTGATTTGAAAGTTGTTATACGGCGGAAAGGCGATGAACATCCGCCTAAAATACTATTATAATTGTATATATACCATAAATGCTATTTATTAAAGATGATATAATCAGAAAATTGAACAGCATTTTTCAATCCTGAAAAAAGAAATAGGTGTAATATGAACAGTGTTCCCTCTTTTCAATTAGCAATGTTTGATCATTTTGAAGGGGTGGGCTACGGTGGAATGTATATGTCTTCACGGCAATGGAGACGCCTCTCGGGACTGAACATTGCGATTAGTGATGGGTGTTTATGAAATTATCATAATATTATTGTACCCATTGGCTTGTAACACCACCGTGTCCTCTATAAAATGTGGACGCCCTATAGGATTAAGATTAGGATTAGCAGTAAATGTTTACAAAATGAAGACGAGCAAACGCCTCTGAGGATTAACAATGGTTACGATATCCTCCTCATCAGTAAGGGTTGTCGACTGAGACAGTATTCAATTGCGCGAACTCGGGTTTTCATCTAACTTGACCTTTGTGTGAGAATTTGAATAAGTCAATGAAAATGGGCGGATACGAGAGAGACGCAAGTTTACCGCAGGCCCTTTATCACACAAAATAATCTAACCACTTCGTTTATAACTTAAGTATCAATATATTATTTTGCACGTCATATATTTTTGTTTACTGAGGAGATTGGGAAGTGGGTCAATAACCTGAATATACGATGCATATAAATCAGATCAATCCACTGTCAAATTTTTCTTAAATACAATTTTAAGATATTTGGATTGGTATATGGATAAATCTGTTTTAAGCCTGTTTGCTGATTTCCGGTTCTCGACACTTTTTTTTATACGCCAACATGTCGGATATTGTCGTCGCTCCCTTCCGGTGTCCACGCTCTGGAGGCTAAACAATTAAGGTCTCGAGACGAAGAATCCTATCAATTTTTAATGATTTCCGATAATGACTTTCAGATTTATGGCCCTTGATATTTAATGTTTTAAGTACTCAACGTTAGTATAGGACATAATTAGAAGCCAAACAAATATGGCAATTACTCAATGGGTTTGTTATTCGTAATTATATTTTAATGTGCTGCAGATGTTTTTCTTACCGACAAGAGGGGTCCAATGGCCGAATGGTTAGCGCATGTGCGTTGTATCATAAGGTATGTGAAAGAGTCAGCTGACGTGGTTTCGATTCCACAGTCGTACGTTACAAGGTGCAGGGTAGCCTGTCTTTTTTAATTAAAAGGGCGTGGTCTGTTTTGAAAATCACCGGGTTAGTACGTTGGGGTGTTCATTTATATGAACTCATACCTTTCCTCAAACGATCACCTTTGCAAGTGCTAAAACAATACATTACAGATTGATCAGTAATTTGACACCCAGTACGTGGCAAGAAAGTCTCCGGGTCCTACGCCCCCCCCCACTGCTATCGACCCCTACGCGCAAGCGAATTATTGAAATAAAATTGAACCATGTGTTAATCCCTATTTGACCTAATTTGTGTCGAGTGGGCGTTAAACTCTCTCCCTCTCTCTCTCTCTCTCTCTCTCTCTCTCTGTGTTTAATGTAATGGGGGTGGGGAGGCGGGGGGTGGGCTGCGTGGCATTGTTTTTTTCGGTGTTCACCTGCTTTAATGCAAGTTTTTACACTCTGAGTGGATCCCACAAAAATGCATCATCATTAACTACGTTTGAAAAAAACTTAAAACCGTCCTTTTCCGGAATGCCTTCAGATGTTGATTAATATTTTGAGTGTTTTATAGATGCTACAAAAGCTTGTCTTGTGTGTAAAATGTATTATGTTTGTGAATTTTATGATCTTTCGATTTTACAAACTGTATTTTTAAAGCGCCACTGGGCAGCACTTGTTTTGGATATTTGGATCTATATAAATCATTATTATTAATTGCGATTGGAATAGGTTTTGGGAATTATTACTTTTAGCAAATCTTATCAGAGGTTTGGGATGTGGGGTCGCCGAAAATTCGACATGTTTTTATTCGGATTCACATAGACGTGTTCGAAGTTCGAAGTAAACAAAGAAGATCTTTGATACATTTTCACCCAGTCGTCCGTAATCTATCTATGTATATTAGGAATGGATTCTGTTTCTTTGCTTTTAAACATAATACTATTAATTGGGGAGTAATTTTCTTTTAGTCGCGATGGTCAGGTATACTTTTTGCCGCGGCACAGAATTATAAAAACTGCGTGCGTGTTGCCTGTTTATATACACGACCCATGGTAATATGAACTACAACAGTTAGAGTTATGACAAGCATGCCGCTCCATATTGCCATAACTGACTTTGTAATTTGAACTACAGCAGTTATAATTGTGTCGTGCATACCGCTCCATATTATCATAACTGACTTTGAATTATGTCGTGCATATCGCTTCATATTATTATAAATTGCTTTGTTATCTGACTACAACATTTGGAATTATGTCGTGCACACCGCTCCATATTATTTTAGACAGACAAATAATCTAAACGAAAACAGTTAGAATTATGTCTTGTATGCCTCTCCATATTTTACTTATATTAAAATATAAACGAAACCCGTTAGAATTTTGTCACACATACCGCTTCATATTATTATAGCTGCTTGTGGAATCTAAACAAAAACAGTTGGAATTACATTGTCTGCCACATCACTTCGATAAATAAGCTATTAAATAAGCTATTTTACACACAGAATTATGTCGTACACACCGCTCCATATTGTTATAGCTGCTATCGAAATCCAATTTCATCCACCTTTATACAACAAATAAAATGTAACTGTTTCATACATTTAAAGATAAATCGATATATTTGTTTGTGTGGTAAATAAAGGTAGTGATGAGCGTTTTGTACAGCTGGTATTGAGTATGTAATGATATACAAACTTTAATAAACAACCAAAGTAACTACTTATTGATTGACTTCCTCTTAGAGAGCAGAATAGGACCGAGGTGATTTATATTATTATACGGTAAGTAGATGGTATTAATTCATTTCATTTAGAAATCACCATTGTCAGTGGGGGAGAGAGAGAGAGAGAGAGAGTGAGAGAAAGAGGGAGAGAGGTGGGTTTAACGTCCACTCAACACAAACTAGGTCATTTCGGGAGAACCCGTAGAAAACCCACGAGAATTGACAGGCAACCCTAATAATAATAATAATAATAATGTATATTTGTAATGCGCTTAGTAATCCATCCATGTACGCATGCTCAAAGCGCAGCATTTAAAGAGTCTCTCGTCAATAAAAACACACATAAACAATCTGTTTCTAATCTGGATAATAGAGTTTAAACAAATGAGTTTTAAGTTGTGACTTAAAGATTGTGTAAGTCTGAGATTCTTTAATGTTTACTGGTAACTGATTCCATAGACGAGGTGCAGCAGCACTGAAACTCTTATCGCCAAATTGTTTTAGTTTTGTTTTGGGAGCAGCAAGTATATTTTTGCCATACGACCTTAGCATACGTTCGGGTTTATAGTTTGTCAAAAGTTCAGACAAATATAAGGGAGCAATATTATTTTGACATTGGTACACTAATGACAAAACTTTATACTGAATCCGGGCTTCGACAGGCAACCAGTGAAGAGACTTTAACACTGAAGTGATGGATGAATATTTTGAAGTTCTTGTAACAATTCTGGCAGCAATGTTCTGGATTCTCTTTAATTTATTTGTAAGTGTTTGGGTGAGCCCGAAGAGCAGACTGTTTGCATAATCAATACGGGACAGTATTAGCGCCTGAACCAGTGTTTTAGCAGCATCAGTCGTGATCAGGTGGCGAATGTTTCTGATACAATGTATATGATAGAAACATATACGGCACAATTCATCAACGTGAGTTTCCATAGTAAGTGTTGATTCTAGGAAAACACCAAGGGTTTTCAGGCTGACAGAGAAGTCGATCATTGAATCCCCAATTGTCGCTTTCTTTTCTGTTATTTTCAGTAGTTTTTTAGAGGTTCCAACTAACATAGCTTCAGTTTTTTCATCATTTAATTTTAGACTGTTGTTTGTCATCCAGGACTTAATGGACTGCGAACATGCTGCTGTACGATTTAAGGATTCTTTTATTTGAGTGTGATTGAAAACGTCAACTAGCTGTGTGTCATCGGCGTAGGAGTAGTGTTGGATACAATGTTGGTTAGTAATAATACCAAGGGGTGTAGTGTATAGTACAAATAATACAGGACCAAGCACTGATCCCTGTGGCACCCCACAGGACAAAGTAATATCATCTGATTTGTCTTTGTTGACCAGAACAGACTGGGTTCTATTTCTCAGATATGATGAAAACCAGGCTAGAGATGTACCGGATATATTAAAATTTCTGTGCAGATGATTCAAAAGAATTTTATGATCAACAGTATCGAAAGCTGCTGATAGGTCAAGGAGGATTAAAGAAGCTGTTTTACCATCATCAACAGCACATCGTAGATCATTTACTACTCTAAGAAGTGTGGTTTCTGTGCTGTGGTTGGGTCGATATGCAGACTGAAACTTATCAAGGAGATCATGTGTTGAAAGGAAGGAACGCAATCTTATATTAACTGCTTTCTCCACAATTTTCGATAAAAAGGACAAGTTTGAGACTGGACGATAGTTTTTGAGAATGTTAGGATCCAGGGATTCTTTTTTAAGTAGTGGTTTTACGATAGCTTGTTTCAATATGTCAGGAAATACTCCGGTTCTCAGACTAGTATTTATAAGTGACGTTATTATGGGAATTAAAACATCCAAGTATTCGAGCAGAAGTCTGGTTGGAATTGGGTCTAAAGAACATGTGGTTTTCTTTGCTGATTTGATTATATTCTTGATATCATTTTCACTGAATGGTTCAAAGTGTGAGAACGGTTCACAATCAGGTTCGACAATATCTATAAACGTATCTGTCTGAGAATTCTTGTCAAGTTGATTCCGAATTTGAACAATTTTATCAATGAAGAAATCTGAGAATTTATTTGCAAGTTGAGAGCTGTTATCAGAGTCAGGCAATTTTGATACAGATTTCTTGCCTAAAAGTGATTTCATAAAACGATGGTATTGGGCAGGATTGTTTTGACAAATAGCTAGTTTTTCTCTGCAGTAACGGATTTTTACAGCTCGAATGACCTGATTGGCATGGTTTCGAGCAGACTTATAAATCTGACGATGAACCTCTAGGCTAGATTTCCGCCACTGTCTTTCAGCTTGTCTGCGTTCCCTCTTCGCCAGATGTATCTCCTCGTTGTACCATGATGAACCTGATCGAGTGACGACTTTTCTTGTGACAAGTGGTGCATGTTTATCTAGAATGCCAGATAGAGTCACATTATATAAATCGGTTAGATCATTGGGGTCATCAGGGGGGTTACAAATCAGATCAGAGGATCTGAGGTCATTCAACAACTGTTCTCTACTGATGTTCTTTAAGTTCCGACACAATTGAAGAACACCTTCTTGTTTGGGTTTAATCATATTCCATAACATGGTAATGAAATAATGGTCCGATATTTGTATGTCACGTACGTCAACATGTTCAATCACATTACAGCTATCTGGGGTAATAACCCAGTCCAAAATATGGCCTGATTTATGAGTTGAAGTAATTATGTGTTGATTTAAACTATGAGTCTTTAACAGTTTAATAGCCTTTTTAGAAGGTATATTTTTGGGGTCATCAAAGTGAATATTAAAATCTCCAAGAAACACTGTATTTGTTTTATGGTTAGTTAGTAGGGCCTCAAATTCATCAAGAAAATCAGTAATTGTTATTTTATTCTTTTTTGATGGTGGTGGCCGGTAAATACACACTACATGAACACATGTATTTATTGCACTGACTTTCAGATTGAGTGACTCAAAAGTTTTATAGGTATCAAACTGCTTCAAGAATTCAACATTAAGAGAACTACGAAAGATTATAGCTATTCCTCCGCCTAAACGATTAGGTCTTGGAATATTGTAAATCGAATAACCATTTGGCGTCAATTCAGCTATATTGGCCTCATCGCCATGTTGCTTTAACCATGTTTCCGTGAGAAACAAAATATCCAACTGTTCATCAATTATCAAATCGGCTAAGTCAAGAGTTTTATTTCGACAAGATTGGCTGTTAAGTAGTGAAACTTTTAAGTTTTTTGAAAGTGATTTCGGTTGAACCTGAACTAAATTTCCAGTGATTACACTTGTTTCTGAAGGTATTAGAAGTCTTACTTTCTTTCGTCGACCGGCTCGATTTCCCCGGAAACGTTTAAGAATGTCAAAGTTCTTAAGTGTAGTAAAATCTTGCAATGAAAGTTTATTTCTGAGCACATTGTAACTGAGAAGTTGTTCACGTGAGTAAGTGATCATCACATGATTCAACCATATACTGCTGCCTAATGAAAAACTTGTCACCAGTGAGTAGATTTAATACCTCAACACTAAGCTGTTGATAATCTAACAAAAACACAAGGTCTAAAAATAGCCCACAATGGACACAGTAAACTTGAAACAAATATCCAAAAAATTGAAGATCTGCTACATTGTTAAATATGATCCAAAATTACTTGAAAATCACAGAATATAATCCTGAGACTGAAATCAACACATGTACAGAGTTTGAAAAACACTATTAAATCCAAAGCAGTGATAAAACTGCTGAAAGCTGAGAGCTCATTTAGGTGCAGCCTGTCTGGCGACCACTACTCCTTGTCACGTACACCCGGGGATTCCGTCAGTGGGGTATGAAAGATTGTCAGGTATGGGAATGTGATTGCATATTTTCCTTATAGCATCGGTATATAAAGATATTGCCATAATTTCAGTAACAATATTGCTAGAATATGCTCTTAAAATTGATGATGGCATTCATTATATTGTATTAATAAATGACTTTGGCTAATATGCTCTAACAATATGACTGACATGCTGAAAACATAGCTGGTTCTATGTGTCAACAACATATCATTAGATCACACGTGATTGGATATTTCCTAATTGCATCAATTGGTATTAGTAACCAATCATATCAATAATTGCACATGTTCAGGGTCATGAACAGTCTATGCTGTGCTTGATGTCCATAAGGGTGCTATTAAAGAAATCCTGGCAAAGCTTTAAGGCAGATTTTCATTAGATTCCAAAGCGATTATCATCTAAGTTCCTAGAATGTTATGCATTGTACCATATGTAAGCAGCTTGATACATAAAATGAAAAACGAACTCTTTCATTGTTATTCCCTAGAAGATAAACGTCTTCACTAACTGAGACAGCTAAGAAAAGGAGAATACACAACGCGAAGGAAGAGTCAAGAGGACAAGTGAAAATACTGGCCGATCACAAGGTTACTATGATATGTAGTAAGAAAATATGCATGGGTCATACGCCGGTATTAGTACGTGGACTGCTTTGCACGTCCTACAAAAGACCCGTGGTGCTACACATTCTTACAGATGGGTGAAGTGTGATTGTCGCACTGGTCATACTTCAATTTTCATGGCAACGACTGAGTCTCACCAGCAAGTAAACAATGTCATGGGGGGGCGGCACATTTTTACCGTTGCCTGTCAATACACCAATCACTTGCCCAACAAGGTCTATATTGTAACATACTAGAACGCCGCATTGTAATTTAGAATTTGTGTTTCTTTGTTCATTGATTGTAAACCCGAAACATTGTTTTACTGATTAGGATTTCTTTTCTATTTAGCTGTGCCTGTTAATTTGCTGATCAGTGTCTTTGGAACTAGTAGACGTTAAGGGCACAATTCCATATCCAGTGAACCCAATTACTATGACGCAGTCTTGCTTTAAATGTTACACATATTTGGTACTTTTAACAATGGCATTTTTAAGTAAGTATAACCTATAGATACATTCTCACAGAGAGAGAGAGAGAGAGAGAGAGAGAGAGAGAGGGGGTGGGGGCACTTTGCACTATCACGCATCAGAAGCAAGTAATTTCGGGACTAACGTATGGTGAGATACGTGAACGAACAGTTCAAAGTGAACGGCAGTCGTTTACGCCTGCTTGAATTATTTTTTTGTCCTTTGTGAATCAGCCTTTGCTAATTACCTCCAGATTGTATTGTAGAACATTTATTCTTTACAAAATGGCACCCGAACTCATATGGTACACGACTCGTGTACTGATTATAAAATGTTATGGCGAGATAAGAATATCAATATTGGTTAAAATTGATCAATGTTGAATTCTAATTCGTGTTTTTAATTTCGAATATTATAAAAAAATATTGCGTTTTTTCGTCAAGAAAAATTGTCGCGTGTATCGGCTAAATTTAAGATGTCCTCGTTTATGACAATTAATACAGGGTCCTCGGTTAATGGTTACACAACACATTAATGTTTGAAGCTGTATTGGCCAATCAGAAGTCATTTCGTAAAAAGTTCTGATAGAAGGAGCTATTCAAATTTGTTCACACAATCTCTGCATTTAATCCCGAAAGGTACTCTGTAAAAAGATCAGTGGCGAACTGGTACTAACCTAATACTAAACCAATATGTGATACCAACAGACGCTTATGTGGAACACATATTAGTGTGTATTGCCTGTCCCACCAATGACTGGAATTATGGATTTGGGTATTATAGAAATGTCTCAATAATTAATCAAATTGTATTATGTCAATTTAAAATTATAAGTCAATTTGTTCTGTTGAGAAAATATCAGTAGAAAGAAAAACAGGGGCGGATCCAGGGGGTCGGGGGCCTTCTCACCTACATGAAAAAAATAATGCCTTGCATCAATGAAATTACATCACAAAGTAATCCTAAATCAGTATACAAATGATTTCTCTGTTTAAAAAGCTCAATTTGTATGTACGCCTATGTAATTTAGAGAAGATGATGGCAGATTTCCGTAACAGAAACCTCGCAAACCCCCTCCTGCAAAAATTCCTGGATCCGTCCCTGAAAAAGAGAAATACGTAAGAATTTACATCATGTCATTATAAGCGTTAGCTCCAGCAATATTAGTGCTACGTAAATGACATCGTACTGTGATTATTACCAACGTATGATACTTAGCATTTTATTCAGCGTTAGGTCCAGCAATATTAGTGCTGCGTAAATGACATCGTACTGTGATTATTACCAAAGTATGATACATAGCATTTTATTCAGATTATGATTTGTCAGAAAGAAATTTGAACAAATTACTTGTTTTGTTTATATCACTCGGCCCTTCATTAATTAAGCGGCGTGATTGGGTTGCGGCACTTGTTTCCTGTTACTATTACAGAATCTTACGCGAAAACGTGTCAGTCTTCCTCTCTGTTTCCACCCTCTCTTTTTTCCTGTGTATCTCTCCTCTCACTCGACCTCCACCCTCCCGTCTCTTTCCATACGCTCTCTTATATTTCGCAAAATTTTTCTCCCCTCTTCTCTCTCTCTGTATTTCCGTTTATATCAGCTAGCATTCTATTCCTCTCTACCTCTTCTTCTCTTTCCAGCTTCTCTATTTTACATTTCTCTCCGGTCCGCCCCTTCCTATTCATGTATAACATCTTCCCCTGTCTCTATCTACCTCTCAAATTTCGAACACGCATACTACTCTGTGAGATAGATTAATTTAGAACGTCTCGCCGACACCAGTAAATTTTGGACACGCTTTTAAAATTAAAATGTAATGTCAGTATTTGTCCCGGGCCATTACACCCCCACCCCACCTTCACGTTGAACCATAATAGTGGAATTTTCCATACATTCAAATTATTATTTTAGAATATTAGGACGATCAATCAGCACCAATTTATTTTTATTATTTCAAAATTAAGATCCGTATTGTAGATAAATGTGTCCTGGGGCCTATTTCACAAAATTTTAACTAAGATAAGATCTGAATTTTAGTTATTTGATTGGACAATATTAGATTGATTTTAGTTCTCAGCCAATCAAAATTGAAGTATCTGCTAAAATTTGGATTTTATCTTTAGTTAAAATTTCGTGAAACAGGGCCCAGATTTTTAGTCAAAACAAATTTAAATTTGTCTTAAAGGGAAACAAATCTTAGCGTGTCTAATGGACTCCTGCTAGTAATTATTTGCCCATTGACTTCAATGTTAAATGGTTGTAACATCACAGGCTGTAGCTTGTTGCTCAACATTCCCTTGTGTCCAATCTTTATTGGCACAATGGGGACCACATTTGGCAATCTCCTCATCATGAATTAATATTAATATTATTATTGTTCGATTAATATAGCGCTTCATTACACATGGGGGTTTCTAAGCGCATTCACAATACAAAAGTTCAAAAACATTTTTGAAATAAATATGTTTTTAGGTTAGTTTTAAAGCTCTGGATTGAAGAGGACTCTCGGAGAGTTTTTGGAAGATCATTCCGCAGTTTAGCTGCTCTGATGGAGAAAGCATATTCACCAGAACGTTTATTATGTTAAGGAATCCTCAATATGCTACGATCATTTAAAGAACGAAGGTTGGATCGTCTGGGAGTATAGAAATCAAAGAGTTCTTTTGAATAACTGGGTGCAGTGTCAGAATAAATTGATTTAAACACATTCACATGAGCTTTAAATTGAACCCTCGTTCAAACTGGAAGCCAATAAGGTTTCTGTAACTTAGCTGATATATGATCGAATTTTCGTGTTCTAGTTATGAGACGTGCAGCATTGTTTTGCGCTATCTGTAGTCTGTTTAAAGCTGTTTCTGGTGCCCCGAATAGCAGAGAATTCACATAGTCCATATGCGATGTTACTAATGCTCCAACAATACTTTGACAAGCATCAGTATTAAGATTACAGTGTATTGTCGAAATAGCTCTCATTTGAAGATGCATTTTCCGGATGATACTGTTGATTTGGGGAACTGGAGACATAAATTCATCGGTCACATAGCCCAGATATTTAGACTGCTTCTTGGGAGATCTAGAGCAATCACCGATCTGTATGGAGTCCGCTTTAAATGATTTACTGGATTGTGATTTTGATGATATAACAAGAAACTCGGATTTGTCATCGTTAAGTTTTAGCCTATTTCTGGTCATCCATCCTCGAATGTCATTAAGACAAGACTCTAGTATACTGATAGAATCCTTGGAAGCGAGATAGTTGTTGTGTTGAAAGTAGTCACATATTTGGGTGTCATCAGCAAAGCCATGGTTTTGTACCCCATGTCTCCTTATGATTTGACCAATTGGAAGAGATAGGGGTCCCAATACAGAACCCGTGGAACACCTATCCTAACAATGCAGGGTTGAGACACAGTCATGTTTATTTGCACCTGCTGAGTTCTGTCTTGAAGGTATGGCTTTATCCATGAAAGTGTGGCACCACAGATCTCAACCGAACATTCCAGCCTTTGGAATAAAATACCATGATCTATAGCATCGAAAGCAGCGCTGAGATCCAAAAGTACTAGGTGAACGGCTAGATTCTTATCCAGTGCCAGGTCAATATCGTTTTTAATTTTAAGTATAAATTTGTATGGGGTTGACTGTTTAGATTTTTTGCTACGCGGATTTGAAGTTGACTGGGGTGAAAATTCCACTTTCGACACAGTGATTGCTCTGAAGAGACACTTTACACCCCCTATCCCTCGGCTGTAACATCATCAATATTACCAAAAACTGCTATGAAATTGCAAATTTTATCACTTTTCTCCAATCCAGGAAGAGGAGAGAAAAAGGGGAAAAATTGTCTTTTTATAACTCGCACTACATTTTGCAGTCTTATTACACGTTAAACATAATTTAGCTTTAGCTCAGTTCTAACAGTGTGTGTGAATTAATAATATACATCGTTATAAGGACAGCGTCATAGTGTATCTTTCTATATATTTTATTAGTATTTAATTTTAGTCAAAGTAGCCGTGGACCAATGTCCGAATTGATATCTCATTATTCTTTCATGTATTTTAACTGTTTCAGGGACAGATCCAGGAATTTTTTCAGGAGGGGGTTTGCCAGGTTTCTGTTACGGAAATCTGCCATCATCGTCTCTAAATTTCATAGGCATACATACAAATTGAGCTTTTTAAACAGAGAAATCATTTTATACTGATGTAGGATCACTTTCTGATGTAATTTCATTGATGCAAGGCATTATTTTTTTTATGTAGCAGAGCAGGGGGGGGGGGTCGTAAACCCACACCCACCCCCTCTGGATCCGCCCCTGTGTTTGGGTTTATACTTAATGTGGCGATGTATATTACGCATTATAGTTAACACGCGTTCTTGCTATGTCCATATCTACTTCTGTATTTAAACATCTGTTTCCTTTATGCAATTTAACATCTTATCAAATATTATTATATTATCATTATGTAATTATTTTCATCCTAAGCTTGTATATATGTTCTATATTCTATTGTAACTTTAGTCTGGTGACTGACTCGCACTATCGATACCTATCTCGTTATTGTGATCGTTAGCCAGTTTTGGACACTTGTTTATTCAAAGTACCATTTTTAACTATTTATTTGAGTTTTCATCGTTAGTGTTGGAATAAGCTACAACCCCCAGAAAACAACACTTCGGCATAACCACCAGTTTGTGAATTGAATGTACATGTACGTCTTTATCCGGACCGTCCTGACAACCATAACTCAATGACGGGCTTTTATGATACAGCACGCACCCCCATTAGATACGTTATTATACATGTACACACGTCCCGACAGGTCATTAAACACAGGTGTGTAAAGTGTGTAAAATGATATAAAAGTAAATATCAGGACGTCCCAGAAGTTCATTAAATCCTGGGTGTATAAAATTAAATAGAAATAATTATCAGGGCATCCCAGAAGTTCATTAAATCCTTGGTATGTAATGTGTAATGATTGTAACAATACGTCTCTTTAAGAGCCCATGAACAAGATTTATCACACTGGATCCATATAAAGCGTCGCGACAGTCTCCAATCTAATTAAAATGCAGATCTCTATTTCGTTTCGTTTTTTATACGTTTGATGGCCTCTACTACATGAAGAATTGACGAGTAAAATAAAATTCTGAACTATTAAACGAAACGAAATAGGATCTGAGTTTTCATCAGATAAGACAATCTCAATTGCTACTGTTTAATATTAAAGATATATTATGTAATATTGTTCATTACTGGTTGATTCCGTTTAGTAATACATGTTAGGGGAAAACCAGGAATAAAGTACGGTCCCTTCACGGGTGTGTGTGTGTGTGTGTGTGTGTGTGTAAGGGTGGGGTGGGGTAGGCTTTTGAAGCTAACTTTATTTTATCTTCAGTTCATTTAGATTCATTCTCCTGTATTCTATATATTTCTCCTTTGATTTGCAGTGTTTTTTGTGGGATTTTCCGGTAATTTCACAACCCCGAATCGTCCGACCTTAAAGGTAAATGCTTTAATATGTATATTCTGAGGGCCGAGTTACCAGCATTAATAGCCCCAGTGCCTCCAGTTGCGGATCTATGATAGTTTTGTCCCACCAAGCGGAGCGATGGGTGCCGCAGGCACGCACCCGATTGCCGTAGGCGCGAGCAGTTGATGGGGTATGGGGGTTCCCCCCCCCCCCAGAAAATTTTGAGAAATTATCATCAATTACCATAACGAACAATGATTTCTGTTCGTCGACAATGTTTCATTTCGTTGACTATTTTCAAAATTTGAAGAATAAATTTCGAAATTTATATAATTATGTTGATTATTGTGAAATTTTGCATACATTAAAGATAGTGCGGACTGTACGTACAAAGAAGTTGCCACATTCACGGAAAAGTTGTCAACGCCTCTTATAAGAAAACCAGCAAGTTATATATCCAGATTATGAACCTAATAATGAACAAACTGTTTGAATGTTATCGAATATTTGCAAATGTATAGTCAATTTTCTTCGCCAATGATATCAGTCCTATTAATACCATTGTAAAATATTGTATAATTCATGCATCAGTCTGACAAAAGTGTTGATGCCTTCATCCGGCGAGGAAATGCTTCGATGAATTTCCTGCAAATGTCACAAGAGATCAGCCGCGGTTTAACATAGATGCTGATTGTGTGTCTGATAAGATGCGCACCATGTGCTGTATAATATATGTACGACCATGCATGTGCATGCCCTGGTGGAAGCTTGTAGGACCCGGAATTCCTATACACCGGTGGGGAAGGGGTGACTAGTAAACCTAGTCACCCCCTGGATCCGCCCTGCCCCGCCCTGCCGGTGAATTGTAGTGCACTGAGGTCCCTATCTAGTTTTTAATTGTCAGCTCTTCATGCAGTCTTTCATAATGTCCCTTTAAATTAAATCATTTGCATACATGATTTTGGACATTTTGAATCTTTTGTCGTATCTTTAATTAGTCTTAGGGAAAAGAAATGAAATTTGGTTTAATGCCCTGCTGTTCATTCAGAGTTCATATAATTTGGTGTACATTGTGCTGTGAAGGAAATCTTTCCAGGACCGCGAAGCTTCAACCTAGTTTTATATTGAATTGCAATTGCCAAAGGTTCTTTTACGTGCATGCCTCATCCGAACGAGTGTACTGCAATGTCCGTCTCCGAAACATGTACAAAACAACATTATTGGGAAATTAATATAATAATTCAAGTCACGATAGTTTCTACGAATTAAGTATACTATTTCCCGCGTAAAAAAAATAATTACTGGTTGACTGAAGTCATTTTTTTTTACTTTCAGAAAAACAGTGATTTGACGGCAGCAAATTTACGTGGGAAATCTTGGAAGATATCAGCAATAGATGAACAAATGAAGCGTTTACAACATATTCGTGATGTGTGTGCATCAGGAATGAAGGGAAAGGTGACCAACATGATTTTCATGGATCGAAAAATTGGTCTAACATATTGTCCAGTGCAGAAATCCGGGTGTACCTTTTGGAAACGAATATTTCGATATTTCAATAAGGAACGCTTAGGTCTGAATATAAAATCACCATCTGAGTTAAGTCGGCATTCTGTTCATTTTGAAAGCTGGCCAGACAATGTGCGGGTTCGGTTTGATCCGGTTACCATTAGCAACACAACAAGAATGATGTTTGTCCGTGACCCTTATGCACGTTTATGGTCGGCATATCTGGACAAATTTTATCTCCCCGATTTTTGGTACGTGGGAAAGGAAATAGCGAAACGCCGTCCCAGACCGAAAAAGCATTCATTGCGGTGTGGACACGATATCACCTTCCGCGAATTTATTCATTATGCACTGAGCTCTGATCCTAAGTCAGCGGATGGTCATTGGCTTCCAATTGTCCAACTATGTGATCCGTGTCAGTTTTTGCCAGATTTTGTCGGTAAAGTTGAACATTTTAATCGAGACGCCAAAGAAATATTAAGGAATATAGGACAAGGCGATATTTTAAACAATTTTAGTGGTTCTGGTCACGTTAAAGATGAAATTAGTCTGCTGGTAGATGATTATTTTTTAGTATTTCGCAACACAAAAAAATGTTTAAAAAGCAGTGAGTTTAAACAAAGAATTTGGACTCTTTTCCAATATAATGGCTATATCCCAAATCATGTTGGACTTCCAGAGATTCGAGACAAAGAGCACATGAAAGAGGTGATTATGTCTATCCGTAATATAAGTACACTGAATCAAGCTACGTTGAAGAAACAGAGAAACGGTGCTAGAGCAGCAGCTTTTAGATCTTTGCCTGTCAAATATCTGGAAAGAATTCAAAAGATCTTCGCGGGCGATTTCCTATTGTTTGACTATGACCCAAAACCTAAAGACATTTACCAATATCTGCCATGAGCATGTGTCATATTCATCTTGAGGCCTCCATGACCTACACCAGACCAGAAGTTGAAGTAACCACCGCACTGCTAACATGATTTTCGTACTGGAAGCTATGTATTATAAACAAATGTGAAATTTTACAAAAGTGTTCGACGCAATATGAATCAACGGCTTCTTGCTTAAAACTCGGGTTGTGCGTGCCAATTTGTTTTTTCAAAACAATTTCAAACAACTATTTTTTCGGATGCTTGTGTTATTTCTCTTTAACGAAACCTAGGGTGCACGCCCCCTAGGAACAGAGATGTGGCCTTAGACGTATTCCGGATGACTTGAGGAGCCATGTTTGGGAAATTGTCGCGTCCCCGGGGTTTTACATGGAGACTGGGCATAGGACCCAAGATATTGGACCCCAAACATGGCTATTCAGTTCATCCGATTTCCGTCTGTGAACACCCACATGGGTCCGCGGTTGGTTATTCTTAAGGTATATCGGGGGGTTGGGATGGCCTAGTGGTCTAGAGTGCCGTGCTTCGACCTCTAGCTGGCCGGTCACCTCTGGCTTGCGGCTGTGGTTTCGAGCCCTGGTGTGAGCGTATGTAGCATGGAGATAGGGGCGCCTTCTCAACCTCGTGGGTTTCCTCCGGGCATTCCGGTTTCCTCCCACTGCTAAAGACCCCTACGCGCAAGCGAATTATTGAAATAAAATGAAACTATATGTTAGTCCAAAATGACCTAGTTTGTGTCGAGTGGACGTTAAACCCCATTCTCTCTCTCTCTCTCTCTTAAGGTATATCAACACCTGATAGTCGCTCGGTGCTATTTGAATTTCCTAAGGCAATTTGCCCCAAAAAATATCTTCACATCATCCCGGGATTTGGTGACCTTGAACTAAATCTAACCAGGGAAATCTTCCGAAAAATTACCTCATGACATCATTTTCGATCGAAATAAACCCATTGTTTTTCTTGACTTGACTTCCGGGGGTGGGGGGAATATTGTCTTGGTTTTTTTTTTAAATGCATTAGTATACAACCCCAGTATCAAGGGCTCTTTTCTCTTAAAATCGCCCATATCTTATCGATTTATCATTGTTCTCGGGATCGCAGCTTTTGCTTCTTTTAGTATAAATAAAATAAAACCAAGAACGAACAATCCAAACCATTAGACAGATACGCGACAAACCGTGGTATCAGGTGTCCGGAAGAGTAGGCTTACCTTACCTGGCACAAAACCCGCCGTAGCTAAATCCAAGTATTAGGTAAAATATCGTGACTGAACTATCGGTATGCACAATGCGTGATAGGTATGAGTATAATAATATTACATTTCCCAGAAATTGTAAAAAAAGTGGTTCCAGTTCTGATAGATATTGAAAGTGTCCATCCTATAACAATTTTACTATTCCCAGATATTGGAAAAGAATGGGTCCAATTGTTTTTTGTTTTTTTTAAATGAGTATTTTGAGGATAATGTGTATAATATCATTACCTATCACGTACGTGAGATTGGATAAAATGCGCTCTATGGTGACAATTTAAAAAAAAAAGAACATTCCCAAGCCCCCAAACCTGTTTTTTTTGTTTAAAAATATTTTTATTTACAATAGGATCCAAATGGGACTAAAGTATCTATTCTATGAAATTTCCAGGTTCTGCGACCAACAGGGTCGGTGTTAATGCCCAAACCAGTTCTGTTTCCATCAAAGAGGCCGAGTTAGGTGAAGTAATGCAGTGTCAAGAACAAACATGAAGAAATGGAATTTAGTAGTTGTGGTACCATTGGTTCAAGCGAAGGGCGTCCGCGAAGGCCAAAAGCCGTTATATATATACGTTACTAATAGGTCTTCTGAGGGCTCTGGGCGACTCCCCGAGGTCGATATACTCAAAAACCTGTGCGTAGGGTTTTTTAGCAGTGTGAGGAAACCGGAGGAACCAGAGAAAACCCACGAGGCTGGACAGGCGACCCTACTCCTTGTCACGTACTTACTATAGTTCGGACAGAATGGCACCTTGTATTCGTTTTAATATCCGAATACCTACAAATACTTCAAACGTCTTTATTTATTTTTCTAATGCATAAAAAATGTTTTAGAATTTAATTTGTCGGTGGTTAAAGGTTAATATTTGTGACTCATTGAGTCGCATCGATGTCATCCTTATATATTCACTGCTGATCAGTGTGCAACAATGTATTATGCAAGAGCTAAACATGTCTAATGCCAAATGTTATATGTGTAGTTTAATGGTCGAGTGTGAGACGAGTGTGATACATTAAGTAATATATTGGTATTGTACGAGTGCGATAGATGTTAGATTTTTCTCTGGCCAAAGGATTTTCGATATAATGGAAGCCATTAATTTATACACGAGAATATGAACTTACATTACATATTATATGAAATGTTTTTACGCCTTACGTGGCGCTAAAAGCTCATTTATAGATATATTATAAGTAACTGTTTGAAATTTGTTCGCGTGTATGGCGCTCGATTCCATGAAGCGGTGGAAACACTAGCCGAATCGTTCGGCCTAATCTGTCGGTGCTGAAATTCGCCTGATGTGTCCACTGGCATTCCGCCGAATTCAATTACACGTTGCCATCTCGCGACTTTATAGCATCATTCTGTCTCCACTCCCCTCCCACAAAATAGGCAGAATTGACAGGCAGGTCTCAAGATTCTGTTCCATTGTCCCATATTTCTGATCCTTTCGCTCACAAGTATTTGCTGCCAGCGATGACCTCAAGAACACGGATATTGATTCAAATTTTCAACAGCAGAGTCCTCCTGTAGGCCCTTCCCCCGACCAGGTTGCTCAGTGCTATCTATAGTCATTTCTCCAAGGTTAAGAAAAGTCAGTAACAAAATCAATAACAACCATAAGATGATATGAACTTTATGTCAACTTGATTAAAACTACTTTTCGGTGAAATTTCGGCGAACAACTATATAGGCAATATGATTTTCTACCGGGGCGCTTAGACAAGTTATAGTCAGTTTTTAGTTGACAATTCATTGTGGGGTGGGATTTCGGGGTGGGGACAACTTTCTTCGAAAGGCGGGGGACAAATATAGGCCAAATACGCAAAATATAATTAAAATATAGGCCAAATACGCCTCTAGACATTAATGTATGAGAAAACATATAACTGAATTATCGAACCAATGAAGACACCTAATCCATAATCATGAAGCCTCGTATACATAATCCACAGATATACATAAAAATAAGCAGCGCTATATGAAAAAAGTATAAAATATGTCACCACACTGAATGAGGCAAACAAGATCAATCTATAAAACTACAAAGAAAAACTAAACATCTGTCGCTGTAATCCAAAATTTGAAAGTAAAATATTATTCAGCACACAAGATCAACCAATGAGATTTCTCAAGTCTTTCAAATTTCGGACAGGGGTCGATGTATATCGATACATATATATTTGCGGTATAGCATCTGTTATTTGTCGGGTCTACTTCAGGAGAAATAGTGGAGTGGAATATGACGTGTTTCACGTATTTATAGATTAAATAGATAAAATACAAGTAATTCTATGTTTACGGGAGAAAAATACATAAACAAATTAAATTAACCATGTTTTTAATTATACACCGTGTGTAAAATATTTTATCATCATGCTTCGAAGTCTAATTATATAACGGGTCGAAATGTGAAATAATAAATCGTGTTTGAATTCAAAGAAGAAATCTAAGGATGTCTAGAGAATTAGGAAATTATAATGTGAGTGTTATATGTAATTAGTTTGTATTACTCAGGTAAAAAAAAAAGAAGCCTTACATATCTAATTGTATATAAAGTTGACTGCACCGTGGCTTAGTGGGTAAGGCGCTGGCTCGCGTGGTTCCTCCTTGTTAGGGATGTAGGACAGAGGGCCTGGCAAAGACAACTTCTAGTCATTCGGATGGGACGAAAAAGCGAGGCTCCCTGTACACATTGACGTGTACGTAAAAGATCCCTTGGAATTCGATATAAGAGTAGTAGTGCCGCTGCCCAGGCAAAATTGTATATAAAGTTTACATTACTTGGTATTTACAATAGAAGGTTGTTTGTAACTATTTGATTGGTATAATTTAAATATCTGTATATGACTTACAATATATCAATACAATTATAATATATATTAATATATTTGTGTACTTATAGTTGCCATTAACGAAAAAAAAATAAACTCAGCATAATTAAATATCGTTATATATAACTACAATAAATCAATACAAAGGTCAATTTCGTGACATCCGATTCAACCTCAGTTTTTACTGAATGACGTCACCGAATCTACCGACGCGACAAGAACGCGTTGCTCGTGCTGGAAAGGAATCGTTTCGAGGCGAGATGGCGTCATGGTTTGGGTCGCTATCAACGTCAACTCCCGGTCCCAGTTGGTGGTGGTCCAGAGTAATCTCAACGCTCAACATCATGTTGACGCCATCTTTGGTCCGGTGCTGTTTTCTTTGCATTCTCAACATGGGCCCCGTCGACAGATGATTTCCAGCATGAAAATGCCCGATCCCACACTTACAGGTTCACAAGAGACTTTCTGAACAATCATCATGTCCGTGTTACGGATTGGCCCGCTATGTCTCCCGACATGAACCCGATCGAACACCTTTGGACGACGGGTTCGAACTCAAGCCGTGCCACCACGAACTGTTGCAGTGTTGGCACAGGCGCCCCAAAATCATTGGCAAACAATCCAACAGTGTGTAGTGAGACGTGCCAGTCCTAATATTGGATATTAGGATCCTATAGTTTCACGGCAAGAGAACAACATCAATATTGATTGAAATTGACCATTATTGAATTCTAATTCGTGTTTAAATTTACACGGAATATTATGGAAAATCAAAATACTGGTTAGAGACGTAGCTACTTTAATTTCCATTCCAAAATGATTTTTTTTTTTATTACAGAAACGAAGAGAGAATCGGATATGGACTAAGGATAAATGTATAAAGCTAGTTATATGTGTAATGATTGTGCCCGTCTGGTTAACCAGTATGTTCTACAATCTGGCCTCGGTTCAACGACTGATATTTACTACTAAATTAGCTTCAACATCCAAACATTCATTTTCCCCATCGCATGATCTTCAATTAACCGAGCATCAACACTACTGTGACGTATCACTAAGGAATACGAGTTTGACTTACCGATTCATAGATGACGCTATAAGCTACATGAAATCCCGCCCCAGAAGAGCAGTTTTACCAGAGGCCTATATACATTTCACTTCCGGTTGTTCAACGTATCTTTCCAATAGGGGCTTCCTGATGAAAAACAGTACTAAGAGGGAAGAAAGTTTTCCAATCGCCTTCACCCTCATGGTTTATAAACACGTGGAACAGGTAGAACGATTGTTAAAGGCTATTTACAGACCCCATAACGTATATTGTGTTCACGTGGACGGCAAATCGCCATTGCATGTTTTTAAAGCGATACGATCCATCGCGTATTGTCTCCCTAACGTGTTCTTGGTTTCTAACAGAACCAACGTTATCTGGGGAGAGTTCAGTGTGCTGGAACCAGAGATAAACTGTCTTAAAGAACTGTTCGTGCATAAAGTAAAATGGCGCTATGTGATCAACCTGACTGGCCAAGAATATCCATTAAAAACTAACTATCAACTTGTGATGATTTTACGATCTATTAAAGGCGCTAATGATATTGATGGGTCCGCAGCACAGTAGGTACCACCATTTACATTACATTGTAACAACCAATATATATCCATGTCGATTTATAGCTATAGATCAAAGTACACTGAGTCTATATTAGCCTGGAGGATGAGTGGGGTGGGGGAGTCCATTAATGGGCTGTGGGAGTCCATCAATGGGCGGGGGCGGGGGGGGGGGGGGCTAGTTGTCTAGAGTGCCGCGCTTCGACCTCTAGCTGGCGGGTCACCTCTGGCTTGCGACTGTGGTTTCGATCCCTGATGTGAGCGTATGGAGATGGGGGCGTCTTCTCAACCTCGTGGCTTTCCTCCGGGCAATCCGGTTTTCCCCCACTGCTAAAGACAGGTACGCGCAAGCGAAGTCTTGAAATAAAATTAAAACATATGTTAATCCCGAAATGACCTAGTTTGTGTCGAGTGGACGGTAAACCCCATTTTTCTCTCTCTCTCCATCAATGGGCACAAATCCAAACCTAACTTTTCTATAGTACAATTTTGCGTAGAGTACGATGCCGAGTGGGTTTGCGCTAGAAAGATTTATAGCAGTAAATGTCAGCGTAAAATATAAAAACTAAATTAATAATAGGAACATAGAAAATATATCTTTACGTGGTCTTAGCACCGAACTTTTACTTCGGAACGACGAAAAAAGTCTTCATAACAGAACCAAAACACGTCGATACCTATTTCAAAAATACGTAATAACTGTCAAATCAAAATCTGTCTGTATGCTATTAAAACTTGTATACTCTAGAAAAGTTGGGTCTGAATGTGCGTTCATTGATGCCCCCCTCCCCCGGCACGAAGCCTCCGGTCTTAATAGATAATGTAACTATGGTAATCATAAAATACTGCTGTCGGAATATTCACATCATAAATCTAACCCCCACGTCAGGATTGAGTTTGCATGGGACAATGTCACCGAGGACCTTGCATCAACACCCATGCCAGGGTTATAAGTTTGCATGGGACAATGTCACCGAGGACCTTGCTTCAGCACCCATGCCAGAGTTAAGTTTGCATGGGAAATGTTACTGAGGACCTTACATCAACACCCATGGCAAGATTAAGTTTGCATGGGACAATGCCACTCGGGACCACCTTGCATCAACAGGGAAAACGTGGCATATTACGTTTCATGAATCCTTGTAATTGTTTTACCGTAGATGCGAAAGGTTATGTCCCCATTTTAAATTCTACCGTAACATATCGCTTATTTATTTATCACGCAACGTCTTTTTTAAATCATGGGGCTCTAGGGCCAGTCAGTGCAACCACCCACCCCCCTTTAATCCAGCACTGCTAACATCATAATGTATTAGAATTATGGAAAGATGCGTATTACCAACCGATCCATTTAATACCACTAATCGTTACTTACCCCTTCCACTTTCAGGATGAGATCAAAGGGTCCTTACTACTCCCGAATTAAAGGTCGACCTCCTCCTCCTCATGGAATAACTCCGTGTAAAGGATTGGTACATTTAGCAGCTTCGAGAAAATTTGTTGACTACGTTCTACATAATAAAACGGCTTTAGATTTTCTAGAATGGTGTAAGTCAATGGACATTCCTGATGAAACTTACTTCAACTCTTTAAATAACAATAAGCATCTTCAGAGCCCCGGATCTTTCACAGGTAAGTATATAATAGAAATCGGGTGAGTGCTATTAAACGTCATCGCCGGTGGCCAGTATCCATCCAGAATTTCTCCGTCGCTAAGAGCATCGGAAGCACATTGAACTGTCATTACGACGATTCAGAACTTAGGCTTTTTTCAAACTGGAAAAGTTCAACAACCTTGATAGACCGGGCGATTCTAGGTCACTAGTAAATTATATTGTGATTATTTTGACAACCCCATTGATGCTTAAAACTGTATAAATGGTTTTTAATACTGTCATTAGAACATCTCTGAAAGGTGATACAAAAACGTAACGGACACATCGTTGCCATCGTCACAAAGACCAGTTTCGGATTTACCTTTAGACTTGGCCACATGATTGGTTGGCTTACGGCAACGGTGTATAATACGGTGGAGGTGTAGGGCTACAATTTATGCTAGATAATCATGATCCGGCTTTATTTTGTCAAACACCTAGGTTTGGTGTTAGACCGTATTTGTATTTTGGAAT
The DNA here is from genome assembly GCA_948474765.1 of Patella depressa. Lineage (NCBI taxonomy): Eukaryota > Metazoa > Mollusca > Gastropoda > Patellidae > Patella > Patella depressa. The sequence goes on along the minus strand of OX419716.1, from coordinate 9,357,378 downwards.
CCAAAGCTAGTTAGAAGCGGGCGCCCTCGAGCAGGTGAGAAATACAAACTAAACTAAGTGGGTAAGAAGCTGGCTTGTTAGCTTAGAGGTCGGGTGTCCGATCCCTTCAAAATTGCCGATGACGTTCATCCAGATTTTCCGGCGTGGTTCCCCCTTGTCAGTGATCGGGACGGAGGTCCTGACAAGGAGAGCTGTCTAGTCGTTCGGATGTGACGAAAAACCGCGTACCTGTGTAGACATTGGTATGCACATAAAGGACCCCTTCACAGTTGGAATTCGATATAAGAGCAGGCCGTAGTGTCACTGACCGGGTAAAATTTCCCTCACAGCACACTTTATGTCGCACGCCCGGTCGTCATTAGCACAGTTCGGAGCAGAATAGTAGGACATTTCATTTCCTGTTGCCTTTATTATTGTGGGTTGCTTTTTTTCAGGAAACATAGAAGATGAGACCAGAGACAGTTTTATTCGTTACAAGATATTTGATTACGACTACGGTAAATGTGGCAGTAAATATACCGTTCGGGGTGTATGTATACAGGGCATCACCGATTTACACCTACTTACCACCAGTAACAAACTATTTGTTAATAAATTTATGTACGAGTTCCAACCCCTGGCCTACGATTGTTTGGAGAATTGGTACTTCAACCAAGTGAAGTTAGAAATGGCGGGACAGTTAGAGTTCAATACAACTGTGTACGAAAAAAGTACAATTGTAAGATATCGATATACTCCGCCGGAGGTTGTTTGAATTTTATACGGTGGGTGGATATTGTCGTCAACCTCGTCCAATGTTCCTCGGAGTGTCTGTCGTTACATGTGTTAAAACTGGAAATAACAGATCGTTTTGTTGTAATGGAACTGAAAACCAGATTTCGCAGGCGCGGATCCAGAGGGGGGGGGGGGGTCCGAACCCCCCCTGCTCAGCTACATAAAAAAAAATAATGCCTTGCATCAATGAAATTACATCACAAAGTGACCCTACATCAGTATAAAAATGAGTTCTCTCAATTTGTATGTATGCCTATGTAATTTAGAGACGATGATGGCATATTTCCGTAACAGAAACCTGGCAAACCCCCTCCTGCAAAAATTCCTGGATCCGCCCCTGTTTCGTGGTAAAATTTTCAAAAACAACAAAAAGATAAGTAGCGGTTTTGGTCCAGTTTCTTGGTAAAATAAAGACAAAACCTGATTAAATTACTGTACGGCGTCAGAGAGACAGACAAAGAGAGAGAGAGAGAAACGGGGGGGGGATAACAGCCACTCGACACAAACTATGTCTTTTCTCATCAAACATATGATTAAATATTTTATTCAAATAATTCACAGACTGGAAGAATTCCCTTGAAGTTGGGCAGGCTATCTTACTCCTTAATTCCCACGTCGAATCGTGAATCGAAACCACGGCACACTTGACTCGGTGACGGACATTATGATCTAAAGCGCGTGCTTTAGACCTTTCGGTCACTTTATCCCCGCCACCCAACCGCTCAGCAATAAGCAGTAATTGTATTCCATAGAATTGTGACCTGTTGATTTCAGTTCAATTACTAAATGCCATTGTGACAATTGGAATATTTGGATTTGGCGGGGTGCATACTCCGCGCAGTGTTGCGTTTGATTAGAGGTAATCCTACTACAGAGAGATTTCTCAGGCCATTGCTTCAGGAATATGGGTGGGGTGGGAGTGATTCAATCAGATTAATTTCCTTTCTGAATGTGTACATAATTTGTTATTCTGAAATACAGACCTACATAAATAAACCCAATTTAAATAGAGGGTGGTTGGTTTGGATACTTTGGAGGTGGCGAGAGTGGAGCTGCGGCAGGTTAAAGCACGGTTTCATCTTTACAGGCCTACACTTTGGGTTAGATTAAATTCATGTCGTGAAGACGATAATCATGACTAATGACATGAAATGGGGTTTGACCTGGTTTAACGTCATGGGGTTTAACCTGGTTTAACGTCATGGGGTTTAACCTGGTTTAACGTCATGGGGTTTAACCTGGTTTAACGTCATGGGGTTTAACCTGGTTTAACGTCATGGGGTTTTACCTGGTTTAACGTCACACTTTTCTGCATCGACTAGACTAATGAACGTGCACGGGTTTGTGTCATACAGTGTCCTATGTGGGGGGGGGGCGGATTTTGCACTGAACACGGGCTTACACTATAGTGTGTATATGGGGAAGGGGCGGATTGCACAAACGTACAGCGGGGCGACCAATCCCTATTGTTAATTTATCTGTTACGTGTATGCTACTGTGTACCAGGGCCCTGTCTCACAAAAACTTAAATCTCCTTAAAATCGTCTTAAACTTAAGATAGACGAGTTTCACAAAACGATTTTAAGCATTTTAGTTAAAATCCACTAAAATAATATTTTAAGTTAAAATCTAATCTTAACTTAAAATAGAGGCTTTTCACAAACCAATTTTAAGGACAATTTTAACTAAAATCAATTTTAACTTAGGATAGCCGTCACCCTGCCCTAACTTAAACTCAAGACATTAATAAACATTGATTAGAGCTACATTGTTACATAATTGCGACATATAGATATAATTGGAATAATGATAATATTATGAACGGCCCGGGTCACATAATTTTAATATTCCAACCACCATTCGCAAAAACAATTCTCATTCAAATTCTTTTCACCCGTTTATTTTATTTTAAGTCAATTTAAGCATTTGGATGGCGCTCCATATTAGAACTCCAAGAAAAAAACCCACTCAAAACCCCAGTAAACTAAACACTAAAAGAAAATCATTTATTCATATCCAATGTCTTGGAAAGAAGAGCCCTCTTGTCTGTAAAGAAAATATGTTCGTGTACAATGGTTTAATATGGCCCATTTCTTGGTTATAGAAGGCCTAAAGGCCTATAATACTAGGCAAACCATATGAAGTATTTACGCATACTTTTGGGGGTTATGACAATATGTAAAGAGATAAATCAATAATCTCAAATGTGTTTATTGAAAAATGTTATAGGCCTAGGTCTATATTTGAAATTAAATTATTATTATTTCTTAATGGAGTCTTGCGTTAATAAAACAACAAAAATAACTGGCATTTTAGGAGACAAAGCTATTTTATCTTAGGGAAAAAATCATTTAATTGAGTAAGTATCATTTTCAAAGTATCATTGAAAGGGCGAGTCTATGAGAATGACATGTCAAATCTAGGCATCGGAACATTGGCTATTTGGTGTATTAATTTCAAAGTTGATAAACACTTTTAAAATGCGACGAAAAATTACAACCTAGATTAGCCGTTTGGGTCACAAATATCATAATGTTTGTGACAATTTTCCATAAAACTACAAATCCATGCGATTTAGTATATGGATACACTTTATTTCCATTGAAGCCTGTGAGTACAAATCAAATTCCCATGTCACCAATCAAATGCCAAGTTCAAGGCCAACCAACCGATACTTTTCGAATCACATATTCACATATTACGCAGTACAATCATTTATTTCACCAGGCGCGGATCCAGATGGGGGGTCCAGGGGGTCTGGACCCCCCCCCCCCCCCCCCCCAGCTCAGACTTTATTGGCGATTTAGACCTGTAAGTTTGGAATTTACCTTCCGGAAATACGTCAGAATGAACCAAATTGAATCTAATTTACCAAATTTTTCTGGTGGAGCTCAATTAGTTAAGCAATTATCAAACCTAGACACCCCCCCCCCCCCCCTGCAAAAAATCCTGGATCCGCGCCTGTTCACCTCTCTACGAATGTCTGACCGTGTGCAAACATTGCTTCAACGTATAAAACTCTACCCATTGATATTGCAACCGTTAATTCAACCTGTCAACAGTTTTCAGTTTCGAAGCGTATTTGTTTTCACCTAAGTACCCGCAGCGGAAATGTGCACTGCGCGGGCGCAAGCGATTTTAACTAAAATCTGTGAAATCGCATTTTAAGTCACAATCAATCTTCGTGAAACGTATAAAATTTAAAATTTCATTTTGATTTTAGTTAAAATCTACTTTAGTGGTTTTAGCTTAAGTTTTTGTGAAAGAGGGCCCAGGGCCGTATGTAGGATTTTAAAAGTTTGGTTGCAGCAGAGTGGTGGGAGGGCCGCCAATATAATGCCCGTCGAGCTACTGAGCCCCGGGTGGTTAAAAATTTGACCGCCTCAAACACGTTTTCAACGCAATTGGAGCTGCAATACCGTGTGTCGATTTCGGTGGCGCTATTTCTCATGTTGATGTTAAACACACCAAAATAAGAAACTTCTGGTCCTATAGTTCGAAACACCAATAACGCAATGTGGATAGGGCGACCAGAACAAGAATCTCTTATAATGTCATTTGGTTGCGGCGCCCCCAAAGACCGATAAGGCCCTATGAAATGTGGATAGGGCGACCAAACCGAACCCTATAATGTCAAGTGGTTGGACAGGCGCTGATGCAGAAAGGGGTGATAGGAGGGGCATTTCGCCTATCGAGGTGGTACCCTCTTCTGGGATCTACACTCAGAAAATATTGAAAAATAATCCTGCCAGAAACTCCTATTTCGGCCACTCTGGTGATATCTATAAGTCGATTTTGTATTTTATATGGACGATTTTTTTTAGAGGGGCTGTAGATTTGTTAGGAGAGGCAGTTGCTCCTATTGCCCCCGCCCCTCGGGGTGGCGTCCCATAGTCTCCACATAGGTGATATAAGAGTGTGGACGCCCTTAAATCCGGCCGATTGATCAGTGCCATAAAAGCATCACTGTGTGATCATAACCAACGGTACTATTTTCTAATTTTGAGGTTAGCAAACTTTTTGTGGGGGCGCCCCACTAGATACGGCCCTGCTGTGTACGCGGGATCCCGGTTTTCCGTCCAATCCGAACAACAACTAATCACATCACCGTAAATGAGTATGCACACAAGTACCGATGATGTCGTTGCTAGCATTTTGAAGCACCACATGTCGTACAGATGTAGGGCTGCGGTGGTGGGTGGTTCGAGCTGATTTTATTTCTGAAATCATCACAGCTTTTTGTTTTGTTTTGCCTTTTCCTTTTCGAAATAGGGTTCGACTGCACAAGACCAGTCTAACTTAAGCGTGGCACACATCAGGTTAGGTTTTTTGCTACAAGACACACACCACCCCGCCCTCCGAGCTTAGTCCGACAGTCTATTTCAAGCGTGGCACACAACAAGTTAAATTGGGTTGTTTTTTTTTTTTGGGGGGGGGGGGGGGGGGGGGTTGCGGTACAGACTCCCCCCCCCCCAACACATACACACTCCCCCTGGGCTTAGTACGAATGGGGCGATTTTATAAGTGGGCGATTGTGGGGGGGGGGGGACAATGGCGCAGCTTGCCGGAGTTTCATACGCATTCAACTTAACCGAAATGAGGCTTACAAATTACAAACCAATATTCATTTGAGTCATTTAAAGATTACATAGTGCCTACTTACCGACAACTTTTCCACCTAACCGGGGAAATAATTTAATTTTTTAATGCTAAATGGGCCGGGAAAATGTTTGGCATTCATTTTTCATATGACTCCCATGTTGTGTTTTATGTTATAGTTATAAGTATTGGTTTGAATCTTTAGGCTATATATACCTACCCTAACCCTAAAAGAAAGTACATGCAGGAATAGACCGATTCAGCTAAGAAGTCACGTGACTTGAAATGGGTGTTTACATCACGTGACGTCCTCGCTGACCCGTTAAATTCCATATTAAAGGGACAATCCCGATAAGAACAGGGTCTCAAAAATTAAAGTCCGAGTATTTATGAAATTTATGGACCAAAATATAGTGGCATGGTGTATTTACCTTGTCTCAAAATTTCAGCTCAAAATATTGAGTAGTTTGGACGTGAACATCAACACTGCTTATCCGGACACGTAACCCTTTTAAGATTTCGGGTCAATTTTTTTAATTGGGTGACCTGATAATCGATTAATGTTTCTTGAGAGGTCTATACAGTGAATGAACCAAGCCCTGTACTTGATAACAAAAGGTAAATTTCACCTACATATTACTTTTATAGAAAAAAGTCTGGTTTTATCCAGATACTGTATAATAAAACGTTCTCCATTTCCAGATGAAGACTGTCAGGTTTAAGTTATTTACAAGCGTATCACAAATATGGGGTTAGTAGGTGGGCCTTAGGTTATGGATTTTAAAGGATTTTAACACAAAATTAAGCAGTTTTATTCCCCAAAAGGTTATCGGGATTGGCACTTTAAAGTAACGTGTTTGCCTTCGAGTTTATTCTTCATATTACTGCATATTTATAACTTTTATTGTTTTTGTCAGTATTAATACTGTTTACTAACTATTTAGTGGAAACAAATAACATTTAGTTCTTCATCTTGCGTATAATTTAACTTTATTTAACTACCTTTTTATAACCTATTTCTTACTAGCCTACGTTGATTGTAAAGAAGCGTGCAGTGCAAGTAGAATTCGTCATTGATTGACTATTTGTGTTTTCATTGATACAAAACTTCTGCTATTCGTAAAATAATTACGTTCTCCCTTGGAAGCTTTATCTGTCTTGACTCATAGGCATACCGGTCGATTTTCTTGGTGGGCTGTATCATTTTTGCCCCCAAAATACAGCGGCAGCGCCCGAAACAAGTACAGGATACATGAAGCTGTGACTAGGGGTGGTTGTCCAAATGCGGGCACTGTCCACCCAAAACCCCAAACAACAATATATTTTAACATTCCGGTACAACATATATCGTATTGGCTGTCTAGATAACAAACCTCATCTCTCAACCCTCCGTGTTTCGAGATGAGTTTGTCCTATATACAGTTTGTGTCAAGTGCCGGAGTGATATTATACATGGGTTCTTTTTTAAGCGCAATTGACAACATTTTTTTTTATCAAAACAACGACTGATTATTGTCATTTTTAACATTTCTGACACATCCATCTACAATTAAGAAAATCCTACCTAACAAAGAAAGTCTTACACTTGGAACTAATTAAGGGCACCGAATCGTAGCTAAAACAAGCATATGGTCTCGTATATAGATAATTGCCTGAAGCAACGACGGAAGGTTTTCGAAAATCTAGCCGTTGATAGATTAGTGTGAATTTCTCAAATCGGTATGTCCCTTTACCACAGACTTTTAATACAAACACAATACAGATACGTTTACATGTTTTGAAAGCTTTCTTTTTCTCTGTAAAACAACCTTGTATAATGGAAGCACATAAAATCTAGAAAATGTAAGTCAATTTCCTGTCATTTAAGGTCATTGTTGGGAGCAAACTGTTATGAACAATAGGCTAATAAACGGGCAAGAATCTCGCGGTAACCGTGAATATGATAGACCTACTGATGACATAGTAGGCCTATAGTAGGCCTATAAGACTGCAGAGTGGTGGAATAATCATGAAGTAGTGCCTAAGGAAATCGAGTGCCGTATAGTAGGCGCGAAATAATTTTATATAGCTACGTATTGGGCCTATACTATGGAAAGGAGCTTTTAATTATTGGGTCTTAGATATTTCAGTCAATTTCCTGGCATTTTAGTTAATCGATAGCAAATTATTGTGACCAAAATGAAAATGCGCCCTTTAATTAAATCCGCGTCTGTCGGGAAAATGAACCTACATAACCGTAGACTACCACATAATAAGACCTTGAAAAATAACGGCACTCGACGGAGATATTTTCTATTGGACAATTTTAATTACGGCTAAGTTTCTCCTTCAGCCATTCAAAAAGTTGTGGCTCGACACTCTTCTTCAAATATAATTTATAAGCGCCTTTTCTTGGCATCGTGCCCAATTAAAGCATCGGGCAAAAAAAGAACACAGGCCTATGTCAATATGTGTGTTTTGTAATACATGTAATGAAGTAGGCCTAATAGAGATCTCTTTTTATTTTAAAATTACAAATATTAAATAAAGTGTTATTTTTTAGAGGTAAAGAACGAAATGACAAAGGTGGGACAGTATTATTAGTATTGCGGAGAAATTAGTCTACAAACAATAGGCCTAAATAGGCCTATGTTTAATAAATTCAAACCATATTATTCAAAATTATTGTCAAAAGTAGGCCTACATATCCTCAAGCGACAATATTTATTAAATACCGTAGTTAAACAGGTAGGCTAGGTAAGTCAGTTAATAAGCTGAATTTTGTTTTAGAAAATAAATAATTGTAGGGCTATAGGCTATTGCCTAGATAACAAACCTTATCTCTCCACCCTCCGTGGCCAATGTAGTGACACAACTATCGCCTAACTCTAAATATTCGCGTTTTAATAAATGTATGTCATGTTAAGAACAAAATTTCTGAACTAGGTGTTTTCCTTCAAAATTTTGATATATTTGGACTTTCTGAGTCACATTTAGATATATCTGTGACTAATGAAGATATTTCAATCCCAAACTTTCAACAGCCTTTCAGGAAAGATTCTTGTAATGTAAGTTCCTCTGGAACACTTCTGTATGTTAGAAATCATATCATATGTAATCGTAGGTTAGATTTAGAACATGATAATATTGAGGCTATATGGATAGAAATTACTCTTAAACACTCTAAACCATTGTTACTTTGTAATATTTATCGTAATCCCTCTTCTTTATCTTCCTGGAATACTGACTTCTCATTTATGATAGAAAAAGCATGGAATTCTCACTGTGAGATACTTTTATTAGGAGATTTAAATATTGACTTATTACACAATCATAATAAATCTTGGACCGATCTTCTTGAAATATATGGTCTACATCAAATTATTAGGTCACCTACTAGAATTACTTCTTCCTCTAAATCACTAATTGATCATATATTTGTATCTGAAACTAAACATGTCAAAGAATCTATTGTTCCTTCATACTCAATATCAGACCATTTCCCTATTTGTTTTACTTGGCAAAAGAAAGGGGTAAAATTCCCCAAATCTTCACATACTAATATTACTTATCGCTCATTTAAACATTTTAATAATGAATTATTCCTCTATGACTTACAACGGGCTCCATATAATTCTGTATATGATCACTGTGATCCTAATACTGCACTGGACAACTGGTATAATATTACACTGCCCATTATTAATAAACATGCCCCTTTAAAAACCAAACGAGTCAAAAATGTTCATAAACCTGATTGGATAACCCCTGAAGTGTTTCATTATATTCATGAACGTGATTTTCGTAAGAAAAAAGGCAATACTCTGCAATTTAAACATTTTCGTAATAAAGTTAAATCTCTTATTCGTAGTAATAAAAGGAAATGTCTTGAATTATTAGTCACTGATCGCAAAAACAGTAAACAAATTTGGAAAGCTATCAATACTGATAATTCTGAGGGTAAATCTCATGATTGTTCTTCCATTCCTGTTGCCCCTGATATTTTTAATGCTCATTTTGTTAATGTTGCAAAGTCCATTATACGTAGTCCATCAAAACATTTAGATCGTTCTACCTCTAATGTGATATTTACATTTGTATCTAATCATCTTGAAAACAATACCTTGTGTCATCTTCCCTACATATCAAAATTTGATGTATTCCAATATCTTCATTCTCTTGATACTTCCAAATCAATAGGATTAGATCAAGTTGGTCCTCATTTTCTTAAACTTGGTGCTCCAATTCTTTGTGATTCATTGACATTTATTTATAATCTTTGTATAGATAAGAATATTTTTCCGTCCACCCTTAAACAGGCTAAAGTTCTTCCATTATATAAATCAGGTCAAAAATCCCAGCCCAATAATTATCGCCCCATATCTATACTTCAAACTATTTCTAAACCCTTGGAAAAGCATATTTGTAAACACATTAATAAATTTCTCCTGGATCACGATTTACTTTATTCTCATCAGTCTGGTTTTAGGTCCAAATTTTCTTGTCATACTGCCCTTACAAATATTGCAGAAAATGTTTATTCTGCCATTAATAAAGGTAAATACACTGGTTTAGTTTTCTTTGATTTCCGTAAAGCCTTTGATATGGTCAATCACTCCCTGTTGCTTGAGAAACTAAAATTATACCAAATTTCTACCAAATTATGCACATTATTAGAATCGTACTTATCTGAGCGTTATCAGCGCACTCAAATTGGTGAAACCAAGTCCTCTCTTGATCTCATAACTCATGGTGTTCCTCAAGGCTCCATTCTTGGACCACTACTATTTAACCTGTTTATTAATGACCTTCCTCTAAATTTGACAGCTCAATGTGATATTTTCGCTGATGATACCACAGTATATTCTTCTTCTACCAATTTTGATTCTCTTAACTCTACACTTCAGTCAGAAACTGATAAAATTATAAAATGGTGCAACTCCAATGACATGATAATCAATGAATCTAAAACTAAATGTATGATTATTGCTTCAAAACCTAAAATAAATTCCCTAACTACACATTTGTCCATTTCTATTAATTCTACCTTCATTGAACATGTTTCCAACTTTAAACTCTTAGGAGTATATTTTGACTCTAATCTTTCTTGGGACACTCATGTAAACCATTTATGTACTATTTTAAAACAGAAAAACTTTCAACTTAGGAAAATCAAATCATTACTTCCAACTGATGTATTAAAATTATTTCATAACGCTCACTTTCAATCACATCTTGACTACTGCTCTACCATTTGGGACTCCTGTCAAATTTCTTCTCTTCATAAACTTAAAATTATCCAAAAATCATCATTTCAAATTATATTCAACAAACCTATTATTAAAAATAATGCTTCTGATTCTTCATATTCCATTCTTTCAAAATCTTTAAAACTGCCTACCATTCAACAACGTCATTTAATGAATAAATATATATTTCTGTTCAAAATATTAAACTATAAAAGTCCAAATTACTTATGTTCTTTATTTCAATTTAAAAATACTCCTTACAACTCTATAAATCTTAAACTACAAATTCCACATCCAAATTGTACTAAATTTAAACATAGTCTTAGCTATAATGGACCAGTTTTATGGAATTCACTTCCAAATAATTTAAACTCATTACATGTTCTCTCAACTTTTAAAAAATCACTGCATAATTATATCCAAAATGTTATATAACCATTCTGTATATTTAAATTTAAACCATTATCGTTTTCTGCATTTGATGTTATTTGGAATGTAAAAAATACATTTTCATTTTTCAGTTTCCTTGCATGTATAAATGTGTATGTTTGTTTTGTCTGTTGTCATTTAAGGGCAGAATTGTAAACAGGCTGCAAAGCCTAATTTTTCACCCTTTTGAAAATAAAGAATTTATTATTATCATTATTAAGCGTTGTTGCGTACCAAAACCGAACATCAAAGAAAAATTGTGGCAAAAGCATTCTTCACTTGACTTGACATTTCCCTAATGAGATCAGCTATTTGAAGAGTTTCAAACTGGATGCTTTTATTAAAAGATTTCTACTAAGCCCATTGGCAGTCGTTTGCACATCAGTATTATCTCAACGTTTTTAGCTACGTTCTCGTAGCTAGCTATTGCCTAGTATTACAAGAACAAACGAAGGCGACGCCATATTGTTATAATGGTTACCACCCAATTCAGGTCACATGACGTCCTTGACAACCTTAGCTGAATCGGTCTCTGTCCATTTGTGGGCACATTAAGGACGGTTAACCGCTAGTTTTTCGGTGTAAAAGTTATGGAAATAGGAAAGGGGAGTCGGATCAAACGTGATCGCCAAATATGTTTGTTGTGCGCCCTTGATTATAATGAGATCCATAAATTAAATAAGATCAGGCATTTTAATTTTAGCATTTTATTTTAAAATCACATAAGATAGGGTAACATTTTATTGTACAAAATCGTCCATTCAGGATATCATATTTCAACAATACAAACAAAGTACATGCGTTTAAATATTATAAAATTCTACAGAATAAGCTCACTGATGACTGCAACAGGAAAGATTGTCTGGATATTATTAGTCTCGGTCACCCAGAACCTCCTAGTCTTCAACGCACGGAGGGTCTGGGACGGTTCTCAATTTTTGACGAAAATTACTGGATAATCTACCCCATAAAAAACCAAACATTTGGTTACGCATGCGCAATGGAACCTTTTGGCTAAAGTCTCCGGTAAGTGCTAGATCTTATGAAACCGGGCCGATTTTGCTAGATTCCATAAAGCGTGGTTGAAATATATCCCACAATTCACTTGGTACATCTATTATTAGAAACAAAATAGAGACGATGAAGAATTAAGAAGATTGTGAGAAGCCATACGTCTGATTCATGACGAGAGAAAATTACCATTTCAATTGAAACCTTTACAAACAAAATTTTAAAGAGTGTCATCGTTGACAAACGAGCTGTTTTGATAGATTCAGTGCGTGGTAACTTAAAAGACTGGATAATCCAGACAATGACCTATTTTCCGTCAAATTTTGAGGACCCATCCAGACTAATATTCGTAGAATATTTGTGTGGATGATAGAGACTAGGATATTATAAGCAAAAGGAGATAACTCTCATGGTAATCGAAGGGAAGGGAATTAACTCCGTCGTAAACGAGAAAATTGAAAATAAAACTAAACAACGAGATCGTGTGATTGCTTCAACCTCAAGATGACATTTTGTTGACAGTAGTTATTTATTTGCAACAGCTGAATGACCCATTTTCATGTATCTGTTCAAATGATCTTAAGATACTGTATAGTTCCACATTTCGTCCAAGAATGCAGGAAGTTACTAAACATGAACCAGTTCCAGTTATTTGGCGACTTTTGGCAGCTTTATTTTATGGAGGCGCATCGTTTTTGATAACCGTTGTCAACAAAGTAACTTTGACATCATACAAGTAAGTTATCCTTTATCAATAATGATTTTGAAAATTGAACACATTGATGAACTAGTTGGATGCGTAGCCTGTATGTACAATGTACATGTATAGGCTATTTCTGAGATGGTCCTTGGCTGGTGAGTGAACTGTGAGAAGTCTCTCTAGTCATTTACGTAAAACCTATCCTTGGGTCAATGAACAGGAATAAGATGATTTATATGAATAGGAAATAGCTCAATCATAACATTCCACTGACGAAGGTGACAAACTTCCCATCTCGCCCTTCCTCCCACCCATACTACCAGGAACGGATCCAGGAATTTTTGCAGGAGGGGGTTAGCCATAGGTTTCAGTTTCAGGAAATCTGCCATCATCGTCTCAAATTTACATAAGCATACATACAAATTGAGCTTTTTAAACAGAGAAATCATTTTTATAATGATGTAGAATCACTTTGTGATGTAATTTCATTGATGCAAGGCATTATTTTTTTTTATGTAGCTGAGCAGGGTGGGGTTTGGACCCACCCCCCCCTCTCTGGATCCGCCCCTGACTACTAAGCTCTTGATTTGGCTCTTAGCTGACAAGAAACATCATTGGAGTGGTATTCAAGCCCCATAAACAATCCCATTCCTGGCCCCTTGTGGGTGGCAAAAACAATATTGTCTGCAGCAAAATAGTTAAAATAGAAATTCCTATAACTCTCTGACTAAAGTTGTAAAAATAAGACTGACCATGCCATGCATGATTGGAACGACAGATAATAAGCTTTCGTCCTTTCGACTGAGAAATAAGAAATAATCTATTGTAAGGTGCATGAAGAATCACTAGAATTATTCTGAATCGACAAAAGAATTAAGAAAATTAAGCCTAGAAGTAGTAGTAGAACAAACATAGCTAACACCATTCGGTATTCGCCATCTTTAGTCTACCAAAACTAAATTTACTACGCACTTAATGATGCATTATATTATGTACGTGCTAAATCTGCATAGTGCAAGTTTTTATTTTGGTTTCAATTATTATCATACACATTAATTCACATGACAAGTCAAGCTGTGTCATTTGAAATGAAATAAAATGAGGTTTAACATCCTACTCTTCTGTACCTTATGAGCTAATGGAAGACGGACATATGCCATACAGTGTGCTATGAGGCTAATTTTGCTCGGGCAGCGGTATTACGGCCTACTCTTATATCGAATTCCAACTGTCAAGGGATATTTTACGTGCACGCCAATGTCTACAGGGGACCTTGGTTTTTTGTACCATCCAAACAACAAGACAGCTGTCCTTGTCAGGCCCTCTGTTCTGCATCACTGACAAGGGGAAACCACGCCGGAAAATCAAGATGAACTTTTCGGCCAATGCAGGGGACGAACACCGAGTCAGGGCCTTACCCTCTTAGTCACTGTGATTCCCCACTATGTCATTTAAATGGATTGAAACACCATCGTCATCTAATGAATTAGTCAAAAAATTGAGAAGCGACACTGAGTCTCGATTAACAGTCAGCTCTTTATCTAAATCTTGCATAATGCAACTTTAATATGGGAGTAAATATGCCTACTGTTCAAGCATTTGTGTTTGGGTTTTTTTATTTACCTGAGTTTTGTGTGAGACTTTCTTCATATAACTTATATAGTTCAGGTTAATTATTATTTTTTGAAAAATAATTTTTTTATTGCAGATTTCCTTCTTTCCGGTTTCTTGCATTTGGTCAGGTAGATATAAAACCATATATATTGATACTGATATGAAAAAATTTGCCTTAAATATATCTGAAACCAAAATAAATACAGATTGACAACAAACAGTATTAAAGATGCGTTTATGTAAGAAATAAATCTGTCTAGTGAAGGCTTTCTTTTGGTTTCCAATGTTATAGCCTATATATTACTAATTAGAAAAAACGTACTATCTTGATCAAGCAAATGATAAAGACGAGAGTATTTTTGTCGAAACATCGCTTAGTATCAACTCAGTAATTGTGTATCCATAAAATTGTACCTTGTGTTAATATGTTCAATTACTAAATGCCAATCAAAGAAGATACTAATTAGACATATTGTAATTACCAGCCTGTAATCAATTCTATGTCGGAAGTATTTAAACGCCTGCAAGATCTATAAATTTAATGATAAAATGGATAATCAAAGCCTTGTCTCAGTTTACAGGTACTGTTGCCGAGAAAGTATAAAAAAAAAAGAACACTATATTTTCAAATAGTCATATCTATGTAAAATGAGAATAGAGTAATTTGTATGAAATTTTCAATATATTTTTCATTAATTTTCTTTTGAACTATTATAGCTAGAATATATTCAATATATTCTATTTTCAATAATTTTCTTTTGAACTATTATAGCTAGAACGGCCTACAGTTAATTTAAATCTTGCATAATGCATCTTTAAGTAACAACATCTTTACATATATTTATATGGAAGGATTGGATATATCATAAAGCCTCTCATTGAGTCAACTGGCGTGGTTTCGAATCCCCGGTTGTACGTGACAAGGAATAGGGTCGCCTGTCCAACTTTATAGGTTTTCTCCAGATCCTCCGCTCAGGGTTCCTCCCACAGACCCCTGTGCGCAATGGAATTATTGAAATAAAATTAAACCATGTTAGTCCCAAAATGACCTAGTTTGTGTCTAGTGGACGTTCAACCCATTTCTTTCGCAAAATCTGTCATTTGAGTTAAATAGTGGGGTTTCGAGTCCCCTCTTTTGTATGTGAGATGTGTCGTCTGTCCAACCTTGTAGTTTTTCACTGGGTCACTGCTAAAGACCCCTGTGCACAAGGGAATTATTGAAAAAAAATTTAACCATATGTTAGTGGCAGATAATGACCTGGTTTGTGCTGGGTGGGAGTTAAAACCCATTTCTCTCTCTCTCTCTTTAGCAGTGGGAGGAAATCGGAGGACCTGGAGAAAACCCACAAGGTTCGACAGGCGACCCTATTCCTTGTCACGTACAACCGAGGAATCAGAACCACGCCAGCTGTGTCAATGATAGACCTTATGATACAATGCTAACCGTTGCAGGGATGCAGGGATCGTTTCTTCAGATCTTTTTGATATGACTAGCATTTGTGAAACCTATGCAGAAGTAATGTTAATCCTTGTCCTGCGTTAGCTGGATTTTTCCGGAATCGGCAGGAGCCCTCCATATACGGCTCACAGAATATGCCTGGATTACCGATTGTATTTATTTCCGAGTATTTTTATAGAGTTGACTCCCATGTTCGATAGGTAGCATTTTGCTAAACGAAAGAAGCACAGTCTGCTGTCATTCTTGTTGCATTGTTTATATTTTTTTCACTATATTTCCGTATATTAGTGGGAAGTATGTGATGATACATGTCTCCCCCCCCACCCCCCCCCCCCAAAAAAAAAACAGTGACGTTATGTCACGGCTAACTGCCTTGGAAGTGTTAGACATATTATTTACTGATCTGTGATAATTTGATCTACAGATTCTGGCAGCTCTACCAGTTTTAGTAGAGGCACCCAACGTCATGCATGTATACCAAAAACAATTCAGTTGACAACGTCATATATGACGTCAACAATTCAGCAGCTTAAGGGTTAACAGTTGTGAGATATATATGTGAAATATCGCTAATAAACTGAATTATCCTAACATCTGGCATGTTGTTTACTGATATACATATATATATATATGGTGTTATTAATGAGATTTTTCACATAAGTAAGACAGATGCAATATATCTAAGGCCTTGGTTAACAGATGTATACAGAATAATGAATAGCTAAAAGGTTCAAAGCATGCATTTTAGATCCTAATGAATATCATTGAGACCAATCTTTCTCCTGGTCTTTCTGTTTACTCCCACTGCTAAAGACTCCTACACTCAAACAAAGTATTTAAATGAGTAATGAACTACGAACCATATGTCAGTCCCAAAATGACCAGTTTGTGTCATGTAATACAAGGTTGTAGACGCTCTGGAGGTCACTATTTTTATGCGATTTTGTTGAAACTTAATATATTTATAACAGATCTTGGTTCTTTGCAATATCTGCGCATATCAGACGGTAACTTCCAGGATTATGGCCCCTGATTATATGAAAAAATTTGCATTTTTAGCTTGTGGACCCTCAAGAGGGTTCAATTTTTATACAATTTTGATGAAATTTGAAATATATGTATATATCCCAAAGATCTGGATTCTCGAATTGTAACTTTCTGTATTATTTGCCCCTGATTGCGCAAAATATCGTTTTTGTTATAAGATTTTTCTATGTTAATCTCCCCCCCAAATGTGGGCGTATCTTGCATGACAACCATTTGTTTATTGTTACATGTGTTTTGTAGATGCTGATGGGTATTATAGTTTTATATATAGTGAAAAAACTTGGTATTATTCAGTTTCCTGATTTCACAAAAGGCACAATTAAAAAGGTAAGGAAACACAATACATGTAGGTTAACAGGCTTTCATGTTCGGTGTTTTAGGGTGGTAATCATTTTCTTTTTTGTAACCATTTGTTTGTGTTTTTTTGTAACCATTTCCGTGTCAGAGCTGTAATAATGATAAAATGGATAGCCATTTCCTGTGTTTTAGGGTAACCATTTTCTGTGTTTTTAGCATAATCATCATTTTTTGTGTTTTTTTTGTAATAATTTCTGTGCTGTACGTTAGCCATTGCCTTTGATTTTGTTGCAACCATTTCCTGTGTTTTTATGGTAAAAGTTTCCTGTGTTTTAGGGTAACCATTTCCAAGGTTTTAGGGTAACCAGTTCCAGTGTTTTGGGATTTATAAAAAAAATAGTTGTAACCATTTCCTGTGTGTTAGCGTATCCATTTTCTGTGTCTTTGTCGTAATCATTCACATTGTAATGTAGACATTTTATTTTAGGTGTGGCCATTACCACTTATATTCTTAATAAATCTAGTAACAGGTCTCGGAGGAACAAAGAAACTCAAGTAAGAATTCAATCTTTTTAAAGTCATATTTTTATCATATATCGATGTCATAGTTCTGAAAGGTCTTAAGTCTCAAAAATTGTTGGATTTAGTTTTTGAGATATGACTATGAGAGGAAAACCTATTCCAATCTTAATAACCAGTAAGGATATCAACATTTTAATAGCAATTTATGAAAGTTACAACCTTACAGTTATGAAATTTTGCATAGAGAAGCCTCTAAATGTGATAAATAAGTCATCCTATGCAAAAAAAGCTATTTGTGTCATAAGTGTTACTTACAACCTTCCAGAACTATGGCATCGATATGTTAAGTGCATGATTAAACATAAAGAATTACACAAGACAAAACTACTGACAGGACACACTATACGCAGATGTTTTAAACAGACATATATATCATAGCAAGTGAATAGATCCTGGAGCTAGCTGTAAGTGTTCACTATATATGCTGTTCACTTTGATCAAACAAAGGAAAACGTAATGAATGAATATTGAACCCTAGCTTATGATATGCCTATTGAGTTGCTAAGTTGTGTCTTGGGTGTTACTGCTTACAAAATAAAGATTGGAACATCTAGTACAACAACAGGAAGCATATATACCCTAGTAAATATAAATTTGGTCTTAACTCAATATTGATAAAAAAAGTTAGTTACTGTACGAGGTTTAGACTTTTTTTTGAGGGGGGGGGGCTATATTTTCGAACAGTCATAACTTTGCTCAGAATGAAATAATTTGAATGAATTTTTCCTTATTCATTATCTATTTTTGAACTATTTAGAAAGAACAGTCAGCTTCTTTATCTAATGCTTATATAATATGTCGTTTATGCCTTAATTTACTGTTCTATGTTTATTTTTGTTTTGTTTTATTTGACAGTTTACCAATATTAAATGCTTACATAATGTGTCATTTATCCCTTAATTTACTTTTACATGTTTAATTTTATTTTTTTTTATTTGACAGTTTACCGATGTTTACAGTTTTAAGACGTTTTTCTATTTTATTTACAATGATTGCAGAATACTTGGTTTTAAGGTGAGTTTCACCACTTATTGCTCTTGTCTGATTTTTATGGAAGTACACCTGTGTACAACAGTGTGGACGTAAAAGAACCCTGGACAGTTGAAATTCAATTGCTGTTACTCTATACAGCAATTAATGTACACTCTAAGTAGGGTAATATAAAAAGCTGCAGATGGGTATAGATTGGTTGCCAGGCTGCACTATATTTCAGAGTAACGCCATATTTATTTGTGCAGAGTACTATATTAAATATGATATTGTTTTTCTCAGAGTAAGAGCTGATTTATTTGTTCAGAGTACTATATTTCTCATAATATTGTTTATTTCAGAGTAAGGGCAGATTTATTTGTTCAGAGACAGAGTACTATATTTCTCATGATATTGTTTATTTCAGAGTAAGAGCTGATTTATTTGTTCAGAGTACTGTGTTTCTCATGATATTTGGTGCTTTAATAGCTGTTAGGTGAGTGATATTCATTATTTATGATGGACTTGGCATGAAATATGATGAAAAAAGGGGGTCACATATACACATTTGTGAACCCATAAGAGAAATGTCGACGATGGCTCGCTAGTCTGGAGGTCGGGTGTTTGATCCCTGCATTGGCCGAGAAAGTTCGTCCACATTTACCGGCGTGGTTTCCCCTTTGTTAGTGATGTAGGACGGAGGGACCGACAAGGACAGCTGTCTAGTTGTTCGGATGGGACAAAAAACCGAGGTCCTGTGTACACATTGACATGCACGTAAAAGATGCCTTGGCAGTTGGAATTTGATATGGCGTATGTCCATCTTCATTAGCGCAGGTAAGGAGCAGAACAGTAGGACGTTAAAACCTATTTCATTTATATAGTGTATTGTTTGTTATTTTAGTGATGATTTAGCGTTTGATGCATCAGGTTATTGTTATATTTTGATGAATGATGTTGCTACAGCTGCAAATGGCGTCTTCACAAAGAAAAAATTAGATTCAAAGGTAAGTTTTTATCTCAGAATTTATATTTTTTTTAATTAAACAATGGTTAGAAAAATATTGCCTTGTATTAATGATTTTCCGGCGTTGCTTCCACTTGTCAATGGTGAAGGACGGAGGGCCTGACAGCAGTGCTGGATTAGCCATAAGGCAAATAAGGCACGTACCTTAGGGCCAGCCAAAAATCCAGGCCACAAAATAATAAAATAAAAAAAGAAAATGGCCTGTAGTGTCATATTGGGTTGCATTCCACTCACATTGTGGTCTGCAAGAGTAGTCTCCCTTGATAATCGCTTGACAGGAAGGATTATGTATTTTCAGGCCACCTATGATAATGTGCCTTAGGGCTAGCTGAGCCTTAATCCGGAACTGTCTGACAGATGGGAAGAAAAACCAAGGCCCTGTGTATGCATTGGCATGCATGAAAAAAGATCCATTGTCAGTTGGAATTTAGGGGGGGTTGGGATGGTCTAGTGGTCTAGAGTGCCGCTCTTCGACCTCTAGCTGGCCGGTCACCTCTGGCTTGCGACTGTGGTTTCGAGCCCTGGTGTGAGCGTATGTGGCATGGAGATAGGGACGCCTTCTCAACTTCGTGGGTGTGGGCACTCCGGTTTCCTCCCACTGCTAAAGACCCCTACGCGCAAGCGAATTATTGAAATAAAATTAAAACCATATGTTAGTCCCGAAATGACCTAGTTTGTGTTGAGTGGACATTAAACCCCATTTCTCTCTCTCTCTCAGTTGGAATTTGATATATAAGAGTAGGCTGCAATGCCGCTGCCCGCATTGTCCTAGTAATATTTCCCTCATAGCACACTGTATGATGTATGCATGTCTTCATTAGCCCAGTTGAAACAGAACTGTAGAACTTAAACCCTATTTCTTTTCATATCGGGGATTAAATTAATAATGATTTTTACTTGTATTCCAGGAACTAGGAAAATATGGTCTATTATTTTATAATTCTTTGTTTATGACTTTACCTATGTTCTGTCTCGTTTATTATCTTGGTGATATAGAAAAGGTTTGTTTATATTCTTTTACTCTTTTACAAATTTTTCTCATCAAAATTGGCTTTAAAATTTTCACCTGAATCTGGATCAGGTTTTCTGTAGTCCTAGCGATTATAAACATAAACAAACTTATGATGAATTGAAATTTCAGCGGTCTGTGCTGCTTGCTAGTACTGGCGAATGAAACATCAAGCCTTAAATTTGTAATTGGTTATTTATTTATTTATCAAAACCCCAACGAACAGAATCAAATCAGTGTGGCCTTACAATATTTTGATGGAAGGTGCCATATGAGTTATGCCCCTTTATTTTTTGTAAAAATGTCTGACAAGTAGTCTGAGATGTGTCCCCCACTGTATTCAACAGACTAGAGTGATTATATATACCACAAATACTTATACTGTTTCAGGCCTTAGAATTTGATGGCTGGAGTAATCCATATTTTGTAATTAGTTTTACGTTGTCATGTTTTATGGGGTTTGTTGTTAGTTATTCCATCATATTATGTACCATGTACAACTCAGCTTTAACTACAACGATTGTTGGGGTCCTAAAGGTAAGTACTTAAAATCATTCAAATTGTTCTTGTCATTGTAGATAAAATGTGACATTGCTACTTCCTTCAGATGCTTATAATCCTCTAATTTGTCTTGTCTTTAGAATAGATAATTACGACATTGCTATTCCCTTCAGAATGCATAAAATCTTTTAAATCATCTTGTTGTTGCGATAGATCAATTATGATATTGCTTCACCCTTAAAGGACAATATTGGTGTCAGTCATTATCACATATGTGATAGAACTGATTAAACACTTTCCAAATATAATATTAACACAGAGATCATCGCTACCATAGAGGAGTAATAAAGGATTCACGAATCGGAAGTGACGAACGCCAAAGGAAAACACGAGTTATCTCTCTATGTGAATGACTGAAATGACGAGTGATGACAGATAAACGGCCGAATTTCTGCTCACTAATAATTCCTTCGAAGACAAAAAGTTGTTATATGGGACCGTAAGAGGTTATCTGACGATACAATAAAGTAATTAAGTGTCATAAGATAAGAGAACACGGGAAAAATAGAAATACTCCGTACAGCCCCTTGTTTTTATTAGTGAGCAGATATTCGCCCATGTATCTGTTATCACTAGTCACTTCAGTTAGTTATATAGAGGAATAACTCGTGTTTTCCTTTGGCGTTCGTCACTTCCGATTCATGAATCCTTTATTAATCCTCTATGGTAGGGATGATCTCTGTGTTAATATTATATTTGGAAAGTGTTTAATCAGTTCTATCACATATGTGATAATGACTGGCACCAATATTGTCCTTTAAGTATGCCACCCATCTGTGTCAGTGGTACAGTCATTCGGATGGGATACAAAACTGAGAACACCCTCGCTAGAAGTTGTAATTTGAAGTAAAAGTAAACAGTAGCATAAATATACCCATCTTCATCAGGCAATTTGGTTCAGATTAGTTCAGAACATGTACATTAACAGTTGGACATTTAACACCATTTCATTTATTTTTTATACATTTTTTGTCACATCTCTCAGAATCTGTTATCTCCCCTTATTAAAGGTGTGAATTGGTCATGTAGTTGCATCACTGAAAGTCTTGTCATATGATTTTTGGATCTAAAACTGGTAAATTTTACACAGATTCTTTATTTCTCCTTTATTTCAGAATTTATTGGTTACATATTTAGGAATGATTTTGGGTGGTGACTACATCTTTTCATGGGTGAATTTTACAGGATTAAACATAAGGTAAATATTGAACAATATTCTATGCTATGTTTCTTTATTGTTTATAGTTTCTTAGCAGTGAAATTAGAGTGGATTATAGTCAGACATATATTGAAGATCTATTCTCGTGTGATTTCCCTCTTATCAATGATGCAGTACGTAGGGCCTGACAAGGTCCTGTGTACAAATTGGCATACACGTTAAAGAGCCCTTGGCAATTGGTATTCGATATAAGAGTAGGCTGTAGCACCGCTGTCCGAGCAAAATTCATTAGCCCAGGTTAGGATCAGAACAGTAGGACGTTAATTTCCGTTTCTTTTCATTTTGTTGAAGATCTAAAGGTGTTTTTCAGTGTTTCAGGAAGTATATTTTATAGAAAGTTTTTATGTATTTTTTTTTTCAATGTTTTGGGAATGGGAAGTATATTTTACAGAAAGTATTATTTTGTGTTTTTCAGTGTTTCGGAAGTATATTTTATAGAAAATATTTTTTTGTGTGTGTTTTTCAGTGTATTGGGAAGTATATTTTATACGGTTGTAACATTTAGAAGAGTATCTAATCAACAAACAAATGAAGATAAAGCCAAAACACAGACAATAAGTGTGTAGACCTCACTTCCTTCTTTTATGATGTGAATGTCGTATTTATTATTACCCTAGACATACATCGCACAATCTCTTACTGCTGCCAAAACCAACTCTTCATTTTACTGCTCATTCAAATCTTTGAACATTTTAAGTTTAAGTCATAGAAAACTTCTGGAATTTGATCTTGTGTTTTTGTCTTCTATGAAATATCTGGGTTTTATTTCTCCTACTAAATATGCTGATATTAATTCAATGATATCAACTTGTATTAAAAAATAAATGAAATACATTGATTTGATTGAATGATTTACATTTTCAAGAAATCTGAATATGCATCACAAACAGTCGAAAAATGCATTATTTCAGATCAAACAAATATTATTTCAGATAATGACTTGGAACTTTTTTTAAATTTTTTTCTCTCCTATTAAATATGCTGATATTAATTCAATAGAAACAATTAATAGATTTAATTGGAAGATTTACATTGTCAAGAAATATGAAAAAGCATCAAAAATGATCAAAACATATATTTTTTCAAGTTACTCGGATATTCGCATGAATAGCATTTGAATATTGACTTCAAATATTTGAATAGTAAAATCAGCATTCAATGTTAGCACTTTTTCATTTAGTTGCAATACAGTGATGGGTGATACTGTTAGGGTATGTTTATCCTTTCAGGAACACTTGATGTCACTTGTTGTTTCAATGGGCTTTGAGCTATCGATTTATGTTTGCTTTTGTTTATACCTGAAAATAACTATATCTATTGGTAGTTGTGATAAAAGAAAAATTATTATTACCTATTCTTACAGAAAGTATTATTAATTTTATGTATTATGAAATGTGACAAGAGATTTTAAACTCTCCCAAACAATTAAGATTCTCTTGGCTTTGTATATCCTTCATGCCATGGTATAAATCTTGAACATAGAGTAACATATGCCCATATATGCTCAAGTTAATCCTTTCTCTCTCTTTCTCTCTTTTCACCATTTTAAATCAACAGTACTTTATTTCTTTCACTAAGTGTTTATCTCCTAAATGTTTAGAATTTTGTGTACAGTGTCCTTTCTAATATATGTTTGTAGGAAATGTGAACTGAGCAACCATTATAGGTATGAATATGGTTAAGTTTTGATTAAGTTTTTTTAAATATTTACTATGTTTATAGAGATTGTGGGAACTATTTATTTTATTTTTTGGTGTTTGTTTTTTATGTTGTGTTGTTTATCTTTATGATTATTTTAAATTTAAAGGACCATGACCAGGGGGGGGGGATGGCCTAGTGGTCTAGAGTGCCGCTCTTCGACCTATAGCTGGCCGCTCACCTCTGGCTTGCGGCTGTGGTTTCGATCCCTGGTGTGAGCGTATGTGTCATGGAGAAATAATAAATGCAGTTTATTTTTTAGTTTTTATGTTTAAAACTTCTTCAAAAATGTATACCAAAATTAGGATAACTGCTAAAAAATTATGAAAATAAACAAATACTAATCAAATGTTAACGAAATATGTCATTGATTGACCTGGCAAAATTTTGATGTGAAAGCCCTGACCATGAGTCAATATAGTTTACACTATCACCTATGTTTAAAATTGTTCTCAGCTTGTCATAGAAAGCTGTAATCTATTAAAATGGCTTTGTCCATCAGTCCATCAGACTTATTGGGTCTACTGTGGGAATTTTATATCCCAAGTTTTTAGAGTGGAACTGATGGGTATACTACAATATAGCGTAAATATGATAAATGATAAACGTAATCAAAATGACCCTTTAAGACGATTAATATTTATCGTTTCACATATGTTATATTTATAGTGTCAAATTGTACGAGAATATGTGTACCTTAATATACATGCAGAGGTAAGCGCATGTATAAGTGTTAAAAGTACTAAATTTATATATTGATGTCAAAGCTCCAACATGCCAGTCGTATAACAGTACCAAAATATTTTAGTTCAGTATGATTTGAATTCTTGAATTTAAAAATTAATAATCAGCCACATAACAATACATTATTTAAAAGCTAAATTTGCCTGTCGCAGGTCTTTTGTGTAAGGCCTTAAATGCTATATGAATTATTAGACATTTATAAACATGACAAGATCATAATCAATTCTTGATGCCATCAGATGGAACGGTTCGGCCATTTAATGATTTAATTTTTAAACGGAGTCTTGAAAATATCAGTGCCGTGGTTAAGATAACAAACAATCAATACACACATCATGTCAGATCTACAAACAGTGATAACTTGGATCAGAGAAAGTAATTTGAATGAAAGTTTCAATATATCATTATTTATTTTTGAACTGTTATGGCAGGATCGGCCAGGTTTTTATCGAAGTCATAGTCGTATCTTTAATCTGCATACACTTTATTTTTTTTCTCTGTATATTCATGATGATAAAGTTATTTTTGTAAACAGTTGATTAAGGGCAAATGCCTGAAAAGGGTCTTGGATTAAGACTACTGGACTTTTCAAGTTCGTTATTTGGAGAAAGTAACTAATACATCGTTATGACCATCTTAAGTTTACATTGGCTTCTATTGATTTAACATGGCCATTATTTAGTGTCTTGGATAAATCCTGTCACATGATTATATTTTTTTTGTGCAAGCCACCCCATTCGTCACCAAGGTTGTTATATACTTGGCTGTAATGGTACATATTTTTGACTTTATAAGTGTATGTTGAAGTTCTTGCATGTTGTGTCTTTAATATTGAAATTATGTAGTATGAGTTGTCTGCCCTTACTTATGGCATGCTGCACTTTTAAATCTTGTTTTGTAGATTTTATTTCTGTGTTAGTTAAAGAGGCGTTATGTGAGAGCTAAATTTGCCTATTGTAGGCATGTTTCTGGCTTCAAATGTTATAATGAGTCTTATTTCACAGGCGCTTGAAGGGATTAAAATAAAACTTCTTACTACTGCTTGACTATAATAGTATAGTATCATATAGTACTATACTATTATAGTCAAGCAGTAGTAAGAAGTTTTATTTTAATCCCTTCAAGAGGCCTGTGTCTTATTTAGACCTTTGTTCAAATGACAAGTTCATAATCAGCTCTCTGGGCCAATGGATGGCTTAGATATTGAGTGGATTAGACTATGCCTTTCACAACTGTTTTAAACTTTTAATATCTTTAACCAAGCTAAAATTTTTAGAAAATATGTGACTTCACTCGTTCATTCACTGCCGATAAAAAAAGGTTCTGATAATAGAGTTAGTGTATATACAGCATTTTAATCTTAAATAATAAAAGTCTTAATGGAATTAAATATTTCCATTCATAACTTTGCACAGAATAAAGTATTTTTTCATTATTTTTCCTTCAACTAGCATTGCAAGAAAGACCATCTCGTTATCTCCTGACTAGTTAATCACAATACAGAATTAAAGTGATGTTTACACTCAATGTTCAACCTTTATTTTTTAACCTAAGAATTTTTTTTTTAAAATCTATTATTTTATTGGATTGGTATTTATATTATTTTGTATATATTTGCATACATAGTTGTATTTGGCAGGCTGCAACCCTCCCATAAGCAAATGGGAAATTTTCGCCAAATATAACCTAATTATCAACAATAATCAGCGTTTTTTGTGGAAATTTTTGTTGACAAGTTTGAGCAAGTTTGAAATTATACAGTCGTGACTGTGATACAGGAGCCTGTCTGTACACCTATGTTTGCATGTAGTATTATTTCATTTGTTTGATTAAACCGTCATTGGTGTGACAAAAGTAAATAGAAATCCAGTACTATCGTTCACATATAAATTATTATACCTGTTGACACTGTAGTTGATATTTTGGTGTTCTCTGTTCCATTCCTTGTTCACTATGGGATTATATTGTACAGATACTAAGGGATCGTCTCAAACTTTCCACGCGTGTGTCCAAAGCCCATGCACGCTGATAGAGTGAGAAAATGTTGACACACACTCAGATTTTGATCCAAGTTTAAGGCCAAATAACAAACATTCAATTTAATAATTTTTACTGCTAGGAGTGGCATTTAGTAATTTAACAGTAACACACAAAATACCATTTATGGAATAACAATTAATGGTTTATTGCTAAATAGTTTTTAGTGTGGTATTATTTCTATCCGCTGTGTCATTCAGCCCAACCAACAAGTTTCATGCGTTATTTGTTTGGATACAAGTGTTGAAATTTTACGATGACCCCTTACAATGTCAGAGAATTTTGTTCCAGGGTTAGGGTTAGAGCTAGCCCTGTTTACATTTTGAGACTTTGACGAAATCTGCAGGTCCAAACTCTTACCCTAACCCACAATCCACATATGACGTCAAAATCTGCATCAATGTGCAGAACAGTCACCCATCTAGTGTTCTCCTAAAATGTCTGTGTTTTTGTGTTGCTTTTGTCTGTTTTGCTTGTGTTTTTTTGTTTTTTTTCATTTTGTTTATTTTGGAACACATAATTGTTTATTATTTTGTTTAATTGTTTTTGCATAGAAATCCTTAGAACATATTTTAGAGAGAAATTTAATTAAAACTGTTGATTATCATTTGCATTTATTTGGAGGAATACCGGTATATGATATTTTATGGTTTAATTGATTATTTAGCATTTAATTAAGAAAGCAAAATAAAAATATCAGCAGTAAATAATCTGCCAGCTTGTATTCAAGTCAGATAAAAATGAGTGCCATCAAATATTATGGCCAAAACTAAAATGTGGTGCCTTAATTAGTCTTAAATGAAGGGGTGGGTGTCTGGTGGTTTTACACATTTTAATATCACCGTGATGTAGATAAAAAAGAGTGTCATTATTTAATGAATGTGAAGAAATAATTAAATACACCTTTAGTATGTGACTTATTAAGCTCAGTATATTTAGATGTTTTATTATCCATGAACTGCCTATTTTTGTATTTCATATTTTATAGTAAATCTGCTGTAAAGGCAAGTACTGCTCTCAGATGATACATGTTCCTGTTCTGGAAATACTAAGGCTAGTTATTCATTCCTGTCTTCCTTATTGCTAAAAACCTAGAAATGACAATTCGATTCTAGCTAACAATTTAAGCATGTCAAATTCTCTTGGTATTCCAGATGAAAAATCCTTGGAATCAACATTTGATGAATGTGATCCCCAAGATTTATCCACTTTCAATACAAAATCAAAGGATATCGACAAGGATCCCAAGCAAACATCTTGTGAACTTGATCCTGTCCATAAACATACTGCTGACAGTTGATCCTGAACTGAGACTGGGTTATGATGTGTTGTTGTTCCCCAGGGTCCTATACTTGGCCCATCGCAGTTTACAATGTTTTTACCAGCTCAAATACTATTATTTAAGTGGCTGACTCAAATGTTTTGATTCTTATATTTTTGGCATGAAGTGACATACTGCATACAGAATGCAAAATCATGCTCAAAATCAAATTTTAAAAATGAAAAGAGACAGGACCACCTTTTTACTGATATGATCATGACTCAAATAGTATGAATGTAGAACAACCAATTTCAGCTATATCATTGTGACTGGGTCAAAAGCATGCTCTCATGTCACTCCACTCCTGAAATAAAACTAATTGGTTGCCTGTTCAAGCCAAGTTTAAGTTCAAAATATTGTCTCTAACCTATCAGTACCTGGATGGAAGTGCCCTGATCAAAGAACCTGTGCAATGTTTTTAGACACTACTGCCAATTCCTAGTCAACATTAGTATTTTTGTGGTCAATCTTTCCAAGTTGCTGCATCCACAAAGTGGAACTAACTTCATCAAACCTTACTCATATAAACCCGTTTCAATAATATTATTAAACGTTGATGTTGGGTGAGCCATGAAGACATTTTGTGGATTTAGCACATCGTATATAGACATATGATTATCTTCTGACAAAAAATCATCAGTCATTATAATTCACATTTTTCTGTTAAATTGGTAAAATGTTAGCTTCTGCTTGTTTTCAAATCCATTATACCAGTATTGTATACACCAGGGATCTTAATCGACTGTATTTTGTCTGTTTTAGCCAGTTGATCGTTAATCTAGCCGATTGGTAAAACAATTAACCAAACAATAAACCGGACACGATGATATATGGTCTCATTCTCTGATATTTGTGCCCGAAAAATGTAAATACATTGCCTGAAAGAGGGACGGGTCACTAGCTCCTACACCTATGAACACTCATGACGTTTGAGCCAAAATAAGGAGACATTTCAATATTAGCTGCCAGTTGTCTGATTATGTGTTCATAGAGAATGAGACCGTATATCATGCAAATATAATTGTACATGTACAATTCTTCCGTAATCTGGAAAAACCTAGCAAGTCAAATTTTGGTGAAAATTGAGTTAGACCCATATTTGGACTCAGTACACATGTATATAATAATAGGGTTTTTTCTCCTTCACCGAAAGGGCTTCTAATTATCTTCATCTAAAAAGACAAAATCAAATTTGTTATATATTCAGTAGATTAACAAAACAGTTTTCCTTTGTTTACTCAAAACTACATTCAACTACGTTTTTCCAGATTACGGAAGGATTGTAAAATGAAATTGCTCATGGTTTACGGTTTGAATACTATAAGACCTCATGCAATAACACTTGTGGAAAACTCATTTTAGTTAATGATTTATTTCTGAAAATGCGGGTGGCAAAGAAAATTTTCTGGCAAATAGCCTCAGCCCCCCGCTGGGACTAGTCCCCTATGCCTATGTATGTGTAAATCCTAGCCATTTAAATCTATTGTATATTATTTAGTTTTGATTGGGGTATATTTACTATATTTTGTAGATTTTTTAAAATGTTTTATACAAGGCAATTGATTCAATTTTTAATATACAGTAATTCTGTTCACTAAATGTTACCCACTCCCACGAAACCAGGCGCTTGTTGCACAACTTCATTTTCCTACGGGTTGCTGTGAGTCAGCTGAACTCAACTCAACTCCAGATGATACCACAAATTCAGAAAGAATTGCATTTTTGGAAAGCTTAGATTGTGGACTGTTCAAATATGCTACCAGATCTGTTTTTATAAAAAAAATGACCAAGAGCCTGTTTTTGTGGGAGCAGCTCACATATTAACAACATTATTCACAACTAATGACCCAACTCTTACTTTAAAGTTGTGGTCATCATTTGCTATTGACATATCTAATTTAAAACTGCTTAATCTCTAGAATTTAAGAGAAAACGTTGAAATTTTTTTATTGGAGTCTGTTTTCAGAATTTGGATTCTGATAAAAGTTAATGCCATCATAAAGTGATAGGTTAACGTTGACTATACATTGTCTTCAGAGGATGCTGTGATAGGTTATGTTAACTACATTATTCTATGATGATGTATGTTGAGAAATTTTCAATTCGTCATATATTTATAAATTCTGAATAGAATAAATCCATTTTTAAACCTTTATATATCGAGAGATTTAACATTGGCATTATTGTAGTTTGCATTGACTTATCCCCAGTGGTCTCACTCCACTAACCCCAGGGTTAATCTATGCCGGGGTGGGGGACATGTATTCAAGTAATCTGCCCTTGATGACAGGCCTGGAAATAACAGTTTTAGATGTTCCTGCTAAAATGTCAGGCACTAATAAATTAGTACCTGACAATTTCAACTTAGTGCCGGACATGTATTAATAATGTCATTTAAAAAAGGCAAATCAGTGCCTCACATTGTTAGTGACAGGTGCCTTATTTCCAGGCTTGCTTGATGATTATGCTATTTTTATTTACCAATCCCTTAATTTGTTAATTGCAAAGGGAAGTAACTCTGCTATTGTTGGGAACGTAAACACTCAACCTACAGGATCTTAGTAAGACTGGGCCCTGTTTCACGAAATTTTAACTTAAGATAAAATCCAATTTTAGTAGATACTTCAATTTTGATTGGCTAAGCACTAAAATCAATCTAATATTATTCAATCAAATTACTAAAATTGGGATCTTATCTTAGTTAAAATTTCGTGAAATAGGCCCCTGGTTTGTAAACATTTTTTGATTGGTTCGCAGGACAGAGCAGATAGTTTAAATATGTGATTACCCTATGGATAACCCAATGAGACCACTGGGGTAACAGAGGATAGGGATTAACAATCAATATTGAGACTTTAAGACAATTGATTTTGATATTTTTATTTTTGCTTTACATCATTTATCTTACTGTTTTGTTTCCGTCCTGCCTTACAGAACATTTATTTCTTTAAGGGACTGTGGCAAAATTTCAACACTTGTGTCAAACAAATATCCTGCAGGACTGGGTGGGTGGCTTGAACACCCCCCCACGGACAGAAAAACAGACGATAAAATAGACGATAGGATGCACTATTGGCATTTTTCGCATAAAACTTCTCATGACTTGTTCTACTTTTTTATGTACTCAGACTGATTATTTAACGTTTAATTTAGTAAACGAAAATAATATACCGACACTACATAATGTCCTGGCTTGGATTCAAACAGATTTCAAAAAAGACCTGCCAATAAATTTTTCGCAGCGTTGATCAACAGCAAATATTCACTGTTGATCAATGTGTGACAGAGTTAGAATTCACATATATCCATTTATCTTTCAATACTAAAATCCAAGGCCTGATGCGCCATTTTAGTCCTAGAGGAATCACTCCAAATTTGTGAAAGATGAATCTGTAAACGGAATATCAGTCTAAAAATAGTCCAATTCCGTTCAGGATTTAGAAAGATATGTGTTGAATTAAAGTTTCATCAAGTCATATATCGAAAGCAGTCATCTTGTACAGAGTTATTAGATGAGTTTTGTAATCCGCTGTGAAACAGATTGACTCTGTCACTGCATGTGGGTTGGTCGAAATCCATCTGCAGGGTATTCGGTTGGACACAAATGTTGAAAGTTTGTGTATATGTTATTTTTTCATGTTCACATTTCACAAAATCAGAACCATGTTGTCATCCTATTGTTCAGATTCAATGTATCTTGTTATAAAATTATATTTATAGATATGTACATATTTTTTTATCATGTTGCGGGGGAAAAATAAATGAATGCAATGGGTTTTTATGGTGTTCTGTTTAGTTTTGTTATTCACAATTGAAAGAAAAGTATTTAATTTGGGTCATATCACATAATATCTATGTAGACGTACTACATTATTTTGTGGTTGGTGTTCTGTTTCGTTGCGGTTTTGTTAAAGAAAAGGTAAATTCTCTGCAGGACCCGGAGAAAACCCGCAAGGTTGGACAGGTGATCCTACTCTTTGTCACATACAGTCTAAGAGTCGAAACCACCCCAGTTAACTCAATGACAGGCCTTATGATACAGCACGCATGTGCTAGCCATCCAACACCCCTCTCAATTATAAGAAATTTAATTAATTTTGGTCATATCAAATATCGGTAGACTTAAAGACCTGGCAAGTTATGGTGGTTCAGTGATAAGCGTACGTGCTGGCTAGCCTGGATGTTCTCATCAGGTTTGATCCTGCAATTTCATGCAATTTCCCCTCAGCAGTGCTCCGGTAATCTGGAAAGATAGGCTGGCACTGCCAGGCAGGATACGCCCACATTTTCGAGAGATGGACAGAGAACAAGCAATACCGAAAGTGATTTTTCCTACATCTTTAAGTCCTGTATTTCATATTGTATTGGGAGCAGCCATTTAGTTGGTCAGTTCCAGTCTGATATTCATGAAATTCGAAACCGACAATGATTATGGTGTGACGGTACACAACCTAGAAATGTGAATTTTCATCAAAATCGGATAAGAATTGTGACCTGTAGAGAGTCCACAACCATGATATACCATATTTTTATACTATTCGCGTACAAACAACGACCATTTAGTCCGGCAATTTTTGTATGATTTTCACGAAATTAGAACTCAACCTTCCTAATCAAAATCGAATTAAAATTGTGACCTATACAGGGTCCACAACCATGATATATCATTTTTTAACAGTATTCGCGTACAAACGGCGGCCATTTTGTCTGTCAATTTTGGTCCGATTTTCCCGAAATTCAAATTCAACCGTCCTTACAGTGTAACGGTGATATAATCAAACGTTTTTTTAAATGGGATAATAGTTGTGATCTCCAGAGGGACCACAAGCTACAAGTATTGGGAGCAGCCATTTAGTTGGTCAGTTCCAGTCTCAAGTATTGGGAGCAGCCATTTAGTTGGTCAGTTCCAGTCTGATATTAATGAAATTCGAAACCGACAATGATTATGGTGTGACGGTACACAACCTAGAAATGTGACTTTTTCGTCAAAATCAGATAAGAATTGTGACCTGTAGAGAGTCCACAACCATGATATACTATATTTTTACACTATTCGCGTACAAACGGCGACCATTTCGTCCGTCAATTTTGGTACGATTTTCACGAAATTAGAACTCAACCTTCCTCATCAAAATCGAATTAAAATTGTGACCTATACAGGGTCCACAACCATGATATATCATTTTTTAACAGTATTCGCGTACAAACGGCGGCCATTTTGTCTGTCAATTTTGGTCCGATTTTCCCGAAATTCAAATTCAACCTTCCTTACAGTGTAACGGTGATATAATCAAACGTTTTTTTAAATGGGATAATAATTGTGATCTCCAGAGGGACCACAAGCTAAAGAAAGGGGGATTTTGCGTATAACCAGGGGCCATAATTCAGGACGTTACAATCCGATATGCGCAAATATCGAAAAGAACCAAGATCTTTGGGTTATAACCATGAATTTCAAGTTTCATCAAAATCGAATTAAAATTGTGACCTTTACAGGGTCCACAACCTTGATATACCATTTTTTAACAGTATTCGCGTACAAACGGCGGCCATTTTGTATGGCAATTTTGGTCTGATTTTCCCGAAATTCGAACTCAACCTTCCTTACGGTGTAACGGTAATATAATCAAACGTTTTTTTAAATCGGATAATAATTGTGACCTCCAAGCTAAAAAATAAAGGCGATTTTGCGTATAATCAGGGGCCATAATTCAGGAAGTTACGATCCGATATGCGCAAATATCGAAAGGAACCAAGATCTTTGGGTTATAACCATGAATTTCAAGTTTCATCAGAATCGAATTAAAATTGTGACCTCCACAGGGTCCACAACCTTGATATACCATTTTTTAATAGTATTCGCATACAAACGGCGGCCATTTTGTATGGCAATTTTCGTCCGATTTCCCGAAATTCGAACTCAACCTTCCTTAGGGTGTAACGGTGATATAATCAAACGTTTTTTTAAATCGAATAATAATTGTGACCTCCAAGCTAAAAAAAAAGGCGATTTTGCGTATAATCAGGGGCCATAATTCAGGAAGTTACGATCCGATATGCGCAAATATCGAAAGGAAGCAAGATCTTTTGGTTATAACCATGAATTTCAAGTTTCATCAAAATCGAATCAAAATTGTGACCTCCACAGGGTCCAAAACATGGATATACCATTTTTTAACAGTATTCGCATACAAACGGCGGCCATTTTGTATGGCAATTTTCGTCCGATTTTCCCGAAATTCGAACTCAACCTTCCTTAGGGTGTAACGGTGATATAATCAAACGGTTTTTTAAATCGAATAATAATTGTGACCTCCAGAGGGACCACAAGCTAAAAAGGGTGATTTTTCGGACAATCAGGGGCCATAATTTAGGAAATTACATTCCGATAGCCACAAATATCGAAAGGAACCAAGATCTTTGGGTTACAAACATGCATGTCACGTTTCATCAAAATCGGTTCAAAATTGTGACCTCTATAGGGTCCACAAGCTAAAAACGTGATTTTTCGTACAATCAGGGGCCATAATCCATGAAATTTTGATCCGATACATGCCAATATCGAAAGCAGCCGAGATCTTTTGGGGATAAACCTATATTTCAAGTTTCGTCAAAATCGGATAAGAATTGTGACCTGTAGAGAGTCCACAAACAAATTGTGGACGGACGGACGGACGTCCGGACGGACAGGGGCGACGACATAATACGTCCACATGAAAATGTGGGCGTATAAAAACCTAGTAACACTGTTGAATGTAGTTTTGAGTAAACAAAAGAAAACTGTTTTGTTAATCTACTGAATATATAACCAATTTTATTTTGTCTTTTTAGATAAGATAATTAGAAGCCCTTTCCGTGAAGGAGAAAAGATAGGTTGCCAGGCAACGAAACATACGCCCACAGCAGCTAAATCGTCCGGGCAGTCAACAAGGGTTGTCGCATATTTTTACTTTTTTTGGTAATGAAACAACTCATTATGTAATTATCTGAAAATCAATAGAATTTGTTTGCTTTTTATAAAGTTTTGCCCCACGCTATCAATTAGTATAGGAAACATTTAACATCATGGATTTAGCTGCTCTCCTATCAAAATTCATTGAAAATCAAAATACTTGTGCGTTTCAACACTTTAAACTCTGTGTATCAATCTGAAGTCAAACGGATGATAAGTTTGGCATCTGTAGCGTCACAAGGTTTTTTGAAGTGATCAAGGGAGATAACTCTGGAAGTAATTATTTGAAATCAATGAAAATCAGTAGGCTTCTTCGTCTCATGACCTTAAACAGTGTGTGTAAATTTAAAGTCAATCAGATATTAACTTTGGCCTCTAGAGCGTCCACAGGATTTTTTGATGTGATCAAGGGCCATAAATCTGGCACTAATTATCGGAAATCGCTGAAAATCAATAGGCTTCTTCGTCTTATGACCTTAAACACTGTGTATGAATTTTAAGTCAATCGGATATTAACTTTGGCCTCTAGATCGTTCACAAGATTTTTTGAAGTGATCAAGGGCCATAACTCTGGCACTAATTATCGGAAATCGCTGAAAATCAATACGCTTCTTCGTCTTATGACCTTAAACACTGTGTATAAATTTAAAGTCAATCGGATATTAACTTTGGCTTTTAGAGCGTCCACAAGATTTTTTGAAGTGATCAAGGGCCATAACTCTGGCACTAATTATCGGAAATCGCTGAAAATCAATAGGCTTCTTCGTCTTATGACCTTAAACACTGTGTATAAATCTAAAGTCAATCGGATATTAACTTTGGCTTTTAGAGCGTCCACAAGATTTTCTTGAAGTGATCAAGGGCCATAACTCTGGCACTAATTATCGGAAATCGCTGAAAATCAATAGGCTTTTTCTTCTTATGACCTTAAACACTGTGTATAAATTTAAGGTCAATCGGATATTAACTTTGGCCTTTAGAGCGTCCACAAGATTTTTTGAAGTGATCAAGGGCGAAAACTCTGGCACTAATTATCGGAAATCGCTGAAAATCGATAGGCTTCTTCGTCTTATGACCGTAAACACTGTGTATAAATTTAAAGCCAATCGAATATTAACTTTGGCCTCTAGAGCGTCCACAAGATTTTTTGAAGTGATCAAGGGCCATAACTCTGGTAGTTATTATCGGAAATCGCTGAAAAACAATAGGCTTCTTCGTCTCATGACCTCAAACACTGTGTTTAAATTTAAAGTCAATCGGATATTAACTTTAGCCTCTAGAGCGTCCACAAGCAATTGTGGACGCCGGACCGACGGACGGACGGACGGACGGACGGACGGGGGCGACGACAATATACGACCACATTTCAATGTGGGCGTATAAAAAGGACTGAGAGCGAACTAGGGTTTAACATCCACTCAATACAAACTAGGTCATTTCGTGACTAACATAGTTTTAATTTTATTTCAATAATTCGCTTGCGCGTAGGGGTCTTTAGCAGTGGGAGGAAAGGTTGAGAAGGCGCTCCTATCTCCATGCCACATAAACTCACACCAGGGCTCGAAACCACAGTCGCAAGCCAGAGGTGACCGGCCAGCTAGAGGTCGAAGTGCGGCACTCTAGACCGCTAGGCCATCCCAACCCCTCGGAGGGACTAGCATTCATGTAAAAGAAACCTATGTTAGACAATATACTTCAACATGAAATGGTGCCCCAGTACCTCAATATCTTCAGAATCACTGCAAAAGATAAGTGTACATATTCACATTCTTGTGATAGATCCAGTTTCCCTCAAAACACACTGCTTGGTGTATATGCCGGTCAGCAAAACAGGACTTTACCTGGGATAAGGCATAATACCCTGCTTGAAATGACAAAAAAAAGAGAAATGGGGTTCAACATCCACTTGACAAACTAGATCATTTTGGGACTAACATATGGTTCAATTTTATTTCAATAATTTGCTTGCGCATAGGGTCTTTAGTAGCAGGAGGAAACCAGAGTTCGACTCAATGACAGACACATAAGCGCTAACCAATCGGCCATCCACACCCAAAATGACAAAAGACAAAGCAGTAATTGTTTTCATTTTTAGTCAGTATGTATAACTAATCATCTACATATATAATATATGTACAATAATAAATAAATAAACTGAACATAATTCTTACAAATCTCATATCATCCTAGTAATCATACCTAACGGAATATTGAACTCGAATGATTTTATATATACACAATGATATACAATGTAAAACATCACTGTACATTCTATTTATAGAAAAATATACATTACGCTTTTTTATATATGACACAGTTTTATAAATCAATCATTCTTATTATGTATCTTAAACACTACTGAGTGCATATTTGCAGGAAAATTCTACTACTAGATACAAACTTATTCATTTTTAGCCTTCATGGACAGAAAATTTTGTGCTCAATGGAAAAATCCTTTTTGCCCACTTAACTAATGCCTTCCTGATTTAGGGTTGCAAACCACGAGAATTCCAGGGTTAGGGTTACAAAACAATGAAATTCATGGCTTAGGCTTGTTGATCGATGTAAATTGGGGCCTCCCAGTTGTAACCCAATAAAATTCCAGACTTAGGGTTGTGCACCAATGAAATTCCTGGCTAAGGGTTGTGGACCAATGAAATTTCAGTCTTGGGGTTGTGGGCCAATGAAATTTCGGGCTTAAGAATTAGGATTTTATTTGATCATTCTATATATGACTTGGAAGACAGGTGGTTATTTTACACCCAATCAAAAAACAAGTCTTTATCATGACTTCTATGGCTAGTACCTACATCTACTTTTTCAAAGATGCATTATGTAAGATGTAAATAAGGAGCTGGCCTCTCATGATATAAATGGATGAACATATTAGGAATTATGAGTGTGTTTTAAGTGGATTTACAGAGTAAAGATAGGCTGGCACTGCCAGGCAGGATACGCCCACATTTTTGAGAGATGGACAGAGAACAAGCAATACCGAAAGTGATTTTTCCTACATCTTTAAGTCCTGTATTTCATACTGTATTGGGAGCAGCCATTTAGTTGGTCAGTTCCAGTCTGATATTAATAAAATTCGAAAACGACAATGATTATTGTGTGACGGTACACAACCTAGAAATGTGACTTTTCATCAAAATCGGATAAGAATTGTGACCTCTAGAGAGTCCACAACCATGATATACCATATTTTTACACTATTCGTGTACAAACGGCGACCATTTCGTCCGGCAATTTTGGTACGATTTTCACGAAATTAAAACTCAACCTTCCTCATCAAAATCGAATTAAAATTGTGACCTATACAGGGTCCACAACCATGATATATCATTTTTTTTAACAGTATTCGCGTACAAACGGCGGCCATTTTGTCTGTCAATTTTGGTCCGATTTTCCCGAAATTCAAACTCAAGCTTCCTTACAGTGTAACGGTGATATAATCAAACGTTTTTTTAAATTGGATAATAATTGTGACCTCCAGAGGGACCACAAGCTAAAGAAAGGGGGATTTTGTGTATAACCAGGGGCCATAATTCAGGAAGTTACGATCCGATATGCGCAAATATCGAAAAGAACCAAGATCTTTGGGTTATAACCATGAATTTCAAGTTTCATCAAAATCGAATTAAAATTGTGACCTTTACAGGGTCCACAACCTTGATATACCATTTTTTAACAGTATTCGCGTACAAACGGCGGCCATTTTGTATGGCAATTTTGGTCTGATTTTCCCGAAATTCGAAACTCAACCTTCCTTACGGTGTAACGGTAATATAATCAAACGTTTTTTTAAATCGGATAATAATTGTGACCTCCAAGTTAAAAAAAAGGCGATTTTGCGTATAATCAGGGGCCATAATTCAGGAAGTTACGATCCGATATGCGCAAATATCGAAAGGAAGCAAGATCTTTGGGTTATAACAATGAATTTCAAGTTTCATCAAAATCAAATCAAAATTGTGACCTCCACAGGGTCCACAACCTTGATATTCCATTTTTTAACAGTATTCGCGTACAAACGGCGGCCATTTTGTATGGCAATTTTCGTCCGATTTTCCCGAAATTCGAACTCCACCTTTCTTAGGGTGTAACGGTGATATAATCAAACGTTTTTTTAAATCGAATAATAATTGTGACCTCTAAGCTAAAAAAAAGGCGATTTTGCGTATAATCAGGGGCCATAATTCAGGAAGTTACGATCCGATATGCGCAAATATCGAAAGGAAGCAAGATCTTTGGGTTATAACCATGAATTTCAAGTTTCATCAAAATCGAATCAAAATTGTGACCTCCACAGGATCCACAACCTTGATATACCATTTTTTAACAGTATTCGCGTACAAACGGCGGCCATTTTGTATGGCAATTTTCGTCCGATTTTCCCGAAATTCGAACTCAACCTTCCTTAGGGTGTAACGGTGACATAGTCAAACGGTTTTTTAAATCGAATAATAATTGTGACCTCCAGAGGGACCACAAGCTAAAAAGGGTGATTTTTCGGACAATCAGGGGCCATAATTCAGGAAATTACATTCCGATAGCCGCAAATATCGAAAGGAACCAAGATCTTTGGGTTACAAACATGCATGTCAATTTTCATCAAAATCGGTTCAAAATTGTGACCTCTATAGGGTCCACAAGCTAAAAACGTGATTTTTCGTACAATCAGGGGCCATAATCCATGAAGTTTTGATCCGATACATGCCAATATCGAAAGCAGCCGAGATCTTTTGGGGATAAACCTATATTTCAAGTTTCGTCAAAATCGGATAAGAATTGTGACCTGTAGAGAGTCCACAAACAAATTGTGGACGGACGGACAGGGGCGACGACATAATACGTCCACATGAAAATGTGGGCGTATAAAAATCAATCATACAAACAAAATACCACACAAATTTGATTTCCTGTTCTTTGTAAACACCTGTTATTTTTTTTTATATATTTTATTTCTGAGGGAAAAAGACTAATTTAAAAACTGAAAGTATTTGGGTGATCTTTATTTCAATAATTTGCTTGTGCAGAGGTCTTTAGCAGTGGGAGGAAATCGGAGGACCCTGAGAAAACCCACCATGTTGGACAGGCGACCCAACTCCTTGTCACTTACAACCGGGGAATCCAAACTATTCGGCCATCCCCCACCTGCAGACTCAGAAGAACAGAAAATGAAATTGGTGTGATTTAAGACACATACATGTAGACCGGTTGCAAGTTTCATGAAAGATACAATCATAGGTGAAGTGTCAAAATTTCTAAGGTTAAGAAATAGAACCTTTTGCATTTAAAAATTTCCACAAATCAAGATACAAAATTTGGACACATGATACCCAGAACAGTTCTAATTGGCGTAGAGATACACAGCTTAGACAGAAATGTGCATATTAATTGGGAGATTTTAAAAATGCAAAAAAGTGTATTTGACTAATTTCCCGAGATACACCCTTTTGACACTTCACCAACGCAATGATATATCTATAAAGTACTGTCACAAAATCTTAACACTATCAACTTCTCAGCAACTAGTTGATCAACATAGATTTCAGTCAACTTTTTGGAAATATGATGAGAAAAATCTCAGTGTTTTGACATTTGAGTCCATGTTATGTCTGCCATTTTGTCCCAATGTCTGATGACTTCATGTCAGTCAGCCAATTTCTAAATCATGTACTTTATATTAACACAAAAATTGTATTCACATTCATTTGGCAACATGTTGGTCGGCACATTGACAATTTTTTTTATAGTGTAAACACTAGCCAACCTTTGATCAACAATGTTGGGTTAAATATGTTGGTCAACATGCAGCCAAAAATTTGATAGTCTGTACAGACCTTCATACAGGTTTAAATAAAGTTACCGATAATAAGAAAATCAGGGGTAATTTCACAAACACTGAAATGTCGTAAAATACTAAACTGTACAACATGTATTATTATAAGTCTAACTACATGTATAGATTTAAAGAAATTTGAGAGTTTGTGAACATAGCCTTGATTCTTGTTCTGACTAGTAGGTGGATTAACTTAAAAACATAAGATATTTTAAACAAGCAACTTTCACCTGACTAATGCACAGTTATTAAATTTACATGTAATACTGGTAAAGAAAAAAAAAAATAGAGACGTTACCACCAAATTTAGATAAACAGGGTTCACATTGCGAAAAATATCAACTGGAGTTCATCATGAGCTTACATTTCAAATTCTCTAATGTTTTAACCTCTTGGAATACAGATAACATTGCATTGGATTTCAATTTCATTTACCTGCAGTACACATGCACCTTTTTTATCTTGTTAGGCCAAAATACCTATGTTGACAACTTAATACAGACCGACCATGTTCTTTCTTGACAAAATCGTCAACCCTAACTAACCCTTTTGTTTCTTATTTTCCTTGCCCTATTAATCTGTCTTAGTGTGATTTTCTCTAGACCAGTTGTAACCCTGAAAGTCTGACAGTATTTCACAGAGCTAGGAAACAGATAATCAAAGAAAAAAATAAAAAATAATAATTCTTGGTCTTAGTTTCTTTCTTTACTAAAATTAAAAATTTAGCTAGATTTTGGTGACAGATTCAAAACATGGATAAATTTAATGTTTTTCAAATTCTAAGTAATATCTTAATTTTTATTTGCCAGCAGTATAAAGATAATGCTGACATGCGCTTGAGACAATAAGTAAGTAAGTAAATATATTAAAATAGATGAATATATCATGGATTTTAGTGTGTGCGTGTAAATACAATTTCTACAACTATTTTAGTTCTGATTTGCACTTATAAACACCTGCACTAAACTACAGACTACGCTAATGTGGCTAATGCTGTATTAACAACTGTACAGTAGAAAAATACAATGTACAATTTTAATATTTTCTTGGTACACTTGTGATACTCAACTCTAAATAAACTCTTAATAAACTAAATAAAACTAAAAAAAAGCACTAATCAATGATTTCATATTGAATAGATATTCTATATACACAGATGGAAGAATATACAAGATGAATGGCATGAATTTTACATGTACAGTTTAACTGGCATTTACTAATTACTCACATTAAAATAAACCCAACAGGGTCTTGTATCACGAAATTTTAACTAAGATAAAATCCAAATTTTAGTAATTTGATTAGATAATTTTAGATTTCTGTTTAGCCAATGATGATTGAAGTATCTACTAAAATTTTGATTTTTTCTTTAGTTAAGATTTCGAGAAACAATGCCCAGATCTATAGAAAACAATTGTTGTATCTTAATCGTAGCTACCTTAGTAATTATTCGTGCTTGAAAATAACAAGAGAATCATAGATGGAGCTCAACATTAAAATATATTAATTGTTTTCCAAAAGAACTGGGGTGTTTGTTTTAAATTCAACATGGATGCATGTATAATGTGGCTCCTCGACTTAAAGTTACCGATGACCATTTCAGGCATTCTAAAGGGGACACCAAACATTCATTATTAATGTTTTCTATATTTAAAGGCCTATGATCAATATTGTTCATCCCTTACAATTTACAAAACAAGGACTTTAAATGGAATATCAGTCTAAATTTCAGTTTTTGCAAAGATGTGGAGAGAGGGAGAGAGGGAGAGGGAGAGAGAGAGAGAGAGAGAGAGAGTGATGGGTTTAACTTCCAATAGACACAAACTAGCTCATTTCGGGGGTAACACATGGTTCAATTTTATTTCTGAACATAATCCGAACTAATTACAAGAAATGGGCCAAAAGTATAGAGTTGGTATGGAGGAGCAAAAACTCAGCATTTCTTACCTTGGAACATCACTGATCTCAGAACCAAATATATTGGTACTGAATTTACTAAATTCCAAATTAAATCATGCAATCATTTGAATTTTACTTTTTACAGTTAATCATTGCCGGTACCTGTATAAATATATGTATGTGACACATGACAGCAAAATGAGTCAGACATCACTACTCGTTGCTAAAAATAGATTTACAAAAATGTCGAAACCGGCTAAAAATAAAACCAAAACTTAGTTTGCTTTATTTGTCAAATCTCAACTTTTACCTTTCGCATTCTATCATTAAAAGTATACTTTTGGCCCATTTTAACATTTTTGTTGACATAGTAAAAGACTTGCAACTTCCAACTCATTTTGCTACCCCAACTCACACATAAATATAAATGAAGTTCAATATTTTTAAATGATTGATTATGGATTTACATGATGAAATGTCCCATTAATTATTGGCATAAAATAAAAGTAGAAAATATGATTTCAAAAACTTAACA
The DNA here is from genome assembly GCA_948474765.1 of Patella depressa. Taxonomy (NCBI): domain Eukaryota; kingdom Metazoa; phylum Mollusca; class Gastropoda; family Patellidae; genus Patella; species Patella depressa. Next base: position 9,313,822 of record OX419716.1, on the reverse strand, counting down.
ATTCAAACAAAAATATACATTTATACACATATCTCTTGTATTCATCAACTTAACCAATTAATATTATTAGTATCAGTATCACTTCTTTGTGATCAAGAATAAGTATACAAACTCAATCTGTTGTTCAGTGGCAGATTACTGAACAATTCTAAAACTATATGATGAAATGGATCATGGTATTCTGGTACTATGATTATGGATCAGAACACTCATCCTTATTATTAAATAACTCACTTTAGTTACGAATAATGAAATCTAAACATCTGTGCACACTACTGTCCATCTTCCATGCTGCTAACATGTCACCTACCCGATATGGTATTTGTTTTTTTAAGCCTGTAGAAAAGAGCAATAACAACACAAATTTGCAGACAAAAATTGTCAAACTAACGCTGGCCTTTATAACGATTGATTGTAGTTAGAGGAAGATTGGGTATTATTCACTATTATAACATTGATGAAATACTGGAACTGTATTTGAACAAATCTTCAGCTTTGATCACTCAAGTCTTTTTATGTTTGATTCTGTACTTAATGACGAGATGCATGTATATTGCACAGTTTATATAATAGTTTCATCACGTCACTGCGCTATTGTTTCAGGGGTTGCTTTATTAATAAGTACGTTTTCCGGAACTAGGAGATCAAGAGAACCTACATTCGGGGCCGATATATTTTCAAGGGTGGCCTCGACTGGTAAATTATCCGCTGGATGCTCAGACGGCGAAACAGGAAGAGAATGTTTAGAGTCATTAACATTGGATTCAGTTTTTACTTTTTTAACTACAGGTTCACTACTGACATTTACGTTTTCTAAAGTACCGTTCACAAATGTTTCACTCGATTGAGACCTTTTATGCGATAAGGAGGAGATAGAATTGTCTGAGTTTGTTGATGCTGTAATCGTCGCGGTAACATGAATGTTTACGTCTACATCACCACCTGACGAAACATGTGACTTTGTTTCATTTTCTTGTTTTATATGAGATCGTTTTAATTCCCCGTAAACCAGGCTACTTAAAGACGGACTATCCGACCTATCTCTAGGAGGTGGTGTACTGTCATCTAGAAAACGGTCCATATAATCTCTGGAAAAAAAATAAAAGCAAATTAGAAAATATAATTCATCAAGCATTAATTATTACAATTTCTTTACCTGAAACACCGAACTGGATATTTGTGACACAATTTCAAGAATCGATGTTGACACGATTTGGCCAACTCCTCCCATTTTTCTCAGAAAAGGTCTCTTTCATTAATAATTTTCAGGCAAATTTCTTTCTCCAAGTAATAAATTAACAATTTGTAGGAACGCATTTTATTAAACTCTGTTACAAATAGAATCTTTAATCTTCAGGAAAGATTGAACCTCAGTGATAAGTTGAGGTAGGAAATCGTCCTCCAAAAATAAGAGAGAGACAGAGAGAAATGGGGTTTAGTTCATTTCGGGACAAACATATGGTTTAATTTCATTTCAATAATTCGCTTGCCCGTAGGGGTCTTTAGCAGTGGGAGGAAACCGGAGTGCCCGGAGGAAACCCACAAGGTTGAGAAGGCGCCCCTATCTCCATGCCACATACGCTCACACCAGGGAACAAAACCTCAGCCGCAAGCCAGAGGTGACCGGCCAGCTAGAGGTCGAAGCGCGACACTCTAGACCACTAGGCCATCCCACCCCCCCCCTCCAAAAATATACCATTGATAGTAATCTCCAAACAACAAGCCTGAAAGGGCTGTACTGTACACAAAAACTATAATTGTTTAATTCAGGATGTATGCTAGATACATGTCTGGCCAGTGTTACATGTATAACAGGGGAGATAATGAAACGCCTGTACAAATCGTAAATTCCCTCCCTCCATGAATGAAATAAAACGAATAATATTATAACTGTACTTACGTTACACCAGGATGTAATGCATATTTTCTTTTTTCTAATCGGGTTTTATTAGCGAAGGCGTCATGTCTTTCTGTTTTCTTCCACAAATAATAAAATTGAACTAATTCACCTACTGACCTCGTTCTCACCTAAAATATATACCAGTATAATACAGACATTTTCTCCAATTATTAAAATGAGAGAGAGAGAAAAAGAGAGAGAGAGAGAAAGAGAGAGAGAGATGGGAGTTTAACATCTACTTGACACAAACAAACATATGGTTTAATAATTAGGGTTCTTTAGCAGTGGGAGGAAACCCACAAGGTTGGACTGGCGACCGAACTCTTCGTCACATACAACCGAAGAATCATAACCACACCAGTTGACTCAATGATAGATCCTATGATACAATGCGCACGTTCTTACCATTTGGCTGTATTATTGATGAAATCATGAGATTGATACAATAAAAATCAACAAGGCTTTTTTCACATGTCCTTCAAAGTAATATTCAGTCTCAAAATGACATGGATTGTAACGTCCTACTTTTTCTACACCGACTGGACTAGTGAACATGGGCTTATGCCATACAGTGTGCAAGGAAGGACACTGCGAACTCTTATTATCAGGGGTGGGGTTGGGGGAATAAATTATGTAATTAATTATGGATTTTCTTTTTATTACAAATTTTGAACTCACCTTGTTTTGTTGAATAAGATAAAAGTTTTTTCCATAAGTTCTGATGCCATTTTCAAAATTTCTACATTCTTCCTCCGACCATAAGCTCATTGGATCGGATGTTGCTACCGCTGACATTTTTCTCCGTCTTAAAGCTTCATCCATGTTATGACCACATTGTAATAATAAATATAAAGCCTGTAATATAAAATCACAGACAATGTCAGCAATAATAGAGAGAGGGAGAAATTGGGCTCAACGTCCATTCAAAACAATCACTGTTCAAGAATATGTTTTAATGGAGTTGCCTCCCCTTAGTAAAATTCAGTAACTGTGAAACAGCCGATAGGCGAAAACTGAATGAACGTATTAAAACTGAATATATAAAAAAAATGAAGAATAATTACCTGCTCATCATCTTTAATATGTACACCTGTTGGTATAGAATTAACACCAGTTGCTGTGGCTAAATTCTCCTTTTGTACTTCTTTTAAATATGTTTCAACTAAAATATAATAACATTGTTAACGTACCATGATGTACTCCATATAATGTCAATCTGATTAAAATACACATCTATATTTTGTTTCGGTTTTTTTTTATTCTTTCGATGCACTACACTAGATGAAAATCCAAACAGTGATAGCGATAGGTCAAGTCAGGGGTCATATGAGTGGCTTTTGACATTATGACGTCAGATATGAGTTAATCGGTTTAACCACAGAGGCCGTAGGCCAGAGGTGTTAAAACTGTAAACGAATGAAGTGTGTTGTAAGTGACTTGTAATATTCATACCTGCTCAACATGCTCGCTGTTATTGCACAGAAAACCCACCCCACTTTTCTATATGATTTCTACTAAACAGGGTTAAAACTGCAAAAGTGCGCAAAAACACCTAAAATGTCTACTTATTGCACAGTTAAGCTGCAGCCAGTCTACTAGAGGGAAAACAATCTGCTTATTCAAAGACAAGAACACAGGAAGATTTTCCGTTAGCGTTACATAATTACTTTTCTAGTAATCTTTTATTCAGTAATGTGTCAAACTTACTTATATTATCTTTATCACCGTCAAGTTTACTTGGATCCCATAATAATCTGTCTTCATTTTCATACGCTGTAATATAACATAAATCAGACTTGTGAAAGGAAATGTTATACTATACTCTAGTTAGAGAGATTTAACAAGCTAAACCTCTATTCTTCGAAACTTAAAATGGACGAAAATGAGAATAGCCAAACCTCTATTCTTCGAAACTTAAAATGGACGAAAATGAGAATAAAAATTAAATATTAATGTTGCATAAATGTTATTTAATTCTTTATTTCAATTTCTAATCAGTTATGTACGGTGAAATATATCAGCAATCCAAATTGAATGGCAGTTTTCTGAACTGGTAAGTTAGTACTATACTATACATCGTGAGTATGGTTTTACATTTCACTTTTGCACCATAGTTTTTTCGCTTCCATCAAGGAGTATCGTTACAAATGACGCTCAAGGCCATAGAGAAAAAAACAATTTCGCAAACTAATTTTAAAATGTTCACTATGGGGTTGCTCGGTTGTAAGTCTGGAACGACTCGAATTGACAGAATTACAATCAAGTGATATGGAATTTAGTCTTGTCACAGTTGTCGCAATCCCGACAGTTGAGGTGGTTTGAGTAGAATCGTGACATATCTGAAGTAACAGTTAGGTTTCAGCTGTCATAGTTAGTTAAAATATTTTCTGATATAGTCAGCACGTGTTGTACTCTGAAATTCTCCTTTTCACTCGACTGACATAATTTTTGGAATGGAGAGAATTTAATTCCGGGACTTTCAATAGAGTATCCCCTGTGTCTTAAGTAATGGATATAACGATCCTATATTTTCATGGTTGTTATTATATGGATCAATATTCAAGTTTAATTCATGTTTTTAATATAGGTATAATCCTAATCCTGCAGTATAAATCAAACATTGTAAGATAATATACCTGGTGCATCTCCATATTTACATAAACCTTCTGGTACTTTAACCTGATAATCTCCACCAACTTGTATAGTCTATAAATAGATGGCATAATAATTTGTATAGTCTGGTATAATAGTTATAACTCGAATAAGATGTATATTAAGTCTGTAAAAAATGTTATAATAGTACTGAACAAAATTTGTATTAAATTGTATTAGAAGTTATACTGAATTAATGTGTACAGTCTGATATAAAAGATATAATCATATTTATACTGAATAAACTTGTATAGTGATAAAGGTTATAATAACATTTATAGGAATAAAAGTTATAATATCAATACTGAATAAACTTGTATAGTATTAGTAACAAAAGTTATAACAATATTCATACTGATTAGACTTGTGAAGTAACAAAACTTATAATATTAATACTGAATAAATTTGTATAGCCTGTAAAAAGATTTATAATAATATCTACATGTATACTGAATTAGGTTTTTGTGACTGGCTGCCGGACTATACCTATAGTAGGTCTATTTAAAGTCAGTGTAAAATGTCTTTGAAGTAAGATTGTATTCCTGCTAACCTTTTTCCAATCTTCTTCAGCTATTGGATGATAATCAACGTCATCTTCTGAATCTGTGACATCATCATCATCATGTACACTACTGCGATGAGGAACTTTAGCTGAAAATACATGTTACATTTATTATAGAGGTAGAATTATCGTGTCCCAATACATCAACAAACCAAGTTGCTTATCTCTGCTGAAATCAGAGTTATTGTGTTCCAAAAGGTGTGACCAGTATCACCAGAGAGAGAGAGAAAGAGAGAGAGAGAGAAATGGGGTTTAAGTCGACTTGACACAAACTAGGTCATTCTGGGAATAACATATGGTTTTATTTTATTACAATAATTCGCTTGCGCGTAGGAGTCTTTAGCAGTGGGAGGAAACCGGAGTGCCCAAAGGAAATCCATGAGGTTGAAAAGTCGCTCCTATCTCCATGCCACATACGCTCACACCAGGGATAGAAACCACAGCCGCATGCCAGAGGTGACCAGCCAGCGAGAGGTCGAAGCGCGGCACTCTAGACTACTATGCCATCCCAACCCCCCCAGACAGAGAGAGAAAAATGGGACTTAACATCCACTTGACACATAGTAGGTCATGTTAGCACCAACATATGGTTCAATTTTATCTTTGCAAGTACACTTGTGGGTAGCAATTTTTAGGAGAAATCCCATGAGGTTGGACAGGCAACCATACGCATTGTCACATTCAAGTACAAGTAAGCTAGGAATCAAAAGCATTGCCTTTCAACTCAATAACAGCCTTAGGCCTTAGGCAATTCGGCGACACAATGTATCAAGAAAATACCTTATCCAAAATGGACACTGAACAGAAATGTATACTTACATCTAAGAAGACGTGGTGTGTGGGAGGACGTCACACTTTCTAATAAATCAGTTACAGTCGTCTCTTTATCATCATCATCACTATTATTCTTTAACACGTCTCGAGCAATTTCATCTTTATCTAAAGTTAAATCATGATTACTGAGAATCTCCTCTTCGCTACTCGAACGTGTATTGTCCTGATTATCTTGGTTTTCACTGTAACCATAAATAGCCAATAAATCTTCTATTGGCATCTCCCCCTCCTGTAACAAAAAATTACAAATATAAAAATTAGCTGTTTACAAGGTTGAACCATTGGCATTATATTGCCTTGAAATTTTGAAAAGAACTTCTACAAAATTGTAGCAAGATTCTGTAAGAGGACTAAGGACCTTAATTGCCCAAGTTAAGAGTAGGCCTACATGTACAGTACATTGAAGATTTAACCATAATAATGAGCCTTTATTGTAAATTTGTTAACAGCATGTGTACAGTGAAGATTTAAGTAGGACCAAAGGCCTTACTTGTCATCGCTATTGCCAGATAAGCGTATTTTTCCACCTGATTTTTACTGCTGATAACAAACAGATAGTGATCGTTTCGAGAGCATATATGTGACTTGTACAAAAATACAATTGAACCCTGAGTTGATATATTGATAATATAATGTGCATATGATGGTCACACACGCAGCCTTTTCTGCCATTGCAAGATCTTTGGCTACACGACCCCGATATTCTGGCATGGTGATGTCAAAAAGGCAAAGGCCCTTCAGATCAAAGAGTGACCAATTCTTCCTCTTTACCAGACTCCACAATTCAGCAGCAGAGGCACTCAGAGGCAGTCATTTTGAGATAATGTGACATCAATGTCGACGATTGGCTTATAAGATGAATCGCCCGACAATATACAAAGGACACAGACACACAAGCAAAGTTGATGATCAGCATAAAATATTTGGTCGCAAATATGTAATATGCTAGATACGAGCAATTGATCGGGCGATTGGTTCATAGAATCGTTGTGAAGCCGGATATGTGATACAGACTTCCCTCCAAATTGAAAACAATCAGGAATATAACCCAGAGATAAAATTATGTAATACTAGTAGGAGTCAACTAGTAATCAACACAGGTAGAATCTTTTTAATCTGTGTGAAAATCAATTCTTATTAATGAGCTATGGTACTTCACCTTTTCCAAATCATTGAGCTCGTTTGAACAACTGTCACCACTCATATTTTCTTCTTCTTCAAGAGTTTGTTCGTCATCAAAGTCATGAACTAACATATCAGCCGACGGATCAAAGTCACGATCTGTATCTAAAATATACACAGAGTTCAAATTATACATGGTCTATATTGTATGGCCGGTATGACAAAGCCATGGTAGCTTGTTGGTATTGACACACTATCAAATGACATCATTCATACGTCATAGCATTTATCAATACTACAGAGACAAATCATAGCACAGGTTGTGGCATTTATCCATACCACATACATGTGCAGTGGCAAGAGTCTGTGGATAAACCAAGGAAAGTGACATTAAATTTTGTAAAGATTTAACTAACCATTTAAAACTTTTTCTTAAATTGTTACAAGACCATTTTTCTGACACGCACATAGCCTACAAAACACTACATGTATAATAATTGATTGAAACAAGACTAATATTTGATAAGCTATTCGCCAATAGTTGGCTTCCGGTCTCCATTTATGGTTCTAAATAAAACAAAATGCATCTAAGACACAAATAATGCATGTCAGTCAACTCATAGTATTGGGACCTTTCATTTATAACCCTGGACATAGTGTACGATATAAAAAAATAAAAAAAATAAAATTGTTAAAATTCAAATCAAACAAAAGATAAAATGAAATTTTAAAGTAAAACACAGGAAAAGAATACAAAAGCAGGGTTTTATCTAATAAGTAAAGTTTAAATATATATACAGTACTACTAAACTTAAAATTTATCAAATACTGGTACTGGTAACCGATTTTAAGTTTTGGGATCTTCGTCAAATAGTCAAAGTTTAAAATTACATGTACTTGAACATTGTAAATTCCAATTTCTTAAAATTTACTTAAATAGCCTATTTTAAATTTTTAGATCTTTGTCCAATGTTGAACACTGTATGCTTATGTTTAAATTCCTTTAAATTTCTTTGAGAAGCTTATTCAATTTCACTTTCACTAATGTGCTCGTGCTGTAAGCTTCTTCATCAAACACATGATTTAAAATGTTGATAAAATAATTCTATTTCTAATTTCTAGTCCAAAAATGACTCCTCTCTGTTGTCAGAATAATTGAAAACTGTGAAAAGATCAAATTGTGTAATTCCAATTTCAAATTTTTTGTCAAAATAAATAACAAGTTGATATAAAGATGATTATATCAAAATCGTTAAGATGCAAAGTAGTAATGAAAAGGGGATGGAAAATGTTTCCTAATAAAAATTTTGGAAGCTTCAAATATGACAGGAAAACGTGAATTTTTGGAGTTTCCCCAACCTCCAATCATAAGCTTCACATTGGGCTATCCCAGCTAGGTTGACCTAATTTGCATAAGCTGGGGCGCGCGGAAGTTTCTTCATTAGTATGTAAAATGCGCTCACCAGGGCTACTTGATCCGCTTCCAGCACCCTGTAATAGAAATTTTGAATTATAAATATTTATAGCATTTCGCTAAAATGTCCCATCTAACCGCATAATGTTGTTTCGCGGTAAAACAACCCTTGGACCATTTTTCCTCGAGCCGTCAGTCATGTCAAATTTCCCGTCTAAAAATCTCCCAAATAAAAAGCGACTTAACTTAGTCCAATTGGCATGCAACAAAACAAAATTCACAATAAATATGTACGGGGTAACTATACACATAAATCTATCACCTATTTTAAAATAATCAAGTTGTACAATAGCCTATTCAAGAAATTCCATCAAATGATCTGAAAGGGATAACACAAACCTCCATTTTTCATGAAATTATGGGATACGTAAACGATAACCAAAACGAGGCTGGGGTCGAAAATGAGGGGAAATACCTCTGAAAAACAGCTATTTTGATTGGTTGTGACAAAATAAGATAAATATTTACAAATTGGTTTAATATATTTTTTAAACAATATAAATGTTAGTTATTTGTGTAAGTTCAATCACCAGTGATTGTTCGTTCGCACTGAAATGCTCTACTTGCGCTGTGAAGCAGGAACAAATTCGAACTGAGCAAAAAGAGATTTTAAGCCCATATTATGTCCACCAATCATGTGACAGGTAACAACCATTGCTCGTTGCCCCAAGTAACCATTTAGATTACTAATGGACGATAACTCTTGGTAAACGGTCCGGGGAAGATTTGTTGAGCGATAAGTTTAATGAATTTCATAAATTTTGGTGAACAACATACACAGAAAAGACAGTAAACCATACACGATGTCAACAAGTAAAAACAAGAAGTACTTAAATGCTCCGTAAGTTATTAACAAAAGTTCTTCAGCTTGACTAGGCCTATATGTGGTAATTGACAATGGACATTTCACTCAGGGCTCAGTCATTTGTGTTCTATATGACTATAATCTATCCAGTATCAAATTTATAAAATTGGCTATTTCAATTCCTTCAAATCTGAGCAATAAACAGGTTTAAAACCGACACTGCTACTAAACTAGTTGTCATCTCCAGTTTCTTATTAAAATCGATTCATGCCATGCCCATATACTGAAAAAAAAAAAAAATTACTAATTTTTACTGAGCTAGTTCTAACTTCTAGTAGTAATTGGTACTGGTAAAGTGGTAGATTTTACTCTAAGAGTCCAAGTACTCAAGGCTATAGTCTATAACATTAGAAATCCCATGTCTCAAGCCTCTGTGTTTCAAGTTTGGAGATGATAGATCATAGTATTCATAGATCCATATTCATATTGATATTGCAGAACACCAAATCCCAATGCCAGTATGAAAAAAGGGACACTGACGCATTCCGTTACTCGCAGTAAATATGGTGGTGGCGGTGTAAGGAATACAACGTTTGCTAGTTCCCGATCTAATATTGTATCATCAGCAAGTAGAAAGAGTATGGGAGGACAAATTGGAGACAAATCTGGTAATATCAGACCTCCAGTACAGGTAAATTGATGTTGAGAATTTCATAAAAAAAAATTGAAAAAATAATTGTGTTTATTGCACGGCAAAAATATCGGTCTTATGCCGATGTAATGGGATTGTTTCCATGTTACCGATGAAACCCAATGCAGAAACACAGTGTAAACACATAAAACGAAATATGTACGCATTGGCATGCATGTAAATGTTTGAATGATCCATTGATGTTGGTAATTGATATAAGAGTAGGCCATAGTGCTGCTGCCCATACATAATTTCCCTCACAGCACACTGTATAGCGTTTGCCCAGTCTCATTAGTCCAGTGGGAGCAGAACAGGTAAACCCCATTTCCTTTCATTTCATTGAAGAAAGACAGAAAAATAGACCTGATGTCCACTAAATACTCATCAATCTGATATTGATAGAAGGTAACTAATATATATATATATACATGTATATTTCATATCATTGTCAATACCTGTCTTAATACCTGGAGAAAAGTTTCATTTTATTTCCTTCCATAGTTAAAAAAAGTTATAAAACAAGGAATCATTTTTGGGCAATTCCACGCTAAAGTATACAATTAGGTGAAAAATTTAATTAGGTGACAAGTGGACAAAAATAATGTTTTATGGTGAAAAATAATCTATATTTTGAAAACAAACTTAAATTTTTACAGAAATTGTTCCTAATTTTTTTTTATTTGGTCTTTTGTCGAGGTTTACGTTGTAAATGTTGAATTTATAATTTTTATGTATTTTCTTACTTTGTGTTAGTTGGATAATTCTAAGTTATTATGAATGATTTGGCATTAGTTATCTGACAATGTATATAAACATGATATTTATACATTAAAATATGAAAATAACATATTTTTGTGAAAGTAATCAACATAGAAAAATATCACTATGAGAATGTACGTCCGTTACCAAATATTCACATTTTTTCCTCTCTCATTCATATTTATGAATTGAATTGTTTAAAATTTCATATCTAAAGCTAAAATAACCTTTTCTTATTATAATGACCAAAAAAAGAAAAGATTGGCAAAAATTCTCAGAATAACTTGGGTTTTCGTACATGTACGTCCGTTACTTTTTATGGCATTTATATTTTTATTTCATCTCTCTCATTCATATTTATTTATGGAACTGTTCAAAAACTCATATATAAAGCTAACATCACCCATTCTTGATATTATGACTGTAGAAGGAAAACATTTTGACCCAATTCTCTGAATATTTGGGGTTTCATAGATTCATGCACGTCCGTTACTAAAATTTTAGGGTAAAAATGTACGTCCGTTACCCAAATTTTTAGGTTGCAATATTTTATGTAAGAAGTAATGTTTTTAGGAAATTAACTGCTCCATTAATTCAAATGAGTTAATAATTAGTATTATCTATCAGTCCTAAAATAACCTTTTCTTATTATAATGACCAAAAAAAGAAAAGATTGGCAAAAATTCTCAGAATAACTTGGGTTTTCGTACATGTACGTCCGTTACTTTTTATGGCATTTATATTTTTATTTCATCTCTCTCATTCATATTTATTTATGGAACTGTTCAAAAACTCATATATAAAGCTAACATCACCCATTCTTGATATTATGACTGTAGAAGGAAAACATTTTGACCCAATTCTCTGAATATTTGGGGTTTCATAGATTCATGCACGTCCGTTACTAAAATTTTAGGGTAAAAATGTACGTCCGTTACCCAAATTTTTAGGTTGCAATATTTTATGTAAGAAGTAATGTTTTTAGGAAATTAACTGCTCCATTAATTCAAATGAGTTAATAATTAGTATTATCTATCAGTCCTATTACTTGAAAGTTTACATATCTCATTTAATTGGTTAGCAATTTGCACTCGTACGTCCGTTACCAGAAAATATGTACGTCCGTTACCACAGTAATTTCTAATTTACTGGATTACAAGAATCTAAATGTGAGAGGTGATCATACAGCACACATCTAGTATTAGTGCCCTTTCTTACAGGGATAAAAACTGTTGAATTCCACAGGACAATTCACAGAGTTTTGCAACCATGTTCATGTAGGTAAATCATGGTGTTCATTTCTGTACGTCCGTTACCTATACTTTGAGGAGCCAATATTTATTTCTGGTGTTCAGAAATAAATAAAATCATATGTCATTTAATACTTAAAATATATGTCTTTAATACTATATAAAACCTGAACAGTTAATTATTCATGGTTAGATAATATTGGAAGAATTCAAAATATAACGAGTGCAAAATGTACGTCCGTTACCGTGGAATTGCCCTTTTATATTTTATCCGTTTTAGGTTTTTGATGAAACTGGAATTGACGTCACCCCAATACCTTTACAACAACCTGATCCAAATGTAATGAAGAAAAATCAGAGTAATATATTAGGAGAAAGTACTGCTGGCACAGTATGTTTATACATGATATTCTGATATTCATAGGCTTCGTAGCCATGGGGCGGGAAGCGATGTGTCGATTTTTTATGCGGAAGCTAGAGAATGGGGGGTATATGTTTGCTACACAAGAGATAAACTTTACAACTTTGCGTTTCCTGATTTGGAAAAATACAGATTCTATTACGTTTCATTTTTTGTTGTTCAAAATTTTGTTTTACTTGTCTTTACTACACTAGGATCTGGAAGAGTTGTTATGTTGTTGTGTTACCAGCATTCTTGTTGAAGTGTGGGGATTAGCCTATGAAACAGTCTCTTACGGCAAGCACTTGGCATGTGATGCATGGAACGATGGGTAAACCACTAGAAACATAACTCTGATTGATTAATCAATGCTAGACATCATAGAGTCAAAAGAGCTCGTACATCCCATGACGTGATCTTCGAATACAACCAATCACATCTTCATGTAGTCTAGGCCTCGAAAGTATAAAAAAAATTGAAGTGACATAGATCTGTATTTTAATCAGGTGCGATAAGTTTGAATCAGACAAAGAGAATAAACGAAAAATGGCGCTTTTCGAACAATACATGTTTGTCACTCATAGCACACTGGATGGTGTATACCTGTTTTCATTGGTCCATTTGGTCGGTGCAGAAACATAGGACTTTAGACAATTGGCAAACCTCGTCAGATTCTGAAACCTACATCTAGCCTCGGCTGTATGATAGTAAGTGATATGTACCTACCTACGCCTATACAATTGCGATGCGGCGATGGTTTACTTATTTGGAAAACTTGCCACTTTGAGAAAGAAGTTCTCAAAATTGCATCGTTCGAAGGGTGTGTAGAATTTTCAGTGCAAACTTGTCCTTATCTAAAGAAAATCGGATAAACTTGAAAAAAAAACAGCTTCAAATTTTGAAAACTTTGTAAGATAAAACATTTTTCAAAGGCGTCGTCTTGGACAACGCCGTAGGTAATCTGGGAACTTGAAAGTAGTTCTAATGGCAGACTATGTCAGATGTAGACTATTGGAATCTGCTGAGGTTTGCTGAGTGAAAACTTGACTCCATTTTATTTTATTGAAGAAACTTAAGATTAAAATTAACACCTTTCTATTTCAGCCATCTGATTTACTATCCCAGAATTCCTTCATGTATACGACCGGTACAGCCAGTATTTATGGAGGATTCTCAAGGTACTGTACATAAACTTATCCAAACGCTTGATGCATCAGGGGGGTTGGATGGCCAAATGGTTAGCATGTCCATCATTGCGTCAACTGGCACAGTTTCATTTCCCCATGAACATTATGTACATAACAAGGAGTTGGTTCGCCTGTCCAACCTCATGGGTTTTCTCTTGGTCCAGGGCGGTTGGATGGCCGATTGGTTAGCATGTGCGTGCTGTATCATAAAGCCTGTGGGTTTTGTCCGGGTTCTCCAGTTTCCTCATACAGCTATCGACATCTACCTGCAAGCGAATTATTAAAATGGAATCGAAATGGCCTAGTTAATGTTGAGTGGATGTTAAACCCTCTCTCTCTCTTTCTCTGTCTCTCTCTCTCTCTTGAAGTAAGAATTCCCATATAAGTGAATAAATTAACCCATTTATTATTTTCAGATCTGTATTTAGTCAGTCATATGATACATCATCTGGAATGGATGAAATAGCTGAACCATCATCACAAGAACATTCTTCGTGGGCTGGTAATAAATATATACTTTATTAAATATAGATTTCATTCTACAATCAAACACTAGACTACTCACCACTTTTAGATTTCAAATCTATTTATGAATCATGTTAAAAATATTCCCTCTAGCTCTGCTTTTAAATAGATGTTGAGTCACATTTTTTGCTTGAACTCCTTCTTATTGTGTCTAGTTGATGGGTCAAAAAGCTGAGGTACCATGTTCAAGATGCCATGCATGTAAAAAAACCCTTGATATTTTAAATGTCTTGATTTATACAGAAAAAGTAGGATGTTAATCCTGATTTTATCTATTTCCTTTTTATTTTTATTGGCCAAACTTGACGTCAGGAAACGATCTTTCCCCCCCAATAGTTGATAGTGCATAACATAATCCAGAATTATAAACTCAAGTTCCTGCAGTAAATGGGGGGTTGGATGGCCGAATGGTTAGCATGAGCGCGCTGTGGATGTTAAACCCCATTTCTCTCTGTCACTCATGCAGTAAACCTTAAAATTATCAATTTATAATTACCCCCAAGTAAATTGTGTGGCATTTTACGTGGTCACTATTCTCAGTCAAAAAGCGTGAAAAGCTATGAAATAAGATAATGATAAAAATGTCTGACTGTCATAATTTGGAAACAGAAACGCCGCTTAAAATACAATTGTTTTATATAATTTGTCAGACAGAAATATTGTTTGTGAAAAAAAAAAATATAAATTTAATGAAATGCATCATGAAGCATATCCATTAGAAAATCGACCAATAATCTTTGATCCACTAATATTTCAGATATACAGTTTAAAAGGGAGGAAACCAAAGAGATTTTAACAGACAGTGACCTTGAGAAAACAGTAGACCTAAATTTAAGTGAAACGGAGACAATATGGTTGCTAGATATGCCAGATATTTGTGTTTTTACTGAATCAGAAGAAGCTCCATCAATAAGAACAAGAAATGAAAAATACTTAGAGGTAAATGTAGTTATAGTATGTGGTGTTGAAGGTAGTGGGCCTACATTCTGATTAAAACACAGATCCTATTCCGTTTCGTTCTCATAGTTCAACATTTCGTTTTATTTGTCTGTACTACACCATGATCTGGAAAAGTTGTTATATAACAGGAGTGAGGGATTAGCCAATGAAACCATCTGTTACAGCGACCTCTAGCTGGTTTCGGGTTGCTGCTATGGTTTCGATCCCTGGTGTGAGCGTATGTGGCATGGAGATAGTGGCGTCTTCTCAACCTCGTGGGTTTCCTCCCACTGCTAAAGACCCCTACGTACATGCAAATTATTGAAATAAAATTAAACCATATGTTAGTCCTGAAATGACCTAGTTTGTGTCAAGTGGACATTAAACCCCATTTTTCTCTTTCTCTCTCCTGGCGTGCAATGCACGGAGCTGTGAGTAAACAACTAGAAGCGTCAACGCTGATTGATTAATCAATGTCTGACGTCATAGGGTCAAAAACCCCTGACAAAAGAAAAGACTGATATTACATAGTAATTGTTCTTCTATAATTATGTGTTATAGTTTATTGCTCTATCCACTTACAAAATTATTTTAAAGGATTATTTCAGTAATTCTTTTACTAAGGAGAGTTATCCCCCTTTAGTCTCCAAATTTCTTCTGACAGGAACAGGAGATGCTCGAAATGAAAAAATTGAGATCGAGTGACATGGAATTCAAGGAATTATTGAAATAAATTTAAACCATGTGTTAGTACCAAATTTACTTGTTTGTGTCAAGTGGACCTTAAACCCCATTTCTCTCTCGCCAACAAGAGAAACTACAAAGACATTGCAAGAAATATACAACAAATATCAATTCTTTGGTAATAAAAGTTAAATACATCAGTATCCATCAAAAGCTAGTTACAATTACTATTTTCTTTTTCTAATTTTTTCTGCATTGTTTTTTTTGTTTATTTAAAGCTGACTAAAAGTCGAGCTGGTAATGACAGATATGCTGAAAGAGGAATGAACACATTTAACGAACCACCAAAACTGAAACAAATACAAACAACTAAAATACAGAGCAATGTAAGTATAGTTCATATTAGTGATTAATAGGGTTACCGAATATGGCTGGATAATATCCTGGCTTTTAGTAAACTCGGTCACCTAGAACCTCTTAGTCTTCCGCGTACAGAGGGTCCCCTGGTACTGTTGTCAATATTTGATAAAAAGTTCCATTGCGTATGCGTAACCAGGAGGTTGGGTTTTTTTTATGTGGTTGATTATCCACATCTTTGGCCAAGTCAAGTAAGAGTTGTGTCCCTTCCAGCAATAAATCCCCTAATTCTTGCATTATTCTCAAATGTTGACAACGCATCCAGACTAATATTCGTTGAATATTTTTCTGGATGATAGAGACTAGACTTTTCTTTGTTCATGGAAGAATATTTAATTAGTCATAAAAAGTCGATAAAGTAAGGTTAAACATGAAAAAAATTATCAAATTGTCAAGTTGACAAAATGTTCTAAATTTGACCAAATCTAAGCATGTGGATTAAAAATTAAAACACAAATATGTACGAGAACTTTGAGGACATGTTCCTTCATAACCAACTTTTTTGCATTTTAATAATTTTGGGAAATTATGATGTAAAATTATGCTAAATACACAACTTATTTGAATAGGTCACAGCCTAAGCTTTCCAAAAATGCAATTCTTTTAAATTTGTCGTATCATTTGGAGTTTAGCTCATTCACAGCAACAAGAAAGCATACAGTTTATGTTTTTGTTTCCGTAGTACAAAAAGATGTTAAGCGACAAGCACCAAACCCCAAGTTCACAAAGCATTGTCAGGCTTAAGTTGAGAATTTACTCAAAATTGATCGCCTTATTTTAGCTCAAATAAAGCCCTTTATAAAACCTTTGCTGTTTTAATGTATCAAATGCATCAATAAGAAACTATATAAGTTTTGTGTTTCTGAATCAAAGATATTTCTCATAAATAGTGATTGAAAGTTGAGTAAATTCTCAACCTTGACCTTAGTCTGAGAATGCTTTGTGAACTTGGGGCCTGGTTTTGTGGGAGCAGTCACAGATGAGCCTGGTTTTGTGGGAGCAGCTCATATCTTTGTTTATATTTGATACAGGATATTGGTATAATGGCAACCACATGGGATATGCATGATACGTACGAAGCAATTGATAAAGAAAATAAAGGTATATATTTCTCTAGTTTAGAACAGGTTAATTGATATCAACTAAATTCTGTCTAACTTCATGTGTTTCCTCTGGTTTCCTCCACCCACTGCTTAAAGACCCTTACGTGCCAGCGAATTATTAAAATGAATTTGAACCAGGTGTTAGTCCCAAGTTTGTGTCGAGTGGATGTTACACCCTATTTCCTTCCCTCTCTCATCAACTAAATTATAGTTCGGATTGAAATTTTCTTTCCAAAGATCTTTTGTTCATCAATTTATTTGAGTGAATTCAGCAATATTTTGATAGTAAAGATTAGTAAAGAATATATTTTGTTTCTTCATTGATCATTTAAAGGGATCACGTGGCTAAGTGGGTGAGACGCTGGCTAGCTAGTCTGGAGGTCGGGTGTTTGATCCCTTCATTGGCCAAGAGAGTTCATCCAGATTTTCCGGTGTAGTTTCCCCTTGTCAGTGATGCAGGACAGAGGGCCTGACAAGTACAGTTGTCAAGTCGTTCAGATAGTACGAAAAACAAGGTCCTGTGTACACATTGGCATGCATGTAAAAGATCCCTTGGCAGTTGGAATTAGACATAAGAGTAGGCTGTAGCGCCCTGCCCAGGCAAACCTTTCCCTCATAGCACACTGTATGGTGAATGCCCGTCTTCATTAGCCCATGTTAGGAGCTGAACAGTAGGACGTTAAATCCCATTTCATTTCATTCAAAGGCTTCTTGCATCATTTAGGAATCACTTGCAAACTACAACATTGTGAAAGTTTCATCTGTAATGGACGTTTATATTAATCATGTTATTATTTTTTCTGATTAGATGGAAATGAAGACGATGAAGAAGAAGGTACAATCAGTCGACCATCGACACCTAAATCTGGTGAAGAAAAAGCAGACGCTGAGAAAGAAACAGAAGGATCAACATCTCGTGGTAGCAGCGCTAGAATGGGTGAGCTTATTTTTCAGTCAATAAAGTTGTACATTTTGGATGACCTGAGTTGGATGTTTTGGTATATATTTGGGGCATTCTTTGGCTGTGAGAGATTACCGAAACATATCACAAATATTTTTTTAATTTTTTAAAATTATTGGGGTGGGGATTAGAGGGCAGAGTAGATTTATGGTGGTGCCAATGCTTGTCTCCACTTGGCACTGCCACGATATATAGAGGCTGTCTGCTCTGTACATTTACAGCTAGATTCATTCACATGATCTGATATATATGCTTGTTGTTTGAGGTTTCCATGTATATCCGGTCCTGTCGATCGGTAGGTTTTTTCTTGTCTATTTATGTTTTGTGCAGTCCCACTGTACTTACTATTACGGCTGGATAAAATATGTATTCCGAGTAGCATTCCGCCCCAACAACAAATCAACACCTCCTTAAATTGTATGTTTTATTTGAAAATGTTGAAGGTTCCATGAAGAATAGTACTATGATGGGTAAGTAAATGAGCTGACACTGCATAAAATAAAGCAGTACAAATCCTTTCTGTAAACTCCTATATTATTATTCATCTTTTCACAGCATGAATAAATCAACCCACAGCTATGTACTAGTCTTTAGATACTATATTCATCCTTTCACTGCATGAAATAAATCAACTCAAACCTATCTTTTTAGATACTATCTATCTGTATTCAGTTTTTCACTGCATGGAATAAATCAACCCAAACCTATCGCTTTAGATACTATCTGTATTCAGTCTTTCACTGCATGAAATATATCAACCCAAACCTATCGCTTTAGATACTATCTGTATTCAGTCTTTCACTGCATGGAATATATCAACCTAAACCTATCGCTTTAGATACTATCTGTATTCAGTCTTTCACTGCATGGAATATATCAACCCAAACTTACTTGATAGTTTACCATCAGAATTTAACCTTTTACAGATGTATTTGTATAAGCTTACCGATCTGGATTCAACCTTTCACTGCATTTAATAAATTAGTCAGCTCCTATATATATATCCGGTAGTTAGTAGTTGCTATCCGTATTCAACCTTTCTTTGCATGAAATGATCTGATCCTCCTTGGAAATAAACCTAATTTTAATTTAAGGTTTTGATTGGTTATACTCAAGAGACTGATCATTCTTGACATCATTACTTTTTCTCTCATCAAAACTTTCTCATCTTATTATCATGTAACTTTATATTATTACCTCTATTGTCATATTTGATATTCCCCTTGGAAAAAATAAACAGATAAATAAAAAAACAATATTCATTGATTCACTTTGATGTATGACTACTGTATGTAGTTACTGTCCGTATACAAACTTTTACTGATATTTTACTGCTGCAGCCTGTATTACACTTCCACTATCATGCTACTTTTCTATTCACCATCTTTCTTATATTCTATATTCCTAAATATTAATTAGTTAATAGTTATTAAAACATTTAACTCTGCTATTTATTGTAAACAAAAATATGCTTATTTGTCGAATATTATATATCTCAGCTTTATGTTCATTTCCTATCCAACATGCTAAATGTTCTTGGGTTAAATGGTTGTAAATAATTACAAGGAAATAAGAAGATTTTATAAGATACATTATTTGAAGTGTTTATGTTGGTGTTTATATTAAGAGCATGCTCCTGATTCCAGTGTGTATCTGGTTAAAGCAATATATTTTTCATTATAATTACATTATATACTCATAAAATTGTACAAAGACAAGCAGCATGCGTATGAATATCACTTCCTGTACCCGGCATGGATATTAATTTAACCTTCAAAAATCCAGTACCCGGTTACTATTTTTCAGTAGAATCCGTTACTTCTGGACTATGATTTATTAACGAATACTATCTTTCCACAATCTTATTTGGCTGTGGTTACTATTTATTAGTTTTCTGTTTCAAAATGAATGAATAATTCCACACAGTTATCAATATTTTACCTTATGTTATATTTATTTAATGAATATTTTATTTGATTCCATGGCAACCCAAAATTAAAAGTTGTTTACGGTATCGCTGACGTTAGATTAAAATTGTGTCTCTTTAAGTACCATCACAGTGCCGTCACACACTCCAATTTTTCTACATACACATGTACCGATACCGATAACCAAAAACCTCTTTAATTAAGTTGTAATCACAGATTCATGGATGCTTGAATGGTAGCATGTGCACACTGTATCATAAGGTCTGTCATGCTAAAGACCCCTTCACGAAAGCAAATTGCTGAAATGAAATTTAACCATATGTTAGTCCCAAAATGACGTAGTTTGGTGTCGAGTGGACATTAAACCCCCTTTCTCTCTCTCAACTGGTTGGAGGCAACATTAATAATTAATAAATGAATAATCTGTAATTAAAAGCCTTTGGTATGTAATCAGATTTATCAATGAAGTTATTATTACTCTCTGTACTTGTGTCAAAAAATATCCTCCAAAATCAGACTGTTGTTGGTCATACTGGAACTATTATATTTACAGATAGTAGAGCTACTATGGTATCTAGTACAGCAGGATCAGAGAGTATTTTCGCTAGTAGGGATACCAGTTTATCAGCTACAATACAATCTGAACTACAAGCACAGGAAGAAGAAAAAATAATGAAGGTAAGACATCTTTTGAACACTGTTTTCTTAATATTTCCTAAAATGTCTTCATTTTGTCTATCTACAATATTCTCTCTGTGACATCATTTATCTGTCTATAATATTCTCTCTGTGACATCATTTAGCTGTCTATATTATTCTTTCTATGACATCATTTATCTGTCTATTATATTCTTTCTATAATGATATTCACTCTTTCTCTCTACGACATCATTTACCTGTCTATAATATTCTCTCTATGACATCATTTACCTGTCTATAATATTCTCTCTATGACATCATTTATCTGTCTATCATATTCTCTCTATGACATCATTTATCTGTCGATAATATTCTCTCTATGACATAATTTATCTGTCGATAATATTCTCTCTATGACATAATTTATCTGTCTATCATATTCTATGACATCATTTATCTGTCTATAATATTCTCTCTATAACATCATTTTTCTGTCTATCATATTCTATGACATCATTTATCTGTCGATAATATTCTCTCTATGACATAATTTATCTGTCTATCATATTCTATGACATCATTTATCTGTCTATAATATTCTTTCTATAACATCATTTTTCTGTCTATAATATTCCCTATGACATTACTTGCCTGTATGTAATATTCTGTTTTCAAAAGTTTATTATATGTAATGAGATTAACTACTTAATTTCTAAGTTTCCATATATATATTATGTGATTTTTGTTTTTTGTTTTCTAGTCTGAGAATTTAAAGAGAGATTTGTTTAATATGGAACGAGTTATTAATTTAAATACATATCAACCTAAACAAGCACTATACAGAGGATTGAATGTCATGACAGGTATACAAAAAAACACACTTGTATGGATATACTACTTCTGAATTTTATTAACATGCTACTTTTCGTAATCCAGCAAGTAATGTCATATGTATGGTTTAAAACTATTGGCATACAATTTTTGCATAGATATATACAGCAACCTTATGCATTAATGAAATAATATTGAACCATATGTTGGTCTCGAAATGATCTAGTTTGTGTCGAGTGGACATTAAATCCCATCTCTCTCTCTCTTCACTTTTTAATACTTCAAACCTCAATTGACAATATCAGGATGACAGAAATTAAACCATATGTTAGTCCCGAAATCACCCAGTTTGTGTTGAGTGGACGTTAAACCCCATTTCTCTCTCTCTTGCAATCCATATTCCATTTTTTTTTTGCAGATATAGATAAAGAAGTATCTAATGTTAGTACAATAACAGGATCGGATATGGGTCCGAACCTGGACAGATTATGGTCGTACACGTGTCCGTTAACGAAAGGTAGAAATGTCAGCAGTATGTCGTGGAATAAAGTCAATCCTGTAAGTTTTCTTTTGATAAAAATCTGTTGTATTTTAAATAATTTGTCTTGAATGATTTTAAAATAGGAATTCATTAAAAGGAAAGTTATATACATGTTTAATGATACCTTTTGTTTTGTTTTTATATACTCACATATATAAATGTAGATGTATTGTGAACGCATGATCTGTCTGTTAGTGTCAGTTCACAGTAAACTTAAACATGTCATTTATTATCCTACATTCCCAAAAGAAAAAATTTAATTAAAAGCACACAGAGAAAAATTGGGTTTAACGCAGACAGGTCTTTAGCTATGAGAGGAAAACGGAGGACCTGGAAAAAAAAAACCTCTCATACAACCGGGTAATCAAAACCATGCCAGTTGAATCAATGACAAATGTGCTGACAATTCGGCCGTTCATCCTGACTTAATTAAAAAGAAATGTATATACATAGATTTGTTGGAATACAAATAAAAGAATTAAAATTGTTTTTATTGTGATTACCTCCATCTATATATACTGGAAGTGATTTATATTTTGCATTACTACTTATCTTACTATTGCTCTACATCCCTTTAAAAAGCCACCATTGATCGCATTTTAATTGCCTGGTAATACTATGACCGTTGTACGATTTTTTAGGCTTTCATCTTATATTATAACTTCTTCTTTGTTCTGTTGATAGGATCTAATTGCCATTGGTTATGGTCAGTTTGAATTCACCAATCAAAAAGGAGGTTATGTTTGTTGTTGGTCTTTAAAGAATCCAGAGGTATGTAATCACAATCTTTTTATGAAATTTTTGTAGATTCTATGTAAAAATTTGAAACAAATACTACACTTTGATTTTATTTGAATGTAGAAAATTATTCTGAAGTTAAATAACAATTGATTCATCAAAAAGTTAAGTGCATTGGTCGGGAAAGTTCATTCAGTTTCTGCAGCCTGGTCCCCCTTGTCAGTGATGCTGGACGGAGGGCCTGATAAGGACAACTGACTAGTTGTTCGGATGGTTACGGAATACTGAGGTTCTAAGATCCCTTAACAGTTGGAATTCAGTATAAGAGTAGGCTGTGTTATGCCGCTGTCGGGCAAAATTTCCCTCATCATAGCAAGTAGTATGGCCTATACCAGTCGGACAGTCGGAGCAGAACAGTAGGATTAGGATGTTAAACCCCATTTTGTTTATGTCTGGTTTATGGCATTTATGTTCATTATTCACTCAAGTTGCCTGCAATCAGGAGGTTCAAGACAACCTCTAATTTTAACATAGTCATAAGTTGAATGGAAGAATTTGACTTTATAGAGAGAAAGATATAAATGGGGTTTAACATCCACTCATCACAAACTGGGCCATTTTGGGACTAACATTATTCAATTTCATTTCAATAATCCGTTTGAACCCGGGGGTCTTTAGCAGTTGGAGGAAACTGGAGAAACCCTACTCCTTTTGGAGCCAAAACCACGCCATTTGATTCAGTTGCAGACCTTATGATGCAATGTGCATGCGATAACCATTTGGCCATCCAACCCCCATTGACTTTATAACAAATTTTTTGATAATATATATTATTTATTTTAGTTTCCAGAAAGGGTGTTTACATGTAAAGAAGGGGTTACGGCAGTAGATTTCTCCACAGCAAATCCTAATTTATTAGCAGTAAGTTTCATATTTCTATTTTGAGCTTGTTGAAAATATTTCATTTTACCATAAGTTTGAATTGGTTTTCACATGAGTATTGTAGTTTCTAAAAATTGTACTCGTGTGAATTTAATGTTAATATCTACAATGTTGGAAATAAAGCACCTATCACTAGGGTGCCCCACGTGCCTACTGAAAAGTTGTACTAGACACGTTGAATATGCACGCTTTACTTGGTTCACGACTACTAATTTTCTGACAGTCTCGCACACTAGTTGAGTCTATAAATAGCAACAGCCCGTGGAAATTCTAAACACACTGGTAACTATTACAGTCGTAAAAAATCTATTGTTGACGATTCTGAGTAGCAGTAATATTTATCGTTTTGGTTATTACGGCATCTTTAGAAATTACGTTCGTTTTATTTTTTAAATTGCTTTATCCTTCGCATAACCGTTAGAAGCGACATATTTTGGTTTAGTACAAATAATATCTATGAATAACTTGGGTTGTACAGAATCATGATACCAGCAGCAGTTTCGTTTTACTTTTACAAGGTTAGAAAAAACAATTGTTGAGTCAACACTGTGTGTTATTTATAAATTTGATTTCTTGTTCCAGCTTTCAGTCACGTTTCGTAAAAAGTAGTCTGGATTATCCCGGCCTGTCAATCAGACGGAGAATGGTCGGTAGGCTGGTGAAGTGAGACTAGTTTCAAAACAAGGGCACGTAACCTATTTTTTACTCGAAAGTGTCTGGATGTTATGGACGACGCTCCGAACCATTTTTCAGTGTATTATTTATGATGTTTAAATGGTCATAGCTTATTAAGTTTAACATGACCGTTTATTTAGTGACTATAAATTTGTGAAATAGTTTTAAGACATGTTATATATATAAATATTGTGGTGTAATTGTTTAGCTATTTGGAGATATTTATATATGGTGGGGCACCCTACTATCACAGACATTGTCATACACAAATTCAGGTTTTGTCAGGCATAATCCCACTGGTGCCCGTTATGTTCGGCACCGATTTGCCTTTTAAATGTTTTTATTGAATTTTTATACGCCCACATTTTCATGTGGACGTATTATGTCGTCGCCCCTGTCCGTCCGGACGTCCGTCCGTCCACAATTTGTTTGTGGACTCTCTACAGGTCACAATTCTTATCCGATTTTGACAAAACTTGAAATATAGGTTTATCCCCAAAAGATCTCGGCTGCTTTCGATATTGGCATGTATCGGATCAAAACTTCATGGATTATGGCCCCTGATTGTACGAAAAATCACGTTTTTAGCTTGTGGACCCTATAGAGGTCACAATTTTGAACCGATTTTGATGAAACTTGACATGCATGTTTGTAACCCAAAGATCTTGGTTCCTTTCGATATTTGCGGCTATCGGAATGTAATTTCCTGAATTATGGCCCCTGATTGTCCGAAAAATCACCCTTTTTAGCTTGTGGTACCTCTGGAGGTCACAATTATTATCCGATTTAAAAAACCGTTTGATTATATCACCGTTACACCCTAAGGAAGGTCGAGTTCGAATTTCGTGAAAATCGGACTAAAATTGACATACAAAATGGCCGAAAATTGCCATACAAAATGGCCTCCGTTTGTACGCGAATACTGTTAAAAAATGGTATATCAAGGTTGTGGACCCTGTAAAGGTCACAATTTTAATTCGATTTTGATGAAACTTGAAATTCATGGTTATAACCCAAAGATCTTGGTTCTTTTCGATATTTGCGGATATCGGATCGTAACTTCCTGAATTTTGGCCCCTGGTTATACGCAAAATCCCCCTTTCTTTAGCTTGTGGTCCCTCTGGAGGTCACAATTATTATCCGATTTAAAAAAACATTTGATTATATCACCGTTACACCGTAAGGAAGGTTGAGTTTGAATTTCGGGAAAATCGGACCAAAATTGACAGACAAAATGGCCGCCGTTTGTACGCGAATACTGTTAAAAAATGGTATATCAAGGTTGTGGACCCTGTATAGGTCACAATTTTAATTCGATTTTGATGAGGAAGGTTGAGTTCTAATTTTGTGAAAATTGTACCAAAATTGTCGGACGAAATGGTCGCCGTTTGTACGCGAATAGTGTAAAAATATGGTATATCATGGTTGTGGACTCTCTACAGGTCACATTTCTTATCCGATTTTGATGAAAAGTCACATTTCTAGGTTGTGTACCGTCACACCATAATCATTGTCGGCTTCGAATTTCATGAATATCAGACTGGAACTGACCAACTAAATGGCTGCTCCCAATACAGTATGAAATACAGTATGAAATACAGGACTTAATGATGTAGGAAAAATCACTTTCGGTATTGCTTGTTCTCTATCCATCTCTCGAAAATGTGGGCGTATCCTGCCTGGCAGTGCCAGCCTATCTTTTTATATATTTCTAGAACATTACTTAAGATTTAGATAAAGATCCGACATTTATTGCTATAATAGGCAAATTTAGTGCTTCAATAGTGTAGCTTTAGATATATTTGGTTTGTGCTTGACATTTTTTCAGGTACAACTAACATCATTAATCTCAGACCTGATTTACATAATTAATATTTTATACATAAAAGAATTGTTAATTTAGTGGAATAATGTTGAATTGAAGGACAATATTGGTGTCAGTCATTATAACATATGTGATAGAACTTGTTAAACACTTTCCAAATATAATTTGAACACAGAGATCATTGCTACGATAGATAGTAATAAAGGTTTCAACAAATGGAAGTGACGAACGCCAAAGGAAAACAAAGTTATCCCTCTATAACTGACCGAAGTGATAACAGATACATGGGCAAATTTCTGCTCACTAATAATATTGTCTTTTAACCAGTGATCTACTAGATAATGATTATTTTGTTATTGTAGGTAGGTTTTTATGATGGTAGTGTTGCAATATATAATGTTAAATCTAATCTAGATGAACCAATTGTTGAAAGTGTGTAAGTATAAATTCAGTTATAAGCATAAATTCAGTTATAAGCAATATACTCATTCAAAATTATCAAGTTATATGTGTTCATTTTACAAAAAAATTAAATCATAAAATGTATTCTCCAAATTCTTGATCAGTTGCAAAATTCTAAATATCACGAGGAGAGTTTATTTTACGTTTATATAGATTAGATATTTTAAATCTGGACTTTACTGATTAATTTATTTATTTGTTGTCTGGCGTTTGATCCCTGTTTTGGCCAAGAAAATTACTCTGGTTTTTCAAACCTTGTGTTTCCCTTCGCAGTGGGGCTAGACGAAGGACCTGGCAAAAAAGTGTCTAGTTGTTTGTGTGGGGAAAAAACCTAGATCCTAAGTACATGTTAGTGTATCTAAATGAACCCTTGATAGTAGGGCGTCAACTTTATTTCATTTAACAGTTGCTAATTTGAATTATTCTATTTGCCTGGGTAAACATAAAGCACATACTTCTCAAATACATGTTAGTATGTACGTTAAAGAACCATTGACAGTAGGCCTGACAAGAACAGCTGTGTAGTCATGGATCGGACAAAAAAAAAACCTATGTCCTGTGTGCACATTGGCATGCATGTAAAAGATCCCCTGAAAGTTTGAATTCAATATAAGACTAGGTTCTAGTCCCCTGTCTGGGCAAAATGTCCCTCATAGCACACTGTATGGCGTATGCCTGTCTTCATTAGCCCAGTCGGAGCAGAAAATTCATTTTATTTTCATTTCCTTGATAGTCGGACAATAAGCCCTATTTCACTGATCTGTTGTCTAATTAAAGTTATTTGTATTTATCAGAGAATGTCAGGGTAAACATACAGCACCAGTATGGCAAGTCAGATGGATAGAGAAAGAACGAGGATCAGGAGAAGAGGGAGCAGAGGTTATTGTATCTGTATCAACTGATGGGCGTGTTACACAATGGTCCGTTAGAAAAGGTTTTGAAAGTTACGGTAAGAAACCACAAAAACACATTATTTGGAAGATGTACATTGAAAGATTGACATATTAAATCTTCTCAAATTGGTTGCAAAGTAATTTTAAGAAATAGATTGACTCACTGTAACTTCTATGATAGAAAGCAAAGTAATTTGAAAAATAATTTCTTTCATAGCATATTATCAGAAGACATTAAATATGCGACCCGGACCGGTTAAGGGTTAAGTAGTGCTGCTGTGCTAGTCAAATTACCCTCGCAGAACACTGCCATGTCATTTACCTCTCTTGGTTAGCCCAGATGGTGTACAAAACCACATTGCACATCATTTCATATCATTCTTCTATAACATCATTTATCTGTCTATAATATTCCATATATAATATCACCTGTCAATAATATCCTCTCTATTAGTAAGTGCAGGAGGACTGCACCACACATAATTTACACAAAAACAAATATATGGACAAGACATCATACTCAGAAATCACAAACAAACAAACATTCAAATACATCACTTATCTGTCTATAATACCCTTTCTATGACATCATAAATCTATCTATAATATAATATTCTTTCTATGACATCATTTATCTGTTTATAATATACTCTCAATGACATCATTTATCTGTTTATAATATTCTATGACATCATTTATCTATCATAATATTCTCTTAGTGATATCATTTATCTATATTCTCTATGAGTCACTATGACATCATTTATCTGTCATATTCTCTGTATGGCATCATTTATTTGTCAATAATATTTATTGATTACTTTTTTTATTGCATTACTTTTTCTATATTTGTAAATTACTGTGAATATGGTGAGGATTATATTTGTATTTTGATAATTTTCTGGACACCTGTTTTTATACACTGGTGTTTATTTCTATATTTTTTGTTTGAAGATTTAATGAGATTAAAGAAAATGCCAACAAGAATGGCTGGTAGAACACGAGAGAAGAAAGGTGGTGCTTTTATCTGTGGTTTTGCTGGTGGTTTGACTTTCGACTTTCACTCTAGAGATACAAATATGTAAGTTTAAATCAAATCTTGTATTATCTTATTTTAAATTTTACTGTTTTGGATGCAGTGATTGTCTATATCACTCGTAGAATTAGTTTGTGATTTTTTCCTGAGTATCCAGTAAAAGTGTAGAATTTGACTCTTGGATATAAAATGAAATTTTGTCCTTTGGTTTTTAATTACATGTAATTATAATGAACATTTAGGCCAGTTTTATTATCTTATATATTATGATTTATGTGCAACATTTGTAATTCATGTACACTATTTATTAATCATGTACACTATTTATTATCCATGTACAATATTTATATTCATGTACAATGTTTATAATCCATGCACAATGTTTACAATTCATGTACAATGTTTATTATTCATGTACAATGTTTGTAATCCATGTACAATGTTTATAATCCATGTACAATGTTTACTTTTCATGTACAATATTTATAATTCATGTACAATATTTATGATTCATGTACAATGTTTATAATTAATGTACAATATTTAGATACATCTTTATAATTCATGTACAATATTTGATTACAGTTATTTAGCAGGTACAGAAGAAGGATATATACATAAATGTTCCTGTTCTTATAATGAGCAATATTTAGAGAGTTATACTGGTCATACGGTATGTTACTATTCAAGATAAATATAACTTTTATTTGCTGATTATTACATCCCAATTTTTATGTATATTACATGACTCTATCATATAAATACATGTCTCCTTAAACCTTAATAAATTGATATATGTTGAAGCAAAATAAAATGGGGGGGGGGGTAATTAAAGTCCTACTTTTTTGCACCAACCTGGTCCCAAGTTCACAAAGCATTCTCGGACTCAAAATTTTTTGTCCTTTTTTTTAACTAAAATATAGCCCTTTATAAAACTTCTGTTGTAAACTATGTGCAAATTTTTGTGTTTCTGGATCAAAGATATATAAACAGTGATTGAAAGTTGAGTAAATTCTTAACTTAAGTCTGAGAATGATTTGTGAACTAAGGGCCTGAAGTTTAGATTTTATTTTGAAAAATGGTTTTCTAATCTAATTATTTGAATAAGTAACAAATGGTGCATGTTTTATTTGTATTGATATTATTTTTTCAGGGTCCTGTATATAAAATACAATGGTCGCCATTTGTACCTGATATATTTCTAAGTTGTAGTGCTGATTGGAGTATTAGGTTATGGCATCAAGATCGAGTTAAACCTGTTTTAAGTTTCTTCTCGTCTACAGTAAGTAAATAATCTTTAACTTTTTAAGTGGTATTTCTTTTACTTTTTAAATCGCATTTAGTGATTGGGAAACACATTAACAGAACACAATTAGAATAAAACCAGTGAAACGAGTTAAACCTGTTTTAAGTTTCTTCTCGTCTACAGTAAGTAAATAATCTTTAACTTTTTAAGTGGTATTTCTTTGACTTTTTAAATGGCATTTAGCGATTGGGAAAGACATTAACAGAACACAATTAGAATAAAACAAGTGATTGTTTCCCTTAAAAATTGTGTTCTGTTACAGCAAGTAAGCTTATATAATAAAGTGAATTATTTCGATATTTGAAGTGCATGATTTCTGTTCTGTACATAAAGATCCAAGGAATCTTTTCCCATTGTTGGTTGAAAAAAGTCCCCTACAATTTTACCAGCTAGGGTTTGATCCTTACAATTTTATAGGGTTGAGAAAAAACATCTAATCATTCAGATGGGATGAAAAATTACAATCCCAGATTAACAGCACATAGTAACGATCCCCTAACAGCTTAGGAATCAAAATAAAAGTATGCTGTAGTGCTGCTGCTCGATCATTGCACAATGTATGGTGTATCCCTATTCATGGAGAAACGTTTCATTGAATTCATCTAGTATAGTTTAACTGTCTGTGATATTATCTCATGGACGGCTTCTTTGGGCTGTAATATTCTGTATGACATCATTTACCGGTCTATCATATTCTTTCTATGACATCATTTTATCTGTCTATAGTTTTCTCTCTATGACATAATTTATCTATGATATTCTCTCCATAAAATAAATGATGTCATAGAAAGAATATTATAGACTCTATAATATTCTTTCTATGACATCATTTATCTGTTTTATATAATAGTTTCTATATGACATCATTTATCTGTCTATAATATTCTCTCTATGACTTCATTTTTTGTTATGATATTCTCTCTCTGACATCATTTTTTGTTATAAAGTAAATTGACGACCAAGAGTCTTACGTGTAATTTGTAAAACAGGAACAAGATATTAATATATAGATATTTATTATTAACAGAAAGCTGTAAATGATTTATGTTGGTCACCAAGATCATCAACAGTATTTACTTGTGTTAACGAAGGTGCTGTGGAAGTCTGGGATCTTAATACCAGCACGTAAGTTTATATCAATTCCTCACTATACGAGCATCAAGAAGACAAGTACAGATTCTGGTCATTGTGGACGAGATGAAAAACGTTTGTGTGCGCGTAGATGAATCGTTGACAGTTAGAATTGGACATAAGAGAAAGGCACCACACACACTGTATGGTATTGTCTGCCTTCATTACCCCAGAGGGAGGTTGGATGGCCGAATGGTTAGTGTGCACGTGCTGTATCATACGGCCTGTCATTGAGTCAACTGGCATGGTTTCAAATCCCTGGTTGTATGTGGCAATTAGTAGGGTTAGCTGTCCAACCTCGTTGGTATTCTCCAAGTACTCCAGTTTCCTCCCACTGCTAAAGACCCCTTCGCGCAAGCGAATTATTGAAATAAACTTTAAACCATGTGTTAGTCCCAAAATGACCTAGTTTCTGTCGAGTGGACGTTAAACCCCATTTCTCTCTCTCTCTCCCTCATTACCCCAGCCAATGCAGAAACATAGGATGTTAAACCCCATTTAATTTAAATTCCATCTCTAGTCGTTTTGATGGGAGGAAAACCAGAGGTTATGTGTACACTTGACATTTGGCAGTAGTAGGCTGTAGTCCCGCTGTGCAGACAAAATTTCCTTCATAGCACAATGGGTGTGGCAAGACACAATGTATACATTTAGTTGTTGGGATGGTAACAAAAACTGAGGTCATGTGTACACATTGGCATGCATGTAAAAGATCCCTTGACAATTGAAATTGGAGATATGAGTAGGCCTTATTTCTGCTGTGAAGACAAAATTTTCCTCATAGGACATCAGGTGCTGAGAAGTAGGATGTTTATATTAGCAGGTTGTTTGGTCTAATCTTCAAATTAATTCGCCAGGCTAGTATCAATAGTTATTAATGTCTTTTCAAATATTCATAATTAATCATTCATTATTTACCCTTGTTTCTATTTGCAGACTGGATCCTTTGATTATTAATAATCCTACATCTGGTGCTAAACAAACCTCGGTTACATTTGCTAGAAACTCAGAGGTAAGCTTTTCTCATTATTTATTCATTAATGATTACCAAATATTTAATTTTTATTTAATCTTTGTTTTGAAATTTGCTTTTTTGATATACTAGTATTTATTTAATTTTTATTCTTTATTTTGTGATTTACTTTCCGGGAAAAAGATAAAGCTTTTATTAAAATAATTGTATACCGGTACCTTTTGTTTTATATCACGGCAATAAATAATTCTTTGTCATTCTCATAATTTCTCTATATGAAGTAGTAGTAATTTTCATATTTAGATTAGAAAGATGTTCTTACTAAAACCTCAATGCCTCAATTTTGGAAGATATCAAATTTTTTAGGTAGGCTTTAGAGCCGCTGTTGAAAAAAATTTCTCCCATAGCACATGGCATATTCCTGTCGTTATTAGCCCAGTTCGGAGCAGAACAGTAGGTCACTAAACACAATACCATTTTGTTATTGTTTTTACAGTGTATATTAGTGGGTGATAGTGAAGGTCAGGTAACAGTTTATCAGCTACGATGTATGCCAACACCATCTGAAGATCAGGTAAACTTTTCTACTTTTATTTTTATAGGGTATAAATCAAATATAATCTCTGAAACTGTTAAAGGCATAAATAATAACCATCTTGATCATTCACATACATTTCAAAACTCATAAATATAGACTGCTTTAAAGATTGATTGTTTAAGATTTAGATAAGGAATTGGTTGTTCTTGCTACAATTATAGTTAAAAAATAGACAATTAGACAATTTAAAATTAATATTTTAAAAATTTCATTCAAAGTTCTGAATTATGAATGATGTTTCATATTTATTCATGTTTAAAGTTTTGACTTAGATTGTTTATTATTGCAGCAATATCACGTACCAAGACTTAGCCTTGCTTCTCCATTTCTAAATTAAATCATTAAATAGTGATTATATTTTAATCTGTTTTCATGTGTGCCATGTGATGGTCTAGACTCTAGAGAGTTGATTATAGGCTTGTCATGTCAATAAATGTCTAAGATTTAGCTCCTACATTATGCGGGGGTGGTGTGGATGGCCGAATGGTTAGCATCTACGCACTGTATCATAAAGCGTGTCATTGAGTCAACTGGCGTAGTTTCGAATCCCCGGTTGTACGTTACGAGTAGAGTCGCCTGTCCAATGTGGATGGTTTTCTCCGGGTCCTCCAGTTTCCTCTCACTGTTAAAGACCCCTACATGCAAGCGAAATAATGAAATAAAACTGAACCATATGTTAGTCCTGAAATGACCTAGTTTGTGTCAAATGGACGTTAAACCTCATTTCTCTTTCTCTCTATGCATCATTAATGTAGAAATTGTTATGTGATTTATATCTTTCTCATTTCAGTCTGAAGCTCTAATGAAAGTAATCGGGTCCTCAATAACCATAGCCAATCAACTACAGTCACAAGAAACATCCAAAACACAGGGAGATCCAGAGGATGAGTTCTCCGCTGAAGATAAAGAATAAAACAAACAGAACATAGAGATACTGTAATTTAAAATATGAATGATTCAACAGTGGGATTTTCCTACTATAAAAAATATTCAACACCGGGATTTTCCTACATAAAAAAATATTCTACAGTGGGGAATTCCTACCCTAAAATATGAAACATTGGACACAGGGATTTTCATATATGGAAAAAGACAATAGATTCTACATTTGGGAATGTGGAGACTAAGAATATATAACTGAAATTTAGACATGCACATTATTTCAGACTGGAAGTTTTAGAAAGCAGAATAAAAGATTAGAACTGGATCCACAGCCAAAATTACAAGCATTTAAATCTCTGTAAAATTATCATTTTAATGTTTTAATTTCATTTCGTAGGTTCTCTTTTATGGCTGCTTCGGTAAAACTAATAAACAAAAATTATTATAAGGAATGTAGAAGACCTACCTAACTCGGTGTTAACTCATTCCCGATTGTGTAACAAGCAGTAGGGTCATCTGTCCAACTTCGTGGGTTTACTCTGGATCCTCCAGTTTCCTCCCATTGATCAAGACCCCTATGCATATGAGAATTATTGAAATAAAATTGAACCATGTGTTAGTCCTGAAATGACCTAGTTTGTGTCGAGTGGATGTTAACCTTATTTCTCTCACTCTCTTCAAGCAAAAAATGAAACTTGTGTATGTGGATTAGTTATACAGAAATTACCCCATCCCATCTCCCTCGATTCAGTCATAACCACCAGTTCTAACTGACTATAAGTGAAATTGATCTAAATTCCCGGATGATATAGATAATAATGATAAGTCTATTTATATCGCGCTAAGTCCACATATAATCGTGCTCATAGCGCTACAAAACACACAATCACTCTTGCAAATATACCCCAAATAAAAAATTTTTTTTCAATCTGGATTTAAGGGAGTCTATGATAGATTGGATCAAAGATTTTCAGGTAGTGAGTTCCACAAATTGATTGTAGTAACACTAAATGAGCAAGCTCAAAAGGAGTTTAGTTTATATGTCTGAATCCTGGGATGATGTACATGTCTGTTGTTGGCTGGTTGATGTCATATTTACAAGTCTCGATTGACACTCCATAATATTTATAGTTTTTATTGGGAAGAGGCTAAAACTTGTCATTCTTTTGAAAAAAATGATTTAAAGAAAACAAAATATGTGATATATTGAGCAGAGAGTAAAATTATGGAGAAAAAGCATTGCCCCAGCTTGAAAATATATATTGCAGACATTTAACTGGTAACTATAACTGTTATAACTAATTTTTGTTTCCATCAAGAAATATTTTATTTTTATTTTCCTCTATCTCTGTTATGGAATTGTTAATTATATTTATCTGTTTATATTAATTATTAATGTAATTATTTATTAATTTTAGAAATGAAACCATTGCAGCATTCTGTCATTCCATCCATGTACTGATTATTTATTTATGTAATTAAATCAAATAACAAGAGTGTTGTTGTCTGTAGTTACCATCTGTTCCTCATATCCAGGTTCAATATCTATATAGTCACCGCAGGGTTAGATGGCCCACGCTGTTTCATAAGGTTTGTCATTGAGTCAACTGGCGTGGTTTTGATTCTCCGGTTTGTATGTGACGAGAAGTAGGGTCGCCTGTCCAACCTTGTGGGTTTTCTCTGGGTCCTCTGGTTTCCTCTCACTGCTAAAGACCCCTACACACAATCTAATTATTGAAAAAAATTAAACCATATGTTAGTCCCGAAATGACCTAGTTTGGGTCGATGGTTAAACTCTCTCTCTCTCTCTCTCATTCATCGCAGGGTTGGATGGCTGAATGATTAGCACCTGCACGCTGCATCATAAGCTCCCTCAGAAGACCGACGCCACCCTCATTTTTTCGGGCATTTCGGTTTTGTCCCCTAAGTGTAATCTAGAGCCCTAAATGTAATCTAGCCCATACACCTATGCCAGCACTACAAGTTGTACAACTAATATTGCAGATAATGCCAGCACTATGAATAGTACAAGAATACAGGCAATCCCTAAACTAAAACCAATATTACTGATAATGCCATCAGTACAAGAACATAGATAATGTCAGAATTACAGACAATGGCAAAACTACATGCTAAATTACAGACAATGCCAACAGTACACAATAAAACAAATAACAGGTCAAGTACCACTGACAACAACGGGATCGAACCCTGAACCGTCTGGTTAGCGAGCAAGCGCATTAGTCACTTAAAGGGTCAATCTCGATTATATTTTGGAGAATAAAACTGCTTAACCGGAAATCTTAAAAAAAAAAAGGTTTATTTGTCCGGATAAGTAGTTTTGACGTTCATGTCCAAACGACTCAATATTTTGAGACAAGGTAAATATATCATTCCCTTAAATTTCATGCGTACAAAGACTTTTATTTCTGAGACTCTGTTAATATCGGGATGTACGTATCCATCTCGATCAAAGGAGTGTTGCCGAATATTATCTTGAATATTATGCCTTTATTGTAACAGGGGGGGGGGGGGTCCACCCCCCCCCCCCCCTGCTCAGCTATACGAAAAAAAAAATAATGCCTTGCATCAATGAAATTACATCACAAAGTGATCCTACATCAGTATAAAAATGATTTCTCTGTTTAAAAAGCTCAATTTGTATGTATGCCTATGTAATTTAGAGACGATGATGGCAGATTTCCGTGATAGAAACCTGGCAAACCCCCTCCTGCAAAAATTCCTGGATCCGCCCCTGTGTAATGTAGTATATATATGCCGAAAAAAAAACAAAACAGGAGACGAATTGTCAGTGGCACAATATTATTAAACCTACGGGGACTACTTCATTCATTAAGCCATTCTTCATTAGTACGGTCGGTCCTGAACAGTAGGGGGTGGATGGCCGAATGATTAGCTGCATCATACGGCCTGCTATTAAGTCAACTGGCGTGGTTCCGAATCCCCGGTTGTACGTGGCAAGGAGTAGGATCGCCTGTCCAACCTCGTGGGTTTTCTCCGGGTACTCCGGTTTCCTCCCACTGCTAACGACTCCTACGCGCAAGCGAATTATTGAAATAAAATTAAACCATATGTTAGTCCCAAAATGACCTAGTTTGTGTCGAGTGGACGTTAAACCCCATGTCTCTCTCTATCTCTCTCTTTAAGCTTTTCTCCATTAGTCCGGTCTGTCCAGAACAGTAGGACGTTAAACACCATTTCATTCATTTATTACTGTATCTGATAATACAATATTAAACACACATTATGTAACAGCTAATTCTGCCAATTGCACGTCTATCTTTAGGTCTGAAATGTTATCTAAATTATTAATTGGACATCAAATAATTCATCCAGACCATAACAAACCCTCGATGACTCGCTATAGCCTGTGATATTTACTGCATTACAATCCTATCTGCTGCTTAACTGCCATAATTAAATCAAAAAATGGATAATCGAGACGAGACTATGTTTTTTATCGTTCCGACTTTAGTAATGATGATTGAGACAAAGTCTAAAATTCAATCGCTAAATACTCGGTTCAGAGTGGATCAATTTGACTGAAAATTTCAGCAAATCCCCGTTACGTTATCAGTTTTTTTAACTATTATAGTGAGAACTGCCAGCTCTTTATCTAATCTCCCATAATGTATCTTTTAATATGTTTACTCTAGTAAATCTTGAAACCAGAACCTGTCTACAAACCTTATTACCGTGTAAATATATTTCACGATGTAATTTCAGATACCCCGAAAAACAAATGTAAACGGCTGGAATATAATATGTCTTTATAATGTTATTCATAGAAAACGGGAATAATACAATCGATGAACTACTATAACTGCATAGAAACCTCATCATCTTCATCTTTTGTTTTTAAATCCTCGGTTTTGAATAAATTTTCTAACCACAATGACAGCAGGATGAAATTTGACATTTGTTAAATGCTATTGACATCCTATAGGCTATGAACTTTAAAGATGCAATTCCCCAATCTAGATAACACAATCTAGTCATTTTTCTTTCCGTCAAGAGGGAGCCACGATGGCCATTGGAGAAAGGGGTACTGGCTCATTACATCTTGGGTCTCAGGTTCGATCGAAGTGTTTTCCGAGACATGAAATCAACTAAAGTGGTGTTTAACGTACTACGTATTTGCGTCGATTGGTAGCAGGGGCGGATCCAGAGGGGGTGGGGGTGGTCCAACTCCCCCCCCCCCCTCCGCTCAGCTACATAAAAAAAATAATCCCTTACATCAATGTAATTACATCACAAAGTGATCCTACATCAGTAGAAAAATGATTTCTCTGTTTAAAAAGCTCAATCTGTATGTATGCCTATGTAATTTAGAGACGATGATGGCAGATTTCCGTAACCAAAACCTGGCAAACCCCCTCCTGCAAAAATTCCTGGATCCGTCCCTGGGTAGGGCCTATTTTAACGTGCTCTTGGAAATAAAAAGACATGCTTTAAGAACGTTTCAATTTGGGCAAAATGGTGCACCAGGTATCATTAAAGAGAGGCCCATCATTGTGCAAAATCTTTACTTTTTTAACTTTTGAATCTGAGTTACGATTCGTTACGTCGCGTCGTGCGTGTGACGAATCTCCCTCGATCGTTCTTGAAGCAACGACCGACAGCTGATCTGCAGTTCCCGAACTTATAGCGTCTAATCAGAGTTTGTGACTTTGATCAAACGTGCCTGGGGGAAGATATAGCCTAATATAGCCCAGCTTAGGTGACTGACTCGAATTCCAATGAACCAACTAATCGTTTACAGTCCAAGGAGACAGGTACGTCCGGAGAAAATTCTGAAACTTTTAACTGCCGCAAACGCCCTTTCCTGCTATTCCGGTCCGTGAATACAGAAACTTCAATGTGGTCCAATTTAGCCTACCCAAATCCCAAACAACCGATCAATCGTCGCGGGATATGGGACCTCGCTCTCCCGGAGAAAATGTAACCGCCGCAATTGCGATTTACTGTTATTCTAGCCATCAACTTCAATGTTGTCCAATGATTTTGTTACCGAAATCCCACTCTTTGACGACCTGAGGCATCCAAAAGACTGTTGCAGCTGCATTCACAATTAATATTCGACGCCTGACGAATGTCGCACTAAATAAAGTATCTCCAGACAAAATGTTTTTATCCATAGTCAAAATTCAGTTCACATTCGTGCTATCCAATTAAAAGAAAAGTAAAATTAAGGTTTTATTAGATTTAGGACACTTTATTTTGCCAACAAGAAGAAATGTTTTCACTTCATCAGTCTACTCGAAAAGTCAGATTCCAGCCATCACCCCCCCCCCCCCTCCTCCCGACTCGTACGCCTATAACCTGCTTGAAATCAAGACGACTTGTTGATTTTGGTAGGCTGATTATTGATGCCAGCCCAGAAATATACATTGTCACGAATAATGTATAAGATAAATTGAATGCATGAATGAATGAAACAGAATCTATAACTCACCAATGTAAATCGGCAAACTGTTTTGCAATGCAAAAAAGCCTTCTTGGTGAACACGCTGACATTTACTACTGGTAAGTTTGGTAAATAATATAGGATCGAATAAAGAGCTGTCGCTAATATCATATATAATGTACTGGACCCGGTTGCTCAAAACTAAGTTATTTTAACGATCCGTTAAACTCTAACGGATCGTTATCTTTGTAACGTGTCGTTTATTAACGGTCCATTAAATTTCGGTTGCTGGAAAGTCAATTTCATTATCCGTTAGCTAACGGATTCATTAAAGTTAATCCAAGAGAAGACGGTTTGTTCATTGGCTGAATTTAAAATTTTTAATTTCAATGTACATGTATAACAACTTCATAGAAGTTACTATTAACAAGAAACTGAAGACAGCAAGACGACTGTGCAGTCTGTTCACAAAACTAGATTAAAGACAAAAAGATGACTGTAGAATTTACAACAGAAAACAATATAGAATCTGTAGGAAAAATTATGGGATTTGCACCACAGAATTATGGGGCCATGGAGTTAACGGATCGTTAAAAGATAACAGAGCTTTGAGCAACCGGCCCCTGGGCTTTAATTCAAATTTGTAAATAACAACAAAGAAAGGTTATCTGAAGTAGATCTTTTTCCAGGTGGTATCACACACACACACACACACACACACACACCCCGACATCTTACTAGCTGTATCACAGATCACCATTCAGCTGGCGTGATTTATCGTCGTAGACCAAGACGGATATTTTATCTATTACCTGACTGAATAGCTCTTGTTATGGTGAAATTCCAATCTACACAGAACTGATAAAAACTAGCACTAGAGGATGTGAATTGCTATTAAAGCTGACCGAGTATTTCTCGAGAGATGACCAACTAATACAAAATCCTATCCACTAAACGAGGAAGAAACTCCTACGCAACTCCCACAATATTTGAATTATTGGCAATAATTCTTGTGAAAACATGCCGCACATCATGTCAGTAATAAGCGGTTGTCATTCTCAGATGAAAGCCAAACAACACTCCAGTGACTGCAGTAAACGGAGACGGACTCTGGATGTTTTTTTTAAATTTATTATATAACCTTGTTAAACATACATTATGCAAGAGCTAAATATTCCTATTGCGGGTCTTTCTTTAGGTCTGAAATGTTATCTCAACTATTAATTATACATGAATTAAGGTATCCAAACAATTATTGTCGGATTTTCAATGGATTGAAATTTGAACTGCTGCCTAACGCTTATTGATGATTAAATCCAAAAATGGATAATTGAGACTATACGTGTTTTTTTTAATCGTACCTAGATTAGTAATGACGTTCGAGGCAAGGCTTAAAATTCAAAAGCTCTAATATTTTCAGCTAGGGGCATCATGCCAAGGTAACCCGACCGTTGTAAGTCACCAGCCCTTTTCTCACCCTAAAGACACACAGATCTTTTGATGGGTCTATTTTTAAACTGAATAAATCCAAGACGGGGGATTATTCACCGTTAATTTTTTTCTTTTGTTTTCCTAATTAAGTAATCAATTTTATGAAAATAATGTCGGCTTATAATAAATTTGTGTCGCATGTGACAAGAAATGATCCCTTTTGGCGAACGAAAAAGAATCACGGTAAAAAATAGACGGTAAGGATTCAAAAATATCTTCAGAACCGAGTTAGGGAGAAAAAGGGTATTTTCATATTAAATGCGTATAGGGACAGACCGTAACGGATAAAGGGCAGAGCTGATAGGATTCAGTTACTAAAGAAACTATCAATTTTGCAGTACATTTTAAACGTGAAATTTGGATATTTTCCAGAGGACGCAAATGATGATCATTGACCTTTAAGCAAATTGCATGTATACCAATACCGAACTAATTGCACAAGAGTATTCTAAATCCAAAGCTAATAAGTCTAAAGATATATTTTTGAATAAATAAATACGATTGTATTTTGACCTGTTCCTGTACTAAAACATTGGGGAACTTCGTCCATCGTATTGATACAGCAAGCAATTTAATTCAAATACAGATCTATATTTCGTTTCGTTTTTTACACTTTCGATGGCCTTCACTACATATAGCAAATACAAGTAAAACGAAATTTTGAACTATACAAACGAAACGAAAACTGGTCTGTGGCTTAATCTGACTGTATAGCAAGTGACCCTGACCGCCAGAATTAGTAATGAATAATAGTTGAATGTTAGTAATAAAAACAGGTTTTTCCATTAATGTGACTGATAAACAGACAGGCCATACGATATGATTCAATTAAGATGATGGTAAGATTGTCAAGTCAGTAGCCAACAATCTGATATCTCCTAATGGTATTAGCTTAAACTCAGCCGTATGTTATCAGTAATTTATTGATATTAAAATCACACTGAGAGAGAGAGGGGAGAGAGAGAGAGCGAGATGGTACTAATTGCAAGACAGCTGTATACATGTACATATTTCACTTTCCACGTATCTAAGTCAGGCTTAATTATAGACGGAGTGATGAAAATAGGGTTTAACGTCCACTCCACACAAACTGTATGTCCACGTACATAGTAAGGGGGCACGGAATAGTGTCCAGTCGTTCGGGTAATAAGAAAAACGAGGACGTAAAACCCCGTTTTATTTTATTTCTATCTACCTACAATTAGCCCCACATGAGAACAGACGAATGGTGAGCTGGGGCGTTGTGTTATAAGGTCTGTCATCGAGTCAACTGGCTCCGTTTTGATTCCTCTGCTGTATGTGACAAGGAGTAGGGTAGCCTGTGCGGCCTCGTGGGATTCTCTGGGTCTTCCGGTGTTATCACACTGCTAAAGACCCCTACCCGCAAGCGAATCATTGGAAATCGATATAACAAAATGCCGTAGTGTCGTTATCCTGGCTAAATTCCCCTCTTGGCAAAATGTATGGCGAATAATCGTCTTCATTAGTCCAGTTGGTTCTTTCGAACGGTAAGTCATTAAACACCATTTAGTATGGTATCTGGTTTACAGAGGCGGATGTAATTTTCGACAGTGCCCTTTTTTACTGCTGAAAGTGCCTTTTCTCAGACCCAAATATATCTGTTCCGAATATGTCCGTTTACTTAGACGAAAATATCAGCCAAATAGCTCTTTGAATGGCTAAAGAGGCAAGGAAATGCCGGATAATTTTCTTGGGGCCCGTTAAAGCCACCGACCACATACAACAATTTTTGTCCGCTCTTATATCTGATGTTTTAGAAAGGGTAACGAAAGTTGAGCTGAATTACATGCAAAACATATAGGTACTATATCTATTTTGATAAAGCAAGACTTTATTTTTAACAGTGTTAATGGAAGTTTTCCAGTTCTATTTTTATATTAAAACCGTTGTTTAATCTACGACAGTTTTTAACAAAGGTGTACGTAAATAAATTTTCAAGAAATGATATTTAAAGATGCATAATGCAAGAGCAAATTTGGGTCTTTTTTCCCAGATTAAGTGCTGTAGAAATTGTTATTTAGACATCTAGTCAATAATCAACTATCTAGACCACCCGATGACTTAGACATTGAATGTATTAGAATCCTGTCACCATTTAATAATATTACGATAAAATGGATAATCGAGACTTTATTTATTACGGTAGGAATGATACTTGATAATCAAGGTTATCTTGTCAAAACTTCGAACATTCATAACTTCAAACGCTCGGAATAAAGTAATTTGAAATTATCTTTATTATTTTAATTTCCCATTATCAATTTTGGAACTATTATAGCAAGAACGAACAGCTCTTTATCTTACATAATACATATTTAATGAAAGATGTTATCTGATTGTTGTTTTGGCGGTTTTTGTTTTGTTTTTGTTTGTTTTTTTTTGTTGTTAAATCTGCAGGCTACAATATAGAATATTGCACGATAGACATGGAATGATATTTTGCCAGGACATTAGGCGGAGAATCGCTTCTCGTGCCACGAATTAATCCTACCTGAACGGCCAGACGACTAATTGTCAATATCCGCCATCACAGAAGATCACAGTGCACAGGCGCGGATCCAGGGGTGGGGGTGGGGTGGGAGGCAGGAGGCCGCACCCCCCCCCCCACCCACGAGCCCCGGTGACATAATTGATTTTCATTTTCGTTTGCTTCGTTACTGTTGTAGTTCACATATCTGCTCTTTAATAGATGATATAAACATGATTTTCGCATTGTCTCCGCCCAAGCAATCCAAGGTTACAACATATTACCCTTTGCTCCAATATGTTCCCCCCCCACCCCCACTCCACAAAATACTGGATCCGGGCCTGCGTTCTGTTTATCGAATATCAGACGATGCATCTTATTAACAGATAATTCTCAATAGAGTTAATATAATACATTATTAAGATATTACAGAGCAGTGGAATGTTAACGAATTTATCAGAACATACAAAATAATGTTGTTTTTCTTGTTACCGTTTTGTTTTGTGTTTGCACACAGTGAAATATGAATGTTTGTAGTTACACTCGTATACGGTGCTAAAATGGCGCCTAATATTTTGTTTCTGTCACAATTTGTAGCAATCTGACTAAAACACAGATCCTATTTCGTTTCTTTTTTATAGTTCAAAATTTCGTTTTACTTGTCTTTACTACACTGGGATCTGGAAGAGTTGTTATATAATAGGCGTTCTAGTTGATGTGAGGAATAAGCCAATGGAACGGTCTGTTACGACGAGTTTTAGGCGTGTTTTGCACGAAACTGTGAGTATCTACTAGTAACATCAATGCTGGTTGGTTAATCAATTGTCTGAAGTCATATATATGGCCAAAAGCCACTCATATGACCTCTGGCGTGACCTATCGCCACAACCGGTCGTATCTTCATGTAGTGGAGGCCATTGAAAGAAAATAAAAACGAAGCGAAATATAGATCTGTGTTTTAATCAGATTGAATTTGTAGATAACCATGAAAAGGCCATCAAATGTTGACACTGACATTGACTATTTCTGGTCTGAATTTGCCAGGAATATTCACAGATATTATTCCTAATATAAAAACTTGGAAATGAATATTTAAAGTTAATTTGAAATGAAATTGCGTATTTTGTAGCTAATTCGGCGCTTTAAAGGACTCGATCAAACTTCTGGTGATAGAGGATGACTCAGATAGCGTTGGTTATACCAGTTCGTTTTTCACAGTGATAAATATATTTCTATGGTGCAAGGTTGCTGGAGCTATTCTGGTTATACTTCCATAGTGATAAGTAATGTAATTTTTATGCAAATAAACATTTTATCTTAATGAAGAAAACACCTGCAACGTATTATCTCCTCCTAAAATTAAATGTATTAATAAAACATATCGACAGTATGTATAAGGATGGAATAGTCTCACGCGTGTGTATTTATGAAATGAAA
Organism: Patella depressa; assembly: GCA_948474765.1. Lineage (NCBI taxonomy): Eukaryota > Metazoa > Mollusca > Gastropoda > Patellidae > Patella > Patella depressa. The sequence continues at coordinate 9,269,313 of OX419716.1, read as the reverse complement.
ATGAGAGGAAATGGGGTTTAACGTCCTACTGTTCTGCTCCGACTGGGCTAATAAAGAAGGGCACACGTCATACAGTGTGTGCTATATGGGGAATTTTTCCCGGGCTTATTCTTATATCGAATTCCAACTGCCATGGGTTTTTTCTATCCCATCCGAACGACTAGATAACTGGCCTTTTCATGCCTTCCGTATTGTACCACTGACAAGAGGAAACCAATGCAGGGATCGAACAGGCCAAAGAGACAGCGTCTTACCCACTTAGCCACCATTGCCCCCTTACGTATTTATGCCATACTAATAAACATGGCCGTCTTAACTGTATTATAGGCCCCGGGCAAAGCATAACCATTTACAGGATTTACAACTGTAAATGTTTAATTTAAACTTAAATGTACTGGTGCTAAAACAGCCAGTTAGATCATACATGTACATTGATTAGCATGGGCCCAGGAGTGGATCCAGGCATTTTTGTAGGAAAGGGTTGCTGGATTCCTGTTGAGGATGTTTGACAGTTGCCAATACATGATGCCACAATTGTCTCCAAATTACGTTGGCATGCATACATACTGAGCTTTTTAAAGAGAGAAATCTAACACCACGTATTACGTTAAACCCCATTTCCTTTCAATTTCAAACATTCATAAATTCAGAATAAAATAATTCGACTGAAATTTTAATTATCTGTTTTTGAAGTGTTATAGAAAGAACCGTCAGTTCTTTATCTAATCTTACCTAATTTACCTGAGATAGTAATTTTTATATAAGCTGAATTTCTTTTGAAAAATTTAATGTTAACAAATTTGACACTCGGACAATCTGATTACAATATAGGGGCCTGTTTCACGAAATTTTAACTAAGATAAAATCCAAATTTTAGTAATTTGATTGGATAATATTAGATTGATTTTAGGGCTTAGCCAATAAAAATTGAAGTTTCTGCTAAAATCAGGATTATATCTTTATTTTATTTTGTTTTTTTTTATACTTTCGTGGCCTACACTACATAAAGATCTGACCAGTTGTACTGGGAGGTGGCATCAGGGGTTGTACGAGCGACTTTTGACCCTTTAACGTCAGACATTGGTTAATCAACCAACGTTAACGTTTTTAGTGGTTTACCGACAGTTGAGTGTATCGCACGCCAAGAAGTGACCGTAACCGATGGTTTCATTGGCTGATCTCTCACGCTATCCAGAATGCAGGTAATATAACAATTCTTCCAGATCATAGTGTAGTAAAGCAAAGTAAAACGAAATTTTGAACTATAAAACACGAAACGAAATAGGTACTGATTAAGAAGACGGCCATGTAGGTAAAGGGAGACATATAAGACTTGACTGAAATAATTTGACTAAAATTTCATAACATTCATATTTACTTATCTAGTCTAAACTATTATAGCCAGAACTGCCAGCTTTTTTTTTTATCCAAATAGGGATCCATGGCGACTCGGCCGGTAAGAAATTGGCTCGCTAACCTTAATGTCGAGTGTTTGATCTCCGCAATGACCGAGAAAGTTATTCAGTGATGCAGGACAGATGGTCGGGCAAGGGACAACGTATAGTCGTTCGGACGGGACGAAAAAGCGAGGTGTACATATTGGCGTGCGTGTAAAAGATCCATTCGATATTTAGGTAAGAAGTAGTGCCGCCATCCGGGCAAAAGTCCCCTGGTAGCCCACTGTATCGGACGTTAAACCCCATTTCATTTTACTTTCATTTTGATCCAATTTTACACGCTGCTTGTGTTAAATCTACATTATTCAAAATCTAAATCTGCCTATTACAAGTCTTTATTTATCATCTATCGTTTATCTATTACAGCGAAAATGGCCAAAAAAATTTATCCCAGTGGAGGATGTCCGAATGGTTAGCACGAGCGCGCTGTATCATAAAGCCTGTTATCGAATCAGCTGGCGTGTTTTCGAATTCCCGGTTGTACGTGACAAGCAAGGAGTAGGGTCGCCTGTCCAACCTTGTGGGTTTTCTCCGAATTATTGAAATAAAATTAAACCAGAGGCGGATTCAATTCAAACTGCCCTTTTCTATTGGTGAAAGAGCCTTTTCTCAGACCCAAATATGTCCGTTCCGAACGTTTACGAAAATATCAGCCACATAGCTCTTGGAATGACTACAGATGCAAGGAAATGACGGATAATTTTCTTTGGGGACCCCCCCCCCCCCCCTCAGTGGCGTGCTCCGTCTCCGCGGTCAGTGCCCTCATTTTGCGGCGCCCCCCCCTTTCACAATTCCTAGATCCGCCCCTGATTAAACCATACGTCCCGAAATGACCTAGTTTGTGTCGAGTGGACGTTAAACCCCGTCTCTCTTTAACCAAGTTTTACATACTGCTTGTGTTAACAGTTTAATTATAGTGTGAATAAAATGATATGATAATATGGCCATTTATTTCTATTCTATACTATAATAGTAACCATAAATTCATGTAATAGCTGTCTCTTATTTCACATAATTTTACGCTTGCCTTGTCTTAGAAAGAAAACTGATTAAATCTCTCCTCCTTTAGGACAATCATCTACTTCTATAATATGTAGATGTGAAATTATTACTTGTAGAAAATTCATCCGAAAAGTAGGTCAGTATGTAATTACAGTATTTATTCCATTACTCAGTGTGGGTTCCCCTCGCAAGGAAAGTATCTAGTTGTTCGGATGTGACGACAAGCCCATGACAGTTTAAATTCAAAATAAGAGTAGACCGTCCAGAAAAAATGCCCCTTATAGCACACTGGGGTTTAACGTCCTACTGTTCTGCTCCGACTGGGCTAATGAAGACGGACATACGATGTGCTATGCGGGATTTTTTGCCAGGGCAGAGGCACTATGAACTACTTTGATATCGAATTCCTGCTGCTAAGGGATCTTTTACACACCTGCAAATGTATACACGGGGCCACGGTTTTTCATTTCAACCGAACGACTAGACAGCTGTCCTGCACCACTGACAAGGTAAAACCACGCCGGAAAATCTAGTTGAACTTTCTCGGCCAATATAGAGATCGAATATGCGACCTCCAGACTAGCGAGTCAGCGTCTTACCCACTTACCCACCGTGTCTCCAAGTAGGTCGCTAAACACATTTCGTATCATTTCAAAAAACACGTGGAAAAAACAGGGGCATCGACAATACATTTGGCAGGGGCGGATAAGTCATGTGGACATTTAGGTTAGGCAATGTCTTTTGTCTCTTAATTAGTTTATTACTACTCTGACTGTAAATACTTATCAACACTAATCCCAGATTGATCAAGAGACAAAAGATAGGGCTATTATTGATACCTAATTGATTGTTGATTGACTCAACGAAGCGCGATCGACGGTACACTGTTTAGTATGTACGTGCGGAAATCAAAGCTTTGTGCCGATAATTTTTTTATTTCCTGGTAAAAAAGAATCGCCATACAGGAAAAAAATATCGCCAAAAATTTCGCCAAATTGAATATTCTATAGCCAAAATTATATTTTAATCGCAATTGGCGAATTTGGCGATCGACAGCGTGAGCGCTGTTAGGCATTGTCTGGTAAACTGGGACCACCAGGTACAAATATGATCCGTTGGTTTGAATATAAATACTGTCGAAAAACAATAATGAATAATGGGTTTGCATTAAGGACGACAATTTATTGATTGACAATTTCCGTGGGCGTCCATTGTCATATAATAAAAACTTAAACATACATTATGCAAGAGCTAAACCGTACAAACTTCCAACAGTGACAATTCCGTTCAAATTAAAGTAATTGGACTGGAATTTTCAGTGTTTTCTTTTTTTTATCATCTATTTTTAAATGATTTTAGGGGGAATGACCAACTCTTTACTAAAGTATCTTTAATCATGCATTTTGACAGGGTGTATTCGTCGTAGCTTTGTCTCCGTGGCTTAAAACACAGAAAGAAAAAAAATGTACTTATTCTTTTAATGTCATAAGCACTGATATAGTTTTTAAAAAGCGTTTACTCATCTTATCCAGGTCATATGCACCGACATAGCTAAAACATATTCTAGTTATTTCCATGTCACGCGCAATGATATACTTTAAACGTTCACTACTTCTTTTCCTGTCACGTACAATGCCATAGTTAAACGTTCTCTAGTTCGTTCCATGTCACGCGCAATGTCATATTTAACTGGTATACTAGTTCTTTCCATGCCATATGTACCGAAATAGTTAAAAGACGTACTTGTTATTTCTATGCCATATGCACCGATATACTTAAAACATGCTAGTTCTTTAAATGCCACATGTACCGACGCTGTTAAAACATGTACTAGTTCTGTCCATGCCACATGTACCGACGTTGTTAAAACATGTACTAGTTCTTTCCATGCCACATGTACCGACGTTGTTATAACATCTACTAGTTCTTTCCATGCCACATGTACCGACGTTATTAAAACACATACTAGTTATTTCCATGCCACATGTACCGACATAGCTAAAACGTGTACTAGTTCTTTTCATGCCACTCGCACCGACAAAGTTTAAACGAGTACTAGTTCTTTTCATGCCACTCGCACCGACATAGTTAAACGTGTACTAGTTCTTTTCATGCCACTCGCACCGACATAGTTAAAACGTGTACTAGTTCTTTCCATGCCACATGTACCGACGTTGTTAAAATATGTACTAGTTCATTTCATGCCACTCGCACCGACATAGTTAAAACGTGTACTAGTTCTTTTCATGCCACTCGCACCGACATAGTTAAAACGTGAACTAGTTCTTTTCATGCCACTCGCACCGACATAGTTAAAACGTGTACTAGTTCTTTTCATGCCACTCGCACCGACATAGTTGAAACGTGTACTAGTTCTTTTCATGCCGCTCGCACCGATATAGTTAAACGTGTACTAGTTCTTTTCATGCCACTCGCACCGACATAGTTAAACGTGTACTAGTTCTTTACATGCCACTCGCACCGACAAAGTTAAAACGTGTACTAGTTCTTTTCATGCCACTCGCACCGACATAGTTAAAACGTGTACTAGTTCTTTTCATGCCACTCGCACCGACATAGTTAAAACGTGTACTAGTTCTTTTCATGCCACTCGCACCGACATAGTTAAACGTGTACTAGTTCTTTTCATGCCACTCGCACCGACATAGTTTAAACGTGTACTAGTTCTTTTCATGCCACTCGCACCGACATAGTTAAAACGTGTACTAGTTCATTTCATGCCACTCGCACCGACATAGTTAAAACGTGTACTAGTTCTTTTCATGCCACTCGCACCGACATAGTTAAAACGTGTAATAGTTCTTTTCATGCCGCTCGTACCGACATAGTTAAAACGTGTACTTAAAATATACGGTCATTGGCTTATTCAGCCGTTCTCAATACTATCATAGACAATTGTTATTTGTATTCATTTTTAAGCATTCGGCTGAGAAAACGATCCGTGCTTCCCGTAATGTATTGAAATTTTATGATCACTGGAAATCATAGGCAAATAAGCCGATCGTCTGAAGACAACTGAAGCGAAATCACGCGTGCTGGAATTCTAACTAAACGACCGATACTTAGTTTAGCAGACGATCGGTTTGGACAGCGCGCGAGACACGATTCCATTAATTCCTGTAACTCTCGCATCATTGGTATTATTCTGTGGTTGGTTTCTATGTAACAGAGTGGTTACTGACTACGGTATATGTGTAGAAGAAAATCGGGTTGGTTTGTTTCGAAGATCGACACTATTAGTTATTCAGACATCGAATAAGTTCAGGATTTAATCAGAAAGATAAACATTCGGATTTAAGAATTAGTCAAACGTGGACATGAGCTTATCAACGACGTTATCAGCTTCGCATGCACCGCGACCCAGGAAAGAGTCCAGGTGTTCCACCCAAAGTCCAAGAAATTGGCCACCGAATTTCCGACAAGCTTCTGGATCGGAGGAAGAAATAGCCAACAGGTAAGAAACGATACGTTCTTTGTAACACCAACATATTTTTGCAAATTAGGAAAATTAATCATACGGTATTTTATGTATCAAATAGATAGTGTTCCATTAATCACCTACAAGTTCCGACGATACTGTTTTCTGAAAGAAAGAGAGAAATGGGGTTTAACGTCCACTCGACACAAACTAGATCATAAGGTTTAATTTTATTACAATAATTTGCGTGTGCGTTGGAAAACCGGGGGACCCGGAGAAAACCCACGAGATGGGACAGGCGATCCTTATACTCCCTGTCACGTACAACCAGGGAATCGAAACCACACCAGCTGACTCAATGACAGACCTTATGATACAAAGTGGACGCACTAACCATTCTGCCATCCAACCCACAGTATGTTTAAAAAACATTTTGATTATGATGTGTAAATTTTTACATATCTCTAATTAACATATTTTTTTCTTGTTGATCAATTTTCGCAATACGTTGAGCCGAATATATGACATTTTATTCAACAACTTTAAATTTCCTATTTCGGAAAATTAATCATTTAATATTTATCAACTTCCTATGAGAAAATAATGTATCTTTGAATTTTAGAGGGGGAGGTTGTTAACGGGTGTGCTTTGGACCATAAGGATTGTCACTGAGTCGAGCGACTTGGTTTCGATTCCCCGTCTGTATGTGACAAGGAGTAGGGTTACCTTCTGGCCCCGCGGATTTCTTCCGGTGCTCTAACAAACATCTCTACGCCCATGTAAATTATTTAAATAGAATTAAACCATGTTATTCTAGAAATGACCTAATTTGTGTTTAGAGGACGTTAAATAGCCCCTCTCCTCACCCCCCCCCTCTCTCTCTCTCCCTCTCTCTCGTCCAATTGACTAAAATGCTAGCTGATACAAGCAGGTCCATGTCGCCAAAAATACAAAGAATTGAATGCGAGTTATATTTTGTGCATTGTTCAAATGAATGCATTATTAAGTTTAAAGAATACACAACAGTTATTTATTTCATGTTTTATTTAGGAAGATTTTCAATATATGTCATTGTGTTCACTTTGATAATTTGTGTATCAAATCATTTTTAGATTATTGAATGTAATCCAGGATTTTGACTTGCTATTAGAAGTTAGTGATTATCTTAAAGTCCCACCTCTTTTATTTTCATCTTCGGCGAGCCCTATCTTATGCGAAATATCCCTGGTGTGAGCGTATGTGGCATGGAGATAGGGGCGCCTTATAAACCTCGTGGGTTTCCTCTGGGCACTCCGGTTTCCTTCCACTGCTAAAGACCCTTACGCGCAAGCGAATTGTTGAAGTAAAATCAAACCATATGTTAGTTCCGAAATGACCTAGTTTGTGTCGAGTGGACGTTAAACCCATTCCCCTCTCTCTCCCTCTCTCTAATGCGAAATATGGGCGTTGTTGCATGGCAACCACTTGTTCATAGACGATACGTCTACTACCTGTAACATTTACTGTGAAGAAAAAAACTTATAAATGTTAATCGTCAATAAAATTAGATTAAAGTAAAGGATATGAATGAATGTATTTCTTTCTATCAATTCATCATGCGAACATGTATTGTATGAGAAAATGTCGAGGAAAATCTGTTGTTGATGCAAATGGTATTTTATTGCCAAATTAGCCATATTGCGCAATAAATTGCCCAATCCGATTAAAGCACAGATCCTATTTCGTTTCGTTTTTATAGTTCAAAATTTCGTTTTACTTGTCTTTACTACAATAGGGTAGTGTAGGCCATGAAAAGAATAAAAAACGAAACGAAATATTGATCAGATCCAAATGACAACCATTCAAGTGTCTCAATTTTTTTCTGCTGGGCTTACGAAGACGGGCGTACGCCACAATGTGCTAAAATAGAAATTTTGCCCAGTCAGCATTGCTACGGCCTGCTCCTATATCGAATTTCAGCTGTCAATGTTCTTTTACGTGCACAATGTTTACACACTGGCGTATACCTTATAGAACTTATAAAGTTGAGTTAATAAGCAATGTTTTGAGAAATACATAGTTGAAATACACAGAGCAGTTGATGGGAATGCTGCCGTCTAGACCGAGTTATATCTCCCCGGCCTTGCACATGTGACATTGAAACTTTTAGTCTCAGATTGAGCGTAAGTTTCAGTTATTTCCCGGATAATTTCTGAGAAATGACATGAAACATGAACATAACAGCGTATTAACGGCTTAAACGATTCATTTATGATTCCCGTTTTCACCGTTTCTATGGAATATATAAGATATAGAAGGACGAAATCTATAAAGACTCTTATTGATAGAACTCTAGCGTGTGAGCAGGTGGTTGACGTCAACCCAAGCATCTCAAGAACAGCGCGTCAGTATTAAACACACAGAACCCATTGATAGACACCACTGCGTAATTGTTACTGACAAACCAGACCAAAGGGCAATCGATCTAGGAAATTAAATTGTTGATTTTTTTCAATACCCGTAATTCCAAGTCTGATTTATTCCCATCTAAACATGTATAGTTTTCTATTTAACTATATCTGTCAATTTTGATTCCGTGTTTCTTTTGGACATTTTCTGCTGACAAATATCAATTATGGACCGCACAGGAAGCAGATGAGATTGAACCAGGACATCTAAAAGAATTGGTTTTATGTTATTAGTTTCGAGTTAGAGGAAGGCTTCGGAATTTGAAACACGAAAATCGGTTAACAAAATTAAATTATTTTTTTTTTCTCACTAAACTGGTGTGCACGATGTTTTATGTAAATTTGAATGCAAGAACTATGCTATATTCTGTTTGAGATAGGACACGCCATGTTAATTCAACGCCATAATTTAGTTTTAGTTATATTGGAATTAAGATCCATTGCAACTGAGGTTTTTTTTTGTCAAAGTTAGTTATCTCTGGGATTTTCAAAGAGAATTTGACAACTCTGTGAAAATTGTTATCTGTGTAAAATGTGAATGGTCTTTTTTCCCCCGAAACCATCAAACAACGTCAAATTCCAAAGGTTAAGGAATATGATTGGCTTGTTAGCCTCTCTCTAGAACGCCTTTTGTGTTGAATAATCATTTATTATTTTTTTTACAATAGACCAACCACGCTGTATGCCAATTTCAAATCACGAAATCGTGAATCCTGAATCATTATTGCCAGGTTGGCAATGTCGCAGGATTCGTTACGATGGGGTTGCCTCTATTGAATCCACGACCTGGTACGCGCAGATTCGTTCGGATACGTTTCTATACGATCAACACGATTGTTACGACTGGCCTCAATATATGATAAAACCCGGAAGTATCACCACGATTACTCCTCACATGACACACTAACCGTGGTAACCTACAGTAAATACACAACAAAATAGGACTCAAAACAAAAGGAGTGAGAGAGAGAGAAATTGGGTTTAACGTCCACTCGACACAAACTAGGTCATTTCGGGACTAACATATGGTTTAATTTTATTTCAATAACTCGCTTGCGCGTAGGGGTCTTTAGCAGTGGGAGGAAACCGGAGTGCCCGGAGGAAACCCACGAGGTTGAGAAGGCGCTCATATCTCCATGCCACATACGCTCGAAACCACAGCCGTCAGCTAGAGGTCGAAGCGCGGCACTCTAGACCACTAGGCCATTCCAACCCCCTCAAAACAAAAGGGACACACATTCTTCTCATCGGGAAGTACGGCGTATGCATATTACTATATCGCGATTTCTGTCAAACCAACTCTTACTATCACTCTAACTATCAATTGTGCTGTCATATTAATATTATTACTGTCACGTGCAATCTCTGTGTTTTCTCACAAGAACAATTATTATAAATACATGTTTAATAAACAGCCCTATTCATATCTATCACACCTCTATTTCTCGCTGAACTATAAGCCTGACCCTTAGTTCACAAAACATTCTCAGACCAAAGTTAAGAATGTTCTGTTCGCCTTGTTTTAAGTAAATTATAGTCCTTTATAAAACTTTTGTTGTTTTCATGTACCAATAGGAAACAACGTACAAAGTTTTATTTTTCTGAATCAAAGATATTTCCCATAAACAGTGATTGAAAGTTGAGTAAATTCTTAACTTAAGTCTGGGAATGCTTTGTGAACTCGGGTCAAGTTTTGTTTATCGAAGTGTTGAACCCTTGGGCCAATGGACCGGAACTACGACAATTTCTTACTAATGGACTTAGACTCCCGGAACTTCAGTTATTGCGCTTTTGGACCAGTGGCCTGCCACTGCTGGGAGCTAAAATTGCGCTTTCGGACAAATGGTCTTTAACTACTCGGGCCAATGAACTTCGACTAGGCCTACTGGTGCCCTCAACCGCTGAAACCCTAGGACCAATTATGGACTTCGTACCCGAGGACCTCAGCTGCTGAAACCTCGGACCAATTAACGTCGATTCCTAAGACTTGAAATACTCAAACATCAACTGCTGAACATCGGATCAAAAACAATAATTAAAAACCCTGACCAATAAATTTCCAATATTGCTACTCGAAATAAAATGAACCTATCTGACTAGTGCACATTCCCACCAGTGAATTTTCGGACGAGAACTAAATGTGGGTTAATTATTGTCTATTAACAACACTGGGTTAATAAAGTAACAGTGATTTGATGAAGACGAGCAGATGTTTTTGTGGTTTATTATCGTCTGCTTTACATCAACGGATTAACGTTTCCCGCCAAATTATTAATAAAGCACGTCTTCTTCAATCTTATGTCCATACTTCATCAGTATGCGACCATCTGTTAACCGCCATGTCTATACACACTAGGAACAAAGACGATTTCCATCTTTAAAGGTTATATTCGGGAATATAAAGTCATCTCATTGAAAGCACCAGAGTCAACGTGTGTAATCCGGTTCAATAAATATTGCTCTCTTCGTCTGTACACCCGATATAAGGTCAATAGACTGGATTTATGTTAGAAATGATTCCACTACTTATGTCTTCCGTCCTGCTCCAGCAACAGTAGTGGATTGTTTTAAGGAGTTTCATTGAGCAGGTTTTGTCATTATTTAGTGACAAAAAAGTTACTGGCCTATCACTCCTCTAATATTCAATTAAACTGACCAAAACTGCACATAGCATAACATATAATAAACCGATTCCCATTGAATGGATGTGAAAATTTACCGCATAATTATATGATTTGATTTAATCCAACTGCTACACGAAATGGCCGCCGAACCAGAATTAGAACACGCACGTGATTTCACGTCACCTCGAAAATACAGAAAAATTGTTCGGTAAGATAACAGTATGATTTCGATGTTCCACTCTTCCCTATTTGTAACATGATATGGGTTGAAAATTTTGCAATTAAACCCTTTTCTACTTAAGCAAAGGCTCGTAGTGTGTATCAGTTGTGGCAATGAACAAGGCACTTATCACGGCTACAAATATTGCAGCTAGGTTGATATCACCACTATTCTTGCGTACCAATTAGTGTTGGGCATGGGGGGTGGGGGTGTAGAAAGCACGAGTCGTTGATCTACTACTAAGCTGTCGCAAACAGTGATGCCACAAATCGACCAGAAAATAAGCAACTGTCACTAGTTCTTTCACGTGCAAGGCAGTTTGTCGTATCACCGTACTGACTAGTTTCCCACTATCACGATTTGAGGTTGTGTTACGATTGAAATCACGATTCTAATCGTGGAGTGATCGTGGTAATCCTAGGTCTTACCATATATATTTAGGTCAGTCGAATCAATCGTGTTGACATGTATCAAAACGTATTCGGGCGTATCTGCACGTACTAGATCGAGGACGATGGGAACTTAGCGTATTTTACACGCCCGAAAATAATTGAAATGAAATGAAATGGGGTTTAACGTCCTACGCTTTTGCACCTAACCTGGGCTAATGGAAGACGGGCATACGGCATACAGTGTGCTATGAGGGAAATTTTGCCCGGGCAACGGCGCTACGGCCTACTCTTATATCGAATTCCAACTGCCAAGGGATCAGTGCCACATTTAATACACTTTCGTAATAATTTTATGTAGATATCTTCTTGAAAAATAACAAACCAAGATTGTTAAATGCCGTTGGATTTTCAATATCAATACGGTTTCTGTTTTGTTTTGTTTCGTTTTTCCTTCAACCACCTGAGCAGGAATCTTCGCAGCGGGAAATAATGGCAACTGTCAGTTTCAGGAATGTTCCAATCAGCTTACAAATGGAACGAAATCTCAACTGACACACGATTATTTCTGTACTGGCATGCCGTGCTTATATGTTGGTGCCATTTTATTGATATTCTGTTTTAATAGGTTGATGGTGTTTTCATGTCACTTACACCATCTCTAGAAATCTAAATGGCTTATTAAAACCAACAACATTCCTACGAGGGTTCAGGAGCCACGGTGACTCAGTGATCTGTGGTGATGACGTTTGGCTCATTAACCCATATAGTCTCGATTACGGGTATATTATGGGAGATAAGACAAAGAGCGGGCAGTACGCACTATATATTAGTTAAAAACTAGGTAATGTAAAGGGAATTAGCTGAAAATTTCAGTCGAATTGATCTACTATGAACCTAGAATTAAGCGATTGAAATTTCGGTCGAGCCTCGATCATCATTACTACAGTCGGTACGATAAAAACATAGTCTCGATTATGCATGCTATGATTAAATCATGAATGAAAGTTTAGCAGAAATTCGGATCATAATCCAATAAATATCCAATTATTGTCTAATTAATAATTTACATAACATTTCAGACCCACCGAATCACCTGCAATACTCAGATTTAACTCTTGTATAATGTATGTTTAATGCAATCCCGAAACCAGAAAAAAATTTGAAGAAATTTCTCTGGTGAATCGGGGTAGCCATTTTCCCGGAAAATGATATGTAATTCCTACGCGCGAAAGTTCTCCTTTATTTGCGTCGTACGCCCCTGATTTTACGTGCCTGGATGACCGAATCACTTAAAAATATACCCACGCGTAGAAAAATAGATCTTTACAAAAACTTGAATTTGTTCGTTTAGGATCCAGTTTGTTATGTCAGCGAATTGACTTTGACTCAAGAATCATTTTACATCAAACGAAACGACGATCCGACCTCTAGTTTTCGAGAAATCGACCCAAAAAGATTGACCAATCAGAGGTCAGAATGGGCGGGGCTTAGGTTTGAAAAAAATTGGAAAAAATGGACGGTCTAATGTGCCAGAGGCTTTCGGTTCCGCGGCTGCCCCTGGGAACGAGATTGTGTTTAATGAAACGACATGGAAAGGAGTTTAACGTTCTACTATGCTACCCAGAGGAACATTTTGTTCGAACATCGGTGTTATGGCCTACTTTTATTCCAAATTCCAACTTTCAAGGGTTCTTATGTGCATGCCGATATGTACACCGGGCCTTTTTTTTCGCCCCATTCGCACGACTATACGTTGTCGCTCGCCAGATCCCCCTTCATTCATTTAACACGGGACCTTGAGGTTATCGAGCCGAAGTCTTACTCACTGCGCCACCACGGCTCCGATTAATTGAATTAAAATTGCAAAAGTCAGCAATCTTATTGTACAAAAGTCCGGTTATAATCGTGTTTGTGAAACGTCAGGGGCGATGTATTTTACTAACAATGGGGGTTCGGTCTCGGTGTAGAACATTTGTATGGAACATTCGTCTAGTCCTTCGGATGGTGCTGAAACCCAAAGTTCACTCATTAGCGTGCGCGTCAAAGAACACTTGTAAAATTCCCCCTCATTGCACATTTCATGGCGACTTCATTAGTAAGATGTTTTAACAATGCCATTTCATTTTCTGCTCGAGAAGCTTAAAATCCTAAACAGCATTACCGACATTCTTACGAGAGGTAGTTATTTATTTCTTTGTGTGATCTGGCATGGAATTACAGCAAGAAAGGCATCGAGATTTAAAATAAGGAATTGGGATTTTTTGTTTCGAACTTTTGCTTTCTAAAAAGCTATATATCATCTTGTCCTGTCAAATTGAAAATCCCTCGTAGTCCCAAGTCGTTATATACACACAATCCGGTTAAATATTATACAGACACATCGATCAAGTTTGAAATTTGTCTTTTGTTTCTGATCGCAGATATTGTCAGAACCCGGTTTCTGCTTCCCTAGGTCAAACAGTGTATCAAGGTGCTGCGGTGGTTCAGTGAGGAAGATCGCTTACCTGGGGGAATCGGATTCGTGTTTGTCAAGAACGTTCTTCGGGAATTTCCGGGGTGATGCAGGACAATTTGATTAAAAACCAAGTCCTATTTCTTTTTCGTTTTATTTGTCTATACTACACTAGGATCTGGAAGAGTTGTTCCATAACCTGCGTTCCTGATGACGTACGGGATTAACCAATGAAACCATCTGTCACAGCGACTTCTTCGCGTGCGATGTACCGAACTGTTGGTAAACCACTAGAAACGTCAACGCTGATTGATTAATCAATGTGTGATGTCATAAGGTCAAAAGTCACTCGTACGAACCCTTACGAGACCTTCCAGTACAACTGGTTAAATCTTCATGTAGTGTAGGCCTTCGAAAGTATAAAAAACGAAACGAAAAGTAGAAGTGTATTTCAATCAGATTATGAAGCAGAATGGACAGCATGGCAAGGGCAGTATTTCAAGTGGGATGAAAAACCGAGGGACCGCGTAAACATTGACAATTGAGAGAGAGAAATGGGGTTTAAAGTCCACTCAACACAACTAGGTCATTTCGGGACTAACATATGGTTAATTTTATTTCAATAATTCGCTTGCGCGTAGGGGTCTTTGGCAGTGGGAGGTAACCGGAGTGCCCGGGGGAAACCCACGAGGTTGAGAAGGCGCCCCTATCTCCATGCCACATACGCTCACACCAGAGCTCGAAACCACAGCCGCAAGCCAGAGGTGTCTGGCCTGCTAGAGGTCGAAGCGCGGCGCTCTAGACCACTAGGCCATCCCCCCCCCATTGACAATTGGAATCCTAAATAACAGTAAGCCGCCATCTTTAACCCAGTCGGAGCAGAACAGTAGGATGTTAAATTCAATTTCATTACATCTCAAGCAAACAACGACAAACAGTAGTCGGGTTAATTACAAATAATGTAGAAGGAAGCAGTAGAAACTCACACAACTTGACCGACAGTGTCTAATCTATCAGGAAGCAATTCTACCAAGAAAAAAACCCAAACGAAGTGTGCGCAAACAAGACACAGCTATTGGACAAGGGGGTCAAGCAAGCTCGAAATGAAACTCGTTTTGGAGTGACGTAACCATGATGATGTAGAATTGACAACTAATCAATCCGCAAATTGATATTTGTCAAATCATTCCTGGCCCTTAATTTAAAGGAGCTAAATCGCTAACATTTAGGACCTAGAAATTGACACAAGTGGGTCGGAACGCATATAATACTTTAATATGAATGTAGTATATAAACTGATTTACATTCAATGGTTTCCGTGTTTACTTTAATTTCAAATCAGTTATGTTTGGCGAGTTAAGCCAGCAATATCAATCGAACGCAAATTTCTAGTGTCTGGTTATTCCAGTCCACATACGCCGTTTGCTTTGGTGCAATGTGTCTAACCTCGTCCCTGGAGCCTCTGGTTACAACTGGGGCTGCAACGCATTATGGGATCCGTGTACCAATGGTAAAATATTTATTTTGTCTTAAATATTGCATATCAGAAGCCCATCTTTTTCCGGTACGATCACAGCATCAATATTAATTTAAAGTGACAAATAATTCGTGTTTTCAATGTTGAAGACTTTGGATGATATTGAGTTAGAGACTTGGCTACTTTAAAGTCTACGCTCGATATGTGAGAAGTTGTTATTCTCTTACAACTATAATATTGTGTTAAAGCCAAGTTTGAAAAACAATTATCAGTCCAAAAATCGGGATATGGTCATAAGAAACCAGTGCCACCTACACTATACACTATCTTTAATTCGATTGGAACCATTTCGGGAGATTATCTTTCGATGGTGTTTTGGAATGGTTCTCTTTTTTGAATTACCAATCTGGATGTATAATAATGTAATATGAATGTATATAAACTCATTTGCATTCAAACGTATCTGTTTTTACTGTAATTTCTAATCAGTTGTGTTCGAAGAAATACGCCAGAAATCTCAATTGAATGGCAATCTCTAGCGTCTGGTTATTCCAGTCTACACCGCTAGTTCTTTACTTTGCATGCTCTCCATAGAAGAATATGCCGTCAACTTTTGACATGACTTGTGGAACATATCTAGCCTCGTTCTTCGAGCCCTTTGTTACAAATGGCACTGAAACTAATTATGGTACACGATTAGTGCACCAATGGTAAAATGTTTATTTTATCTTAAATAGTGGATATCAGAAGCCCATCTTTTTCCGGTAAGACCACAACATCAATGTTGGTTTAAATTGACAAATAATTCGCGTTTTCAACGGGTAAGACTTTAAGTCGTATAAAAAGTAGCATTTGAACATTTATTGACTTTAGACTTTGAATCGACCACAGTCACAGTAAACGACACTGTCAGGTCTATTTCCAAATAGTAGGACGTTAACCCCGTTTCATTTTATTTCATTTTTATTCCCAAATAGTTGGTTCTTTTTCTTTCAACAAATGGTATAAACTGGGGACAAATATCAAAGAAAGAGTACATGAAATTACCATCTTTAGGGTTACATCTAATTGATAAGGTCAACTTCAAGGTTGGTCAAAGGTCATGAGATATAAACAGGACTAGCGCTATTCCCAACCCAACTCTAACCCTGGATCTAACCCTAATCTTAACCTATAATCACGCCAACAATCACGTGCCGTCGTCTTATTTACATCTAAGCGACCTTGACTAAATCTTGATTGACCTTAAAGCGATAATTTCATATTTTCTAAGAAAGTCAAAACATAATTATTTCTTTGTCCTTTGCGCAATAAGTCAATAGGTTGTCAACTCACTATTATACGATCATAGGCATTATTTCCCGCTCTTATAAATCACTGACACCGGAAATAATAAGACAATTACCTCCCTTGTTTTTATATACCCCCCCCCCCATGTAATAGCCATCTTCAAACGTTTGAATTTGAAGTTGAAAATGACATCTTTTCCCATTTCTCAACTGGCAACAGTGGATTAATAGGATTATAAATTCTTTAACAAGGTAGGACTGTTTATAGTTACCATCTATTTTAAGGCTTTATTTTAACTCAAACATATGAAATTACCGCTTTAAGCAATAGATTTCGCCATTATACCGGTAGCCAAAAACATGAGCGTCCATTCCAATATTTTGTCAGTCGTATATATATATAGACACTCAATACATCCGCGTTATTTTTCATCACATGAGTCTAATACGAATTTACTTGTTTTACAATTACCAACGTTTTGTTTTGAATAACTGGCAATTCTTGTCATTTCTTCCCAGGAAACCATTATAGTCCCAGAGCGCGCACACAAACCGTCTGCTACATTCTACTCACGCGACTGTAAAATAATAGGTTTCTAAATAATAGATGCCATTTACTGTAATAGGCAGTTTAGTTGTCGGTATTCCATGATGGGTGAGCCGATTGATAAATATATCTATGCTGATCATACCACGCAACAAACAAACAATGGGCGCATATTAATTACACTCTACAGCATATTGAGTTGCGCCAAAGGGCTATAAATTTATAAATTATTTAGTCCCGTTGAGGATTAGCTATGTTAAATAATTGTAGGTGTGTGTGTGCGTTGACCCTTACTCTATTTCATAAGAATTATTGTTAAATTGACGGAACATAAGTGACAGCTAAATATTATTAAAGGAGTTAAACCTCTAACTCAATATTTTAATTAACATTCTAAATCAAATCACGAATTGAAAATCAATATTGGTCGGTGTCTGTCAATATTGACGTTACTAGTTTGACGTGACAAAAACCCTAAAATACAATATTTGAGACACAATGGTCATTTTAAAATCAGCATACGACTCGAGTACTCTGTGGTTTCGGGTGCCAAACGTATCCTACAACACAATGACAAACAAACAAAAAATTATTGAGAAATACGTGTCCAGTGGAATAAGCAGGCGTAAATTTGAACTGTTCACGTATTTCACTGAACTTATTAGATTGGAATGTTTGGGTTTTTTTTATGTTAAAGTTCCAATAGCATTTTTTTAAGTTATATTTTTAAAATTTATTAAAATAAAGCCCCAAAATAGATTGAACCTATAAACAGTCCTACCTTGTTAAAGAATAATCCTATTAATCCTATAATTCACTATTGCCAGTTGAGAAATTGGCAAAAATATCATTTTCAACTTCAAATTCAAACGTTTGAAGATGGCCGTCCATGGAGAAGAATGGGAAAACAAGGGAGGTAATTGAGTAACTATTTCCTCAATCAACCAGTGTCACCCTTTCTACCCCCGCCCCCCCCCCCAAATTTTGTCCATGATCGTATAATAGTGAGTTGACAACCTTTTGAGCAAAAAACATAGAAATAATTATATTTTGACTTTCTTAGAAAAAGTGAAATTGGAACTTTAAATTGAATATAAATCACTTTATAAACATATTACACATAAATATATTCCAAAGAATACAGCCATACTCCCTTTAATCAGTGTCCGTCTTCATTTTAATACAAATATTCACCGGATGTATATGTTTATAGGCGGAAATGACGATTAAACCATATATTATCGATTTGAATCATTTTTGAGCAGTTTGTTGTGTATCAACCGGAAGTCTATTATAGCTGAAATATTGTTTCGTTAAGATAGTAGACATGATTATCCATGCTTTAAAGCCAGTAACAGATCCAGAACAATGATTTATTTGCCGTGCATTATTGCCAGGTTACAATCCGATATGCGCGAATGTCAAAAGGAACCAATAGGGTTTTAAACATGCATTCCAGGTTTCAACAAAATCAGATAAAATTGTGACCTTTAGAATGTCCACAAGCTAAAACGTTATTTTTCGTAAATCAGGAACCATAATTTACGAAGATATGGTCCGATACTGTACGTAACTAACGTACGAAAATTAATTGATGGCTAGCTTTTTTACCTCTCTGCAGGTAGGGTGGCACTCGGCAAATCTCGACAGATTCCGTAAACTACATCTAGTCTCGGCTGTATGGCAGTAAGTGATATGTACCTACGTCCATACATTTGCGATGCGGCTACCGGTTTACTTTAACAGGAAAACTTGACGCTATTACACAAATTGGGAACCTATTCGGCTAGCGACCTATTCGACCGATCGAGCTGCAACCTGTTCGTTGGAAACCTATTTAGAATAAAGACAACAGTCGCCTTAACTCATCTATTTATCAACCAATAAAATCCAACGTTATGTCTATCAAATGAAAGTAGAATATATTATTTTTTTATCCATTCCTTTACCTCAGAATAGAAGTGTAATTTCGTCATTATCTTACAGCTGGATCGGTCGAATAGGTCGCTAGCCAAATAGGTTAGGTGTAGGTTCCGTAGGTTACGGAATATGCCGAGGTTTGCCGAGTGGTAGGGTGGGTGTCGTTCAGATACATGCGAATGTGAAAAGGAACCAAGATCTTTGGGAGATGGACATATCTTATGATACACCGCGCGCGTGCTAACTATCCCACCCCACCCCCAATGACAATTAGGAGACATTTGGAATCTTTTGGTGTCACATTGCCGTGCAAGTAAAGGATCATTTGGCCGTTGGAATTCCCTCATTGCACACTCTATGGCGTATGCCTGTCTTCATTAGCCCAGTATAGGAGCAGAACAAAGGGACGTTAAACCCCATTTCATTTCTGACATTTGGATGTATTTTAATAATTAATCGTTAGATTTATAAAAAGAAAGAAAATAGATGAAATAGAAAGACGGTTGCTAACCTCAATAGTTAGTGCAGGACAACTGCAATACACACATAACAAAACCTATAAGACAAGACTGAGGACAGAATACACACATTGCAATAAATAAACACTAAATTATACCAACTTAAGTGAATGGATCCGTGGGCTAACAGTAAGCGCGCAGTGGCGTTTTAAGGCTATACTATTTTGAGGGCCCTCTTTCGCAGGGGTCCGGGGGGGGGGTGTCTTGGTTGATGATTTTCATACCAGTGCAATGACTGCATTCTCATTCAGTAGTGGATTCGACAGTAACAGTGTAAAGAAAACGATTGACTCGGACTCGGGGGTCCTTTCCCTTGGCCAGAGGGGCCCTTTTTGTCAGACGAGGGGCCCTTTTGTCCGCCTTTAGGGCCCTCTCTAACTAGGATACATTTCTTTTTTCTCATTGGTTTTAGCATTTATCTCCTGTTTTATTTGTTTGATTTTTTTTCGCTTGGAGGCTGGCGCCTCCAGCGCCTCTGCTATAAAACGCCTTTGGCACTGCGCAGTACAGCCCCGTATCGATAACAACACACGAAACACTCAAAATGAGCCATTTTTCTTAAGGATTTACAAGAAAGGCGTAATGTGACCGGTGATGACGATGGTCGTCTAAATGGCGATTGTCTGCCAGTTGATGTCATAAATGCGAATCCCCCAAAAAATTAACAGTAATAAGGGCGATAACCCGCTTAGAATTTGAAAGTCGCCTCTTAGAATACGCTTTTTGTATTTATTACGAAAATGGTACAGCACTGAATTACATGACTCGATCGTTACAAATATCATCCAGGTGAAGTAATATACATTCATCAGGGACAGTGTTTCCATGACACCAGGTGAACACATCAACTTAGTATAAATGGAACCTGAAGATAATATATTTATGGATGACTTATCTTTAATTTATCACGAGATTTGGTACCAGGGCCCGGTTGCTCAAAACTAAGTTATTTTAACGATCCGTTAAACTCTAACGGATCGTTATCTTTGCAACGTGTCGTTTGTTAACGGTCCGTTAAATTTCGGTTGCTGGAAAGTCAATTTCATTAGCTAACGGATTCATTAAAGTTAATCCAAGAGAAGACTGTTTGTTCATTGGCTGAATTTAAAATTTTTAATTTCAATGTACATGTATAACAACTTCATAGAAGTTACAAGAAACTGAAGACAACGAGACAACTGTGCATTCTGTTCACAAAACTAGATTAAAGACAAAAAGATGACTGTAGAATTTACAACAGAAAAAAATATAGAATACTTTATATTTTCCTGTAGAATTTTAGCGTAAATCTGTAGGAAAATTATGGGATTTGCACTACAGAATTATGGGCCATTATTTCCTAGAGTCCACCAACATTCTGTGGAATAGTATAGAATTTCATCCTATAGAAAATGGAATAGGGCTGCATCGCCCAACCCTCTAGAATGTTCTATAGAAAACTACATTGGTAATCTATGACTTTTTGCTACAGCCAACTAATACCATCATTAAACAGATAACGGAACCCCAAACCTCCGTTAAATATAACGCCAAGTTAACGACACATTAAAGTTAACGGGACTTCCAGCAACAGTCTTTCTCTCTGTTAAAGTTAACGATCCGTTAACATATAGTTAACGGATCGTTAAAAGATAATGGAGCTTTGAGCAACCGGCCCCAGATGGATTAAATGGATCCCTCCTGTTAATCCCTGGCTTAATATGCATGCCATTTCAAATTCTTTTAACGGAATGTTTCGTTTTTCGCAAAATATCTGTAGAGGCATTTAGCCACGTTAAATGAGACTTTAGGACAAATTTCGTCACATGCATGTGATTTTAAATATGGATTATTGACATTAGCTTTCAAAACCTAATAAACAAGCTGTAGAACACATTTTCTATGGATTTGTTCTCCATCGGCCATTTTGTGTACGCCAAACTAAATGATGTTAAATGTTTTGGGACTTTGATATCTCACCAAGCACTGGGTCCATCCATCCAACTCCGACTGTCCAGGCCAAATTTTCCAGACAGAACATTATATTTCTTATGTCCCTCTTTCTTATCCTGGTTGGCCCCGAAAAAGTAGGACGCTAAACCCCTTTTCATTATACTGCTTAAAAACGTGATATAAAATGTTCTGTTAATTTAAAACACCCTGTAAAAAGCTGTGTCGCTTTAAAACGCGGTGTAAAATGTTTTTCCACTTCAAAACACATAGAAAAATGTGTTTCTAGTTTAAAACGCTGTTTAGTGTTTTGTCGTTTTAAAACATTGTATAAAATGTTTTGTCGCTTAAAGGTGCAGTGTAAAATTATTTGGCACTTTCAAACGTGATTTGAAATGTTTTGTCCCTATATACTATATAAGCACTATATAAATTGTTTTTCTAATATATAAGAGTAGGCCGTTGCGCTGATATCCGGACACAATTTCCTTCATAGCACCTGGTATGGCGTATGCCCGTCTTCATTAACACAGTCTGAGCAGAATAGTAGGACGTTAAACCCTATTTCATTTCTCTCCGGCGGGGGAGGGGGGGTGGCTAGTGGTCTAGAGTGCCGCGCTTCGATCTCTAGCTGGCCAGTCACCGCTGGCTTGCATCTGTGGTTTCGAGCCCTGGTGGGAGCGTATGTGGCATGGCGATAGGGGCGACTTCTCAACCTCGTGGGTTTCCTTTGGGCACCGCGGTTTCCTCCCACTGCTAAAGACCCCTACGCGCAAGCAAATTATTGAAATAAAATGAAACCATATGTAGTCCCGAAATGACCTAGTTTGTGTCGAGTGGACGTTAAACTCTCTTTCTCTCATTTCTCTTCGTTTTTTCTACTTTAAAACGCAATGTAAACTGGTTTGTCTCTTTAAGACGCGGTATAAGTATTTTGTCGCTTTAAATCGCGGTGTAAAATGTTTTGCTGACATGTACAATGCCAGAATAAACATGAAATTAATGCGCGTATAGTTCGTCTAGACATGATGAATCTATAACATGTATTCTTTAAGCCTGTCAGAATACCAAACTGATTCTGTCAATATCGTATCTTACTCGATTAGGTTGTCTATAGCCTAATCACATATTATACTGGAATTAAGCGGATTACGGGAGTAACGTCATTATGATTCTACTACAATTACATGTTATTTATATAGGAAACATACATACATGGGTTTATTAATCTCATATATTTAATATTGATGATCAAAATTGTATTTTCTGTTTCACTTATCTTCAAATGTATTAATTTTACTTCGCTAATCACGAAGAGAGAGAGAGAGAAAGAGAGAGAGAGATATTAAACGTCCACTCGACACCAACCAGGTCATTTAGGGACTAACATTTGTTCAACAATTCTATTTCAATAATTTGCTTGCGAGTAGGGGACTTTAGCAGCGGTGGGAAACCGGAGGCACCGGCGAAAACCCACGAAGTTGTACTGGTGACCCAGCTCCTTGTCACGTACAACCTGTGAGGAACAAATATTGGAGATCAATAATACTCTGGAGATTGGTCAGCTCACGAAGGCCTTTTAGGTAAAGAGAATTTTCACGGCAATCGTTTCAATAACAACCTTAGTCAGGTACATGTATGCCACCTTCAGTATGTAATTGTCGGGGTGGGGGTGGGGGGTAACGTATTAGATCATATGGTCTGCAAGCGAGTTATTAAAATTAAATTGAATCATTATGCATATCCCGAAATGACCGAGTATGTGTTGAGTGAACGTTAAACTTACGAAGTTGTTAGTTTTCTCCGATTCCCCAAGCCTCCCCCCCTACTACTTAAGACCCTACGCTACGTGCAAGCGAATTAATGAAATTAAATTGAATCATTATGTACATCCCGAAATGGCCGTGTTGTTGTTGAGTGGACGTTAAACTCCACAGAATAGTATTACAAGAGAGAGAGTAAGGGAGAGAGAGAGAGAGAGAGAGAGAGAGAGAGAGAGAGAGAGGATTTAACGTCCACTCGACACAAACTAGGTCATTTCGGGACAAACGTATGGTTCAATTATATTTTCAATAATTCGCTAGCGCGTAGGGGTCTTTAGCAGTGGGGGGAAACCGGGGGTACAACGGGGATTCGAAACCACGCCAGTTGACACAATGACAGACTTTATGATACAGCGCGCACGTGCTAACCATTCCGTCATTCAATCCCTTCAAAAAGCCAGGGAGTGTATCTATATTCCCAGCAAGAAGGGAATAACAACTATATATAACTACTCTTTAATACATACATAACACATTATTCAACATCCTCATAGTGTTATTTGAATAGAAGATGTTTTAGGAATATAACAGTAATCCAGTCGGATTAGTTATGGATATAGAATTATTCTATAGGATTAGGTATGAGGGAATAATTGTCGTGTTTTATATGTTTATATCAGATAGTAAATCCTTTTAATCGATGTAGTAGGTTCAATAGATTAAATAACCATCTGTTTTTAATAATATATTACGTCATCGACTTGTAGTCCCACATACAATCACAAAATAACCGATTTTTTTTATTCAGTGATGCACAACTAACACCATCTAGTCGTAGCCCACGCTCTCTTATACCCTTTTCTCGATTTGCAGTCGTGGTTCCCCATTGTCAGTGAGACAGTGACACAGGACAAAGGGCCTGGCAAGGGATAACGTATAGTGGTTCGGATGGTACGAAAAACCGACGTTCCGTGTACACATTGGCGTGCACGTAATTCGATATAAGAGTAGGCCGTAGTGGCGCTGTTGGGGCAAAATATAGCACACTGTACGGCGTATGTCCGTCTTCATTACCCCAATTCGGATCAGAACAGTAGGACGTTAAACCCCCATTTCATGTCAGTTCATTTCTTTTCTTTTCTCTTTTGACGAGTGGCGGGGTGGCCGAATGGTTAATGTATGCGCGTTTTATCATGGGGCCTGTCATTGAGTCAACTGGTGGGATCCCCCCCACCCCCGAGAGAAAGATCCTCTACTCACAAGCGACTACTATCGCCATGGAAGAGACGACCATTGTCAAGATCGGTCGCATTATTTCGGTTACCTTTTTTTTTTTTTTTTCTTTCTCAAATCATTTTTAGTGAAGCCTGTACCATAACAGGCCCGGGGCCTATTTCACGAAATTTTAACTAAGATAAGATCCCAATTTTAGTAATTTGATTGGATAATATTAGATTGATTTTAGTGCTTAGCCAATCAAAATTGAAGTATCTACTAAAATTGGATTTTATCTTAAGTTAAAATTTCGTGAAACAGGGCCCGGGACTGTACAGCGCAGTGGACGCTTACGGCTGGCCCCCGGATTCATTCACTTGATTTGATATTTTCCGCAGGTCAATCTTATAGGTTTTTGTTTTTCGTGTAGGGCGGTCCTCCTGCACTTACTATTTAGACAACATTTCATACACAAAGAAAGGCCTGCGATAGGCAGATTGAGCTCTTGCATAATTCATGTTGAACAATAATAAATCTGTGCCGGTATATTGTCTGGTTCTATCTAGTAGACTAGTAGACGGCCAACTTCAAGTTTGATCAAGATCGCGATATGTAAACAGGGCTAGCGCTAATCCAAACCGTAACTCTAACCTTGGACCAAGCCCTAATACTTACCCTAGGTCAGGGTTTATGTGGAGACTTAAACCTCTCCCCGAGATAAATCAGTTAAAGGAGCGAAATCGCTAACATTTGGGACCTAGAAATTGACACAAGAGGGTCGCAAGGAATATAATATTGTAAAATGAATGTACATAAACTGATTTACATTCTATAGTTTTCGTTTTTACTCTAATTTCGGCGAAATAAGTCGACAGTCTAAATCGAACGCAAATTTCTAGCGTCTGGTTATTCCAGTCTACATACACCGTTTGATCTGGTGCAATGTGTTTAGCTTCTTCCCTCTAGTCTCTTGTTAAAACTGGGACTGAAACGCATTATGGTACACGATGGTAAAATGTTTATTTTGTCTTAAAACCCATCTTTTTGCGGTAAGATCACAGCATCAATGTTGATTTAAATTGGCAAATAATTCGTGTTTTCAATGTTGAAGATTTTGGATGATATTGAGTTAGAGACTTTGCTACATTAAAAGGACAATGAAAATTACGAAAGGAAAGGAGCAAACTGAAAGATGCTTTTTTTGTAAGTAGAATATTATAAGAAACCGAACCAAAACGGGAAATGAATCTTAAATGGAAGAAGGAAACTGGAAGAGTGAAAATAAAAGAACAAAGGACAAAAGATAGAGGCAAAGGGCATATAATCTAGAAAGGGCATTGACCCTGCACCCTGTCTAATTTAATATTCCCTGAGTTTGTGTGGAACAAAATCCACACTAAGTCCCTGTTTAATTCGCTAAAGTACTATCTGACAGGATGTTGCTATAGTAACCACTGGAATCGTAACAGTCTGCTTTACTTCACAAAAACAATGTCTTAGTTTCAGAATCCATAATATCGTCTTTTTCTGTCATGTAATCTTGTCTAAAGATATAAAGCAAATAATAGAATTCAACTCAATTCTGATATCAAGAAAGAAAAGACTTTTGTCTGATGCGTTTATCTTGTGTCCAATAAACTTTTTCTAATTCCAGTTCTCGAGCTTCTAATCCCATAAAGATACCAGAGAAAAAATCACCTTAAAGATAAAAGAAATGAAATTATGCAAGCGTTTTAAAGCGAGAATTTGGTATTTTCTAAGAAAGTCAAAACATAATTAGTTCTATGTCTTTGCTCAATAGGTTGTCAACTCACTTTATACGATTTTAGGCATTATTTCCCAATCTTCAAAATCATTCACCCCGGAAATAATTACACAATTACCTCCCTTGTTTTTATCCTCCCCTGTAGCTGTCTACAAACGATTCAATTTGAAGTTGAAAATAACATTTTTGCCAATTTAATAGGACTATTAATTTTCTAAAGCTATAATTTACCTGTGTTCGATGGATCCAAGTATTTGCCGGGAATTTCCGACGTGGTTCCCCTCAATCTGTTTTACAGAGAATTACCTACGAATTATCTGTCACAGATGACTGTCTTCAACACTTGCAATGACATCACGTGGCGACAGTCATTGGCTCAAAGGCTCGTGCATTGTTAAAGTTCCAATTTCATATTTTCTAAGAAAATATAATTAACATAATTATTTCTATGTTTTTTGCTCAAAAGGTTGTCAACTCACTATTATACGATCATGGGCAAAATTTTTTGGGCAGACACCGATTGATTGAGGAAATAGTTAACCAATTACCTCCCTTGTTTTCCCATTCCTCTCCATGGACGGCCATCTTCAAACGTTTGAATTTGAAGTTGAAAATGATATTTTTGCCAATTTCTCAACTGGCAATAGTGAATTACAGGATTAATAGGATTATTCTTTAACAAGGTAGGACTGTTTATAGTGACAATCTATTTTTGGGCTTTATTTTAATACATTTTAAAAATATAACTTAAAAAAATGCTATTGGAGCTTTAACATAAGACGCAGACGTACCTGGTCAGGACAAAACGATGCCTTTAACTCATTTTACACTAAATAGGAATACTTTTAACCACAAATACTTCAAACGTCTTTACTTACTTTTCTACTACTTACAAAAAAAAAAAGTTTTCGAATTTAATTTGTCGAAAAAAAAATGTTAATATGGGGGACTCATTAAGTCGCGTCGATATCATCCTTACCAGTGACTGTCTGTAGCGGCCTAGCTTTTAGTCGTGGCACAGGACAACAGGACAACATATAGTCCTATGTACAATTTAACGTTCGCGTAAAAGAACCATGACAGATCTAATTCGGAATAAGAGTAGGCTGTAATGACGCTGCCCGGGGAAAACCTCCCTCATAGCATACTGTATAACACATGTCCGCCTTCACTCCATGTCGGAGCAGAACGATAGGAAGTTACACCCATTTCAACAAACTGATCCCCAGTGAATTTTCGCTTGGCCGCTACAATCACTGATAAGCATGACATCGACGAGGCTTAATGAGTACGTCATAATAACTTTTTTACTCCTACAAATTAAATTCTCAAACATTTTTTTGAGGTAAAAGAAAAATAAATAACGACGTTTGAAGTATTTGTAGTTAAAAAATATTTCCTATTTAGTGTAAATGGGTATTAAAATGAGTAAAATGCATCATGTTGCCCGAAGCAGTTAGGTGTTAAGTAAACATTGCACGAGCCGTTGAGCCAATGACTACCGCCGCGTGCAGTCAACGCACCTGTTGTGGACAGTCATCTGTTACAGAGATAATTCGTAAGTAATTCTCTGTAAAACAGATTGCCATTTCAATTGATTTCCTTTGTCTCAATTATTCAATAGATATGTATCATGCCACCGTATCCTAGCATTGAGAGAAGATACATTCTTAGAACTCGTTATCTTATTTATCTGGAATAATGGGTTTAGATCGGTAACCGGTTACAAACATCGGATCCATTATAATATGCAGTTTTAATATTCTTATACCGTAATTGAAACAGTAATTGAACTAGAATTGATTTCTGAAGGAAAGTAACTCTCATTTAGACCCGAGTAACTCACAGCATCACAACATTAGTAACTCACTACAATTGATATGAAATGGGGTTTGACGCCTTACTGTTCTGCTCCGACTGCCAAGGGATCTTTTATGTCCACGCGGATGTGTACACGGGACCTCGGTTTTTCGTACCATCCGAAGGACTAGTCAACTGTCCTGGTCCGACCTTCCGTCATGCACCTTCGACAAGAGGTAACCACTTCGAAGAGCTCGTAGTCCCAAAAATGAGAATAAATGACAATATGACATTTCTTTCGTTGTCGGTTTGTGAATCTCACATAACCGTCTGTATTCAGATCACGTGTTGATTTAACCTATTGATTGGTTATTGATTTTAACCAATGAATGCGACTCAACCTACTGCCAACGTTAATACCCGAGAATCTAGTATTGACGATAGTCACAAGTTAAACAATGTTTACTATACCCAGTAATCAACGAGTGGGCCACTTCACAACTTCTATGTAAATTAGGGTATTTACCATGCTTCGACAGTCAGGATGGTATTTTCTCGTTGATTAAAAAAGTGGTCTGCTTCCAGAAATGTTTCTAAATGGCCTTGTTTATCTTTGTCGAATTTTGGAAGTCAATTTCGATTCATTATAATTGGGCCTAAATAAATCGCAGAATTATCTTGTGCTACTCGGATTTGTTATAGGTCAAGCAAAATTCGATTAGCTGTTTGTTCCAAAAGATAAAACAAATGAAATGTACGGGCGTTTAACGCCTAACATGTCTATACCAAACGGGGGGGGGGGGGGGAATTAAACGGATGTCGGCGAAGTTGAGTTTCTGTTCCGACTTTTTATACAACATCTTTGCCACGGAGTCGCTGTGACCCAATGAGTAAGACATTTCTCCGATTCGCTCGACACAAACTATGTCATTTCTTGACTTACATATGGTTCAATAATTCGCGTCGGGGTGTCTTTAACAATGGGTGAGGTGGTGTCGGGATCCGGAAACCCCCCACGAGAAATCGAAAGCCCGTCACTTGACGCAATGACAGATCTTCTGATGCAATGCGTACTCGTAAACCACCTGAACGTAAGAACTCTTCACGGTTAGAATACGAAATAGGTGTAGGCGGCAGTGCCTCTATCTAGGCATATTTTTTTGATGACCAGTCGGCGTAGAACAGTTGGATGTTAGACCACAGGAATCTGACCTTGTATCCGTATAAATATATGCATACACCATACCGAACTAGACAATATATATTTTGTATATGGTGTATGCATATATATACGGATAGAAGGTCAGATCCCTGTGGTTAGACCTCATTTTATTTCGTTTAACTTTATCAATATATACAAAATTGTCATGCCACAAGACAAATTAAAACACAGTTTTTAAACATTATTTTATGTGTGTGAAACAACTGTTTATTTTTTTTTTAATTTTCTCCATAAATTCAAAGCCAAACATAAGAGAGGTCAAACTAGTGAACGTTTTGCATTGACTTAGAATTTAGATTTGAACTAGATTTCAGAAAATGAGGTTTAACGTCCCACTGTCATGTTGCGTCTTGGGACTGTTACGGAGATTCTTGGACACTGAGTGTGAATCCAATTTTTGGGGCATCTTTATATTCATTTTTAATATACTAGACATGAAATCAAAGTATTGACGTATGGAGAATTCCCTACAATTCTTTTTTGATATCAAAAAATATCAACACAAGCCGATAACGTAAAAACAAAGTCGAGGCTTTGACTGGTTATTTTTTATTGATATGTTAATGTGGGAATATCTAATAACAAAATAAACATAATTAATTCTAATTCGGTCAAACGAGGTAAATGGTCTATTATCAGGTGCGGATCCAGGATTTTTTGCAGGGGGGGGTCTAGGTTTGATAATTGCTTAACTAATTGGGCTCAACCGATAATTTGGTAAATTAGATTCAATTTGGTTCATTCTGACGTATTTCCGGAAGGTAAATTCCAAAATAACAGGTCTAAATCGCCAATAAAATCTGATAAAAAAAATTTCAAGCCTGAGCAGGAGGGGTCCGGACCCCCTGGACCCCCCCCCCCCCCTCTGGATCCGCGCCTGATTATAGAAATAACAGAAATGGAGTTTATCGAAGTATCTTGTACCTTGGCTAGAGGTCGCGGGGTCACTCCCACGAACCAATCACTGGGAACTTTATGGGGAAACACAGGGATCGAACCCTTCACACCCTGTTTTTTTTCAAAAAAAATCCAATATTTTATTCAGGATGTCTGAATGGGATTGGGGAACAGGCTTAGCCTATGTGAAACCCCTCTCCCTGGTTAATGAACCAGTGTTATAGTCAGTAACAGAGTTAAATATTATTACACAAAACTGCCAAGATGAATCGTTTAGGCAGAGAATATGCTTGTAATATGATAATCATAGACCAATAATATAGGTTACAAATTGTTTAGTACTTACACACACCTCGTGTAATATACTCATGTCGGTATATATACAGGTCAGAATATTTATATTTAGCTATGGGTTTATTAGTTTAAAGGGACAATAACATTCTTGCTGGCTTGGTAGCTCCAGAAAATAAATAATACCCTTATTCTAAGTACTAGATGTTTAAATGTCCTACCTGTTGTGTAAATTATCCATTACAACCTATTTTATTTGTCCAGAGGGTTCGAAAATATTATAAAATCCAAGTCACATTTGAAAAGGTTTACGTTAGACTTTTCAAATCAATTGGTTGAATTTTTCCAATTTTTTAAATTAGGTGTGTTAAGATGAAATTTATATCATCATTTAATTGGAATATTCTAAAATAATACGATTTGTTGACCAGAATGAAGATTGGGACATATTTTTCAGTTACAACAAGCGTGTTATTGGGGCTTTAAGAATGTCTAAACTCATTGTTATATATAGATACACTGACCACTAAATATCGACAATCGTTGAAGCAATCTTTTACGAAAAATAGGAAATGAAATGAAATTGGGTTTAACGTCCTACTTTTCAGCTCCATGATGACGGGCATAGAACAAATATGCCCAGACAGTGGTACTGCTACCTATACTTATATCGAATTCCAACTGCCAAGTATTCTTTTCCGTGCACGCCAATGTCGGTTTTACGTCCCATCGGAACGACTATATGTTGTCCCTTGTCAGGCCCTGAGTCCCATACCACTGACAAGGGGGAACCCACACCGGAAAACGAAAAGTAGATCCAAGCATGTATAGCACAGACAAATAAAAAACCAAATTTTTAACTATACAAAACGAAACGAAATAAGATTTGTGTTTTAATCTGATTGGTGGAAGGATCAAAGATTGAACACTTGTATTTCCTAGTCAATATTCTATGTCTTAGTGAAGTGGGGTGTGTGTTTCCTCTTAAATTACATGTAGCCATAAGCACGTAAATAAGAAAATAAATCTATTTTTGTTTTACTATATTTGTAATTTTAGCTCTTTCACTCTGTGGAAGCGTGATGATGTTCTGTTGACCATTAAAATGATTGTAGTATACACGGAAGACTAGCACCGCCAAAAGTACTTCCATTGTAAAATTATTATGAGGCCAACGAATAGCAGTATTGTAATCCATGTCAAGTTCTCGATCTGGTGAAGTTGTGTTAGCTGCGGGAGGAAACCGTAGGGCACTGAGAAAACCCGCGTACAACCGGCGAATTGAAGCCAAGCCAACTGACTCAATAAAATCTTATGATGCAGCGCGCACGTGCCACCCCCTCCCCGCATCTTCAATAGAAGACTTGTCCTCGCTTTAACTCCGTACATCTTATCAACCCCTTAACGCAATGCCCAACAATTTTCGTCACTATTTGCGATTCGTTACCGGCCCAGTTGGGGGGACCTCTCGGATTCTTGTATAGAAAATATCACTGCGAATACCAAGTTGCCCACTTTCCAACTGAAATATCAAGCTATGATAATTGAGTTGTTCAATGTCAAGGTTTTTGGCTATGGTTATGCTATGACCCACTTCATACCTTCGCCTAAACCTTTCTTATTTATTTTTTGTTCTTCCATTATGTTATTAAGGCTGTTTTTCTTTGGTCTTCAACTAAAAAAAATCTTTCAATACTGTAAACGAATATATCCCTTTATGTGTTCGTATCACGTGTCGGTGTGGTACAGGGGATAACGTACCTAAAAGTTTGGTAATTTCAGACTAATTTAGCAACGGCAAGATGTTATAGAACTCGCAGTCGTGTTCTTTGGGGTCATTAGTGATCCACGGCTGTTGTCTGCCATAAAAACAGTAAAATGTGAAATGGTAGGCTAATACTAAATAATGTAATAATAATAAACCGACTGTCTCTGGTACAATATACTTTACTATAAAATATAGTCTGTTTATTTTAACTGTCACGGATTAGTTCCTTCATGGCTATAAAAAAACCCCACAAAGTTATATCTCGAGGCTTTCTGTTTCATGTTTCTAGTCATTGATGTTCGGAATCGGAATTAAATGATTATATATGTAGAAATTGTACTCAATATGACAGACTTGGGGGAGTTTAAAAACCCAGATTCCGTATACATATTGGCCTTAGTGTCGCTGCCCGGACAAAATGTCCCTAATAGCACATTGTATGACGTACGCCCATCTTCATTAGCCCAGTCGGACGTTAAACCCCCCATGTCATTTTTATCCCAGTTGTTTCAGAAAAGTAGGACGTTAAATCCCATCGGTTTGTGAAATACTTCAAATAATTTTCAAATATTTGTGACGGATCTTTAAGAGAACAAAACAAGGTGAATGTAAGTGATGCGTGGGAAGATGTGAAGAGACAAAGTAATTATTGTTGATCAAGATGAACTGATTAATAATTAACAATTGAAATGCCTTTAGTATGTCTGTCAGATAATGAACAGGAACTGATGTGTAATAATAATTATAGTCTGTATATTGGTTACTGGACAATCACACCAAAAGCTAAGACTTGTTACTGGATAATCATATCAAACTCTAAGACTTGTTACTGGACAATCATATCAACCTCTTACACTGCAACACCCCTTGGTACTATAACCGATTTCTCATAGCTTAAATCACACCACACTGATCGCTAATGTAATATTTAACATCTAATTAAGATAAGAAAATCAAAATATTAGTGGTCGGTTATCTCCTGGTATAGATCAGCCTCATTAAAACACAGATCCTTTTTCGTTTCGTTTTTTGATGGTTCAAAATTTCGTTTTACTTGTTTTCACAGCACTAGGATCAGGGCCCTGTTTCTCGAAATCTTAACTAAAGCTACAATCCAAATTTTAGTAGATACTTCAATTTTGATTGGCTAAGCACTAAAATCAATCTTATATTATTCAATCAAATTACTAAAATCGGGATTTTATCTGGTACCGTGTTCTGCAAGGAACTGTGGATAAACCCCTGAAAACGTCAAGGCTGATTGATTAATCAATGTCTGATGTCATAGGGTCAAAAGCGTCCGGTACGACCCCTGACGCGACCTCCCAGTACAACTCGCCAGGCCATCGAAAGTATAAAAAAACGAAACAGGCGTGGGATTATAGTTTGGATTGTAACGTCACAAGTAAAATGTTACAGTGTTAACAGTAAGGATTGTAATGTCACAAGTAAAATTGGCCAGTAAGGATTGTAATGTCACAGGTAAAATGTTACAGTAAGGATTGTAATGTCACAGGTAAAATGTTACAGTAAGGATTGTTATGTCACGGGTAAAATGTTACAGTAAGGATTGTTATGTCACGGGTAAAATGTTACAGTAAGGATTGTTATGTCACGGGTAAAATGTTACAGTAAGGATTGTAAAGTCACGGGTAAAATGTTACAGTAAGGATTGTTATGTCACGGGTAAAATGTTACAGTAAGGATTGTAAAGTTACAGGTAAAATGTTACAGTAAGGATTGCAATGTCGCGGGTAAAATGTTACAGTAAGGATTGTAAAGTTACAGGTAAAATGTTACAGTAAGGATTGTTATGTCACGGGTAATGTTACGGTAAGGATTGTAAAGTTACAGGTAAAATGTTACAGTAAGGATTGTAATGTCACGGGTAAAATGTTACAGTAAGGATTGTAATGTTACAGTAAGGATTGTAATGCCACAGGTAAAATGTTACAGTAAGGATTGTAATGCGACAGGAAAAATGCTACAGTAAGGCTTGTAATGTTGTCACAGGCAGGGGCGAATTGGGCCGTCGGGCGATCGGGCCCGAAGGGCAGGTCGGACAAAAAATGAAAAAAATAATTTTGTCCAATTCATCTAAAAAAAAAACACTTTTCTGCTGAACATCATATGGGGAGGGGCGTATTGGACCGGCCATGGTGCGATGATGATCATGTTGTGTGGCCGGTGGCTTTAACGGGCCGCCACGCCATCACTGGAGTCTGGAATGGGCTGCTATAATAGACTTTCTGGGCCGGGTGTGCTGGGCGTGGGCCAGAATTCGGAATCCTGCAATGGGGATTCTGAATTTCATCCGAAAATTTCATCGGATTCACCCGACACTGTCGACCGACAAATTACTAATTATTAAGTCACCTGCACCTTGTTTGTAGGGATACGCCAGAATCCAAAATTCAAAAAGCAGCTTTTATGAATTTCACTTTCGTCACTCTGTACCAATGTGTCTCGTGGCCTTCCATCACAAGAGGAATCAACTAGCGCTCCCGGCAACAAAAATGGGATATTTTTCAATGAAAATATTCCTGCTGATTTAATATTTGTAACTGGTTAATCAAATGGTCAAAATTTTCTCAACTAGTCCCATTTTTTAACCAGTTAAATTCTCTTGTCTCTTGACGATACAATGATAATACGTTAATTAATAATATGACGATATGATAATTTCATAGGTTGATGGTTGTAAATTACTTGCCGGTCGTGGTTTTGGCCTAAGTTAATCGACTTATGAAATATATTATTTGACAGAGATTATAATCAGATATGCCACCAAATCGCATATTTGGGATTCATTTTTCAAAAATTTCCAGGGGGGGTCAGTAAAAGGGGCCACCCCGACACGGGAGCCCGGGCCGGTTCCCGGCCCCAATCCGCCCCTGTACACAGGTAAAAAGGCCTAGGTTCACAGTTAGGATATAATGCTACAGGTAAATGAGTAATGATTTACGGTTGCCATTTGTATCGGTACCTCTTTTTCCTTAATGCTGACGCTCAACTGTTGTAGATGGACTCTGTGACGATGAAACCTGAACGTGCCATTTTGTATAAATGTATGAGCAATTACTGTCTATAATAGGATCTGGCCGACTTCACCACTACTATATTACAAATTAACTGTTATAGACGCCATGATTATCATGTAGTCGGTGTAAATATATGATAACGGTGTGTGGAAGAGGTGTATTTAATGACTGCTATTTCCTACCATTATCTATTCCCACAAAGAATTAACTATGAATCTAATTGAAGTAGAAAGTTATACAGTTGCACAGTGTTCAAATACAGTGGGGGGTCCAGAGGTGGGAAGCTAGGGGCCGGTCTCTTAATCAGAGTATAAAAGATTCACATATTCTTAATGTTTGTTTCAATGAAACGTGTAAAATTGAGTTTTTTGGTGATATATTCGTATCCAGATAGGCGCTACTAATTACACCGATTTTTCAGATCCCCAGCGATCTTTCGTTGGATTATGATCCGATTTACTGCATAACTTTGCTTAACTATTTAATTATTAAATGGATAGTCGAGACTATGCATTTTATAGTACCGACTTAAGTAAGGGTGGTCGAGGCTAGGCGGAAATTTCAATCGCTTGATTCTCGGTTTATAATCGATCAATTTGACTGCAATTTTC
The DNA here is from genome assembly GCA_948474765.1 of Patella depressa. NCBI lineage: Eukaryota > Metazoa > Mollusca > Gastropoda > Patellidae > Patella > Patella depressa. The sequence goes on along the minus strand of OX419716.1, from coordinate 9,233,227 downwards.
AGCAAATTGCCTTTACATTATCTAGTTTTTAACTGTTATAGCAATAACTGGCAACTCGTTATCTAAGACTATTCCACCACCAAGAAAAAATCACGTGCAATGTACTGGGTTGTTCAACTCTGTATCGCTTTTAATTATCTAAGGTACGTTTAGATGGTGATAACAAATCAATAGAAAAAAACCCACACTTTAAATGGCCATAGTGAAGTTGGAATTGTTAATTTGTTGAACAAACATGAGAGAGAGAGAGAGAGAGAGAGAGAGAGAAATGGGGTTTAACATCCACTCGACTCAAACTAGGTCATTTGGGGAGTAACATATGGTTTAATCTTATTTCCATTATTCGTTTGCGCGTAGCTGTCTTTAGCAGTGGTAGGAAACTGGAGTACCCGGAGAAAACCCACGAGGTTAGACAGGCGATCCTACTCCTTGCCACGTACAACCGGGGATTCGAAACGACGCCAGTTGACTCAATGGCAGGCCGTATTATACAGCGCGCGCTACCATTCGGCCACCCAACCCCCTATTGAACAAACGTCTATAGTTCTAACCGTTATACTGGAATGGCGGGACTTTAAAGGTCGCCACGCAGCAACCTCTTTTCGTCTTACACCCATCATAAGTTGGTTTAAAGAGTACGCTTACACAGTAAAATGATCCACCAACTGTGTGATCGCTTTAAGTAAAATTACTGCGGGGTTTATTATAATCGATATTTTTTATTTAGAATATAGGCTATTCTTCAGAGCAAGATGTTTGAATGTCCATGATACTGGAGCAAAAGCTTCAATTGATGACATTATTTGGTTTCAGCTATAGGCACATCACCATCTTAAAGGTTTTAACCAGAACATGAAAGTACATTCTGCACACAGAAAACACTCCCCTGCCTTGAATGTTCGCCACTTAGTATAGGCCTACTGTTTTGTTTATAATGTTGTCTGTTCTACTGCGATTCAGATCTATCATACACACAACGATTGATTAAACATTTCCAATTCATTAAATGAAAGCGGAATAAATACTTCTCAAAATTACGGACGTATACTTAATGTTTGTGACTAATATCGTCGAGTTAGGACTTAAAATGTCGGTCAATTGGCTAAGCGTCTGTCTCAAGCGGAGCTACTTATAGAGAAAACCTGTGTAATCGCGTATATATAACACTTTCACTGAATTTCCATACGATTATTACATTGTTAAATAACTTATAACATCTTTCTCTTTTCTCTTACAGGCAAAAAAGAACAAATAGAAGCTCTTCATTCTGCTGCGTCATCTGTCACCTGACCACTACGTCACTTCCTCTGATGCTGTTTGCGTTCACGTGTTCCGAAATAGGAGTACTCAATCACTGGACTTGATGCAACAATGTGAATCTGTTTTATACGGAAATTAGTTCTGATTTGATATGAGGTCATCAACTGGAACCTCTTTCGTATTGCACACAAGACTCACGTGCCTGTTTTGTATCGCGACACTATGCAAGATGGTGGTCCTTTCCTAATAATAACGGTTTGTGATTGGAAACAATCATCATCAACGCATCCAATCATAACTGGAGCAAAATGTCGATTTTTAATTCATTAACCACCATTGTGTAGACTGTATTAACGCCCATGGCGATCATAGCAGGCCTATTGTTTATTTTAACGATTGTAAATGTTCACGTTTTTTGGTTTGCTTAATATATGTTGTTGTTTTTTTTTTTACTCTTATAAACATTTCTGTTATCATAAATTATTAAGCTGTTATATTATGTATGTTTTCTTAATCTTGATGGCAAATTTTGCGCTTGTTTGCGCAATTAATTAAGCGAATGTAATATTGGGTTACAATTGGTTGAATAAACTTCAAATATCTATTGGATCTTGCACCTGTTCATCATGGAATATTATTAATTCAAACTTTTTTCAATTGCGGAGTCTTATACCAAAACATCGATGCCGAAGCCCAAATGTCTTCACTAGAGTGATATTTTTAGCTACATGGTCAAAAATGCCATGAGTGTGAAATGATATGGGGGGGGGGGATCCAGAGGCGGGGTTTTGGGGGTCCAAACCCCACCCTTCTCAGCAACATAAAAAAGTAAATAATGCCTGGCATCAATGAAATTACATCACAAAGTGATCCTACATCATTACAAAAATGATTTCTCTGTTTAAAAAGTTCAATTTGTATGTATGCCTATGTAATTTAGAGACGATGATGGCACATTTCCTTAACTGCAACCTGGCAAACCCCCTCCTGCAAAAAATCCTGGATCCGTCCCTGATATAGACTATCAGTATAGATATATTCCAAATTTCCAGCAAATGAAACTATGGTGAATAAAATGTTGGATGTGATCCCGAGTTCACAAAACATACATTATGCAAAAGCTAAATCTGCCAATTGCAGATCTTTCAGCAAATTACCATTAGAATTGTCAGCTTTTTACTTTCAATCACTGTTTAAGAGAAATATCCTTGATCCAGAAACACAAAACTTTGCTCATAGTTTCTTATTGATGTATTTTGGTACTTTGAAAGTTTTATAAAGAACTATAATTTAGGTAAAATAAGGCGAACATTTTTGAGTAAGTCTGACAATGCTTTGTGAACTCGGAATCTGGTCGAACGAATACTCTACAACCCAATGGTAATAGAAATGTGTATTTTATTTTCCCCAGAAGTAGGCAGTGTCGTGAAATTTTAAATGGTGTGATTTAGTGAATATTTTTATTTAACAACTGAATGTGTGTTTAAATGTGGTCGTATATTTTACATAGTTACCGCCATTTTTATTTGGCCACCATTTTGAAAATCATGAAAGATAAATAATTTGGCCTAACATATAATTCTTCTCTTTAATTGCACTGGTAAAATGAAGACGGAGCCAGGGGCCTTATTCACGAAATTTTAACCACGGTAAAATCCAAATTTTAGTAATTTGATTGGATAATATTAGATTGATTTTAGTGCTAAGCCAATCAAAACTGAAGTATCTACTAAAATTTGGATTCCGTCTTTAGTTAAGATTTTCAGCAAAGCGAGGGTGGTGGCAGAAATTTTAGATCTCTATATATAATGAAGTTTTGTCTAGTGACATATTGAACTTTAGCAGATTTTGTGATGGATAAACTAATCGTAAAAATGGATAATTAAGACTTAGTTTATTATCGTACCAACTATTAAGGGCTATCTTAAATACCTACTTTTGTTACAAGTCAATCTAAAATCCCTTATATTGTAATCTAATGACTGCCCATCTAAAAACCTTTATATTGTAATCTAATGACTGTCCATCTAAAAACCTTTATATTGTATTCTAATGACGGACCATCTAAAAACCCATATATTGTAATCGAATGATGGACCATCTAAAAAATCTTATATTGTAATCTAATGGTGGACCATCTAAAAACCCTTTAAATGTAACTTACTGACGGACTTCTTCCGCTTCCACCGATGATGATATCACAGACAAGTTCTTTTTTTATTATGATTTGCGCATGCTCAAGGTCCTTTTCTGTGCGAGGAAACTTGAGTACCCGGAGTAAATCCAAGAAGTTGAGAGGTGACCCTATCTCTAGACCACATACGCTGACACCAGGGATCGAAACCACGACCGCAAGCCAGAGGTGACCGACCAGCTAGAGGTCGAAGCGCGACACTCTAGACCAAAAGACCACCCCACCCCTCCACCAATTACTTTAAACGATGGGACATTATATATTGGAAATACATAATTTTATGGAGTACACATTACCGTTTATTACCGAGCGACGTTTAGACTAGCAGTCAGTAGACACTATCAAACTATCATCAAAGACGCATCAAGAGACAATGTCGAAAACTAGAAGTCCGAAAATACCATTTCTCATGATTTGAGACAAGAATCCTTTCTCAAAATAATGGATTATAATGGGACTGTTTCAGTCAGAAATCCAGACAGGAGGGGCGTCCCCGTTAGATACACCCTTGATGGGTCAATGCCTCATCACTTTCTTGCTTGATAAAGACTAAGTAATCAAAGTGGAAACGTCACTCAGTAATGCACAGATTGTATTTCATAGAAAATGGGGTTTAACGTCCTACTTTTCTGCACAAACTAGGCTAATGAAATCGGTAAACGTTTTTTTCCGTCCACCGGAGCCTGGTCTTATGACGTCATATGTGGATTGTGGGTTAGGATAAGGGTTAGGCTTGGCCCAGGGTTAGGGCTAGCCCTGTCTACATCTCGAGACTGTGACGAAATCTGCAGGCCACAGCCCTTATCCTAACCCTTATCCTAACCCACATTCCACGTATGACGTCATAAGACCAGGCTCCGGTCATCGTAAAAAACGCTTACCAATGAAATCGGGGTTACGGCATACAATGTGCTAGGAAGGAAATTTTCACCGAAGGACATCGGCGCTACGACTTACTACAACTGCCAGGGGTTCTTTTATGTTCACGAACCCTGTTTTCGTCCTATCCAAACTACTATACACTTTCCGTGTTCTATATAATACTATAAACCTATATGTTTGTATTAATATAAATATATCATGTTACTGTTATACTACAAATAAAATTTACTTATAATCTGTTCATCTAGCCATTTTTAATATCCCGTCCCTAAAGACCCACGTTCAGAACCGAAGAAGTGCATTATTACCGCACAGACATGTGGGTATTGCTTCCGGTTACATGGTGACGGCTCTCATTAAATTTGCATTAGGTCGATTTCTTCGTGGGCGTAAACGCCGTAAAAACCTATAGAATATTACTGGCATAACATTACACTGGGTAGTCTATTCATTTTCACGTGCAGAAATCAGTTATCTCCACATAAATCACCACCAACGTATTGTAGTTCGTCTATTTATAGCAACACCCCCTCCCCACCTTTTGCATGCTCATTTCTGTTGGGTTTTTTTTCGGTCAAGAATGGACAAAGAGCAGTTGGTTAGGTTGATAATGTACGGCAAATAGTTACATATTTTAGTTTGCTACTTCAAGTTTGTGTCTCAACAAATTTTGGTGATCAACTTCAAACAAATTTTGGTGCATGGCATACCCATTAGTTTCTCTTTCTGTAGAGAAATGCATTCTGCCCAACAAAAATTTTAGGAAAAGTTGGAGTTAAGTAAATATCAAAGTCAATGAGGAAATCAATGGTGGTCCGCGTCCTGTATCTTCAGACTAGTAATTACCCCCCCCCCCCCCCACCTTGACTAAAATGTTAATCCCTTCTGATTTCTGCCAGAAGAGGTTAGTTTTAACACATTTCTTCAATTCCCAAACAAAAAAGACAAAAGACCATTAGGCAAGTAAAAGTAAAGGCAACAAAAAAATAAAGACAAAAGGGTGGGGTGGGGAATTGAAAGAATGGTTATAATATAAATATACCAAATGCAACGGTCTAGTTACTAATATAATTGCAACAAGATGAAAGACAAATGGGGTTGAAAAACAATTTAGTGATTTTTGGACCAACATGGTTCAATGTAACTTCAATAATTCATTTGTGTATAGGCCCCTATGCCTTGGGAGAGAATCAGAGACTAATAGCCCTCCACCCCCCACCCCACCTTCCCACAGATTAAAAAGATAATCGACTGTCCATTTCATTTTATTATGTGAACATTTAACTCATTAACAATATTACATAACAGATTAATGAGGTGTGGGTGGGGCTGTGATTCCAAATTGAAATGGAATTAATTCCAATGACAGTTCTGCCAGACTCGATATCAGAAGTACCAGTAGAATCGTGACCTTACCTAACTGAGAGAATTCATATGTGCCTGAGCAGTGTTTAATGTATCGCATCTGGGGGCTCCGAAGCAAGAATACTGGATATTCTGAGGTAAAATAAAATTAAATAGATATCCATATGACTTGACAATTTTTTAAAGATATTGATGGCTGGTTGTATGTGACAAGGAGCTGTAGAAAGGGTAGTTTTGGGGCAGTTGAGTGTTATTATAAACATACATTATATATATATTTAATTATTAGCACTATTACATGAAGAGAATAAAATGTGTCATACATTTAAACTCATTTCTAAAATAACACTTTCAATTTGGCTACTTTTATCTACACTTTAACAAGTCCACTAATTATTTCACATCGGGACTTAATAACAAAGCTGCTGAGAAGCATTCTAATGTTACAACCAGTTTAATGTAATGAAATATATATATTTATTTTATGATCAGTAGTGGAATACTGCGTTTTATCAGTGAAATAAAAGTGTTATTCCACTGGCTACCAAAGTAGTCCATGTTGTTTTACCTAAAATGATTGTAAAATCATAAAATAAATAGAACATTTGTCGCTTTGTTGCGAATAACATATTTTATTTCATCTCTAAGCAAGAAAACGTTTTTATTTTCACTCATTTCTTGCTTCTTGATGAAATAAAATATGTTATTCACTCTAAAACGACAAATATACTCTATGTTGTCTACAGTTTTAATAGAATCATGTTTAATTCTCCTATATACCTACCATATCTTAGTCTGTAATTTATATAGTTATGTATGGGAGCAGGACAATTGTCCTTTCCGTCGACAGTTGTCCCCATCAGCAATTATCCTAGATCCAACTTGAATAGAGTTATCAATCAAATTGTACATAAGTAATATGGTTATATATCATATGTAATATTGTAAAGTTTTATATACATCAACATGTATAATTTTTATATATTGAAAAATGCACATGTGTCTACTACATGTTTCGGGCAAAGTTCCCCTAAGCACACTGTATGGCCTATGACCGTCTTCATTAGCCTTTATAACATGTGTCTACTGTGGTAAATTTGCCACTGCACACTGTATGGTGTTTGCCTGTCTTCATTAGCCAAGTCGGAGCAGAACCGAAGGACAGTAAACCCGATTTCCTGTCTACACGTTTTCTTCCAACTTTGTCATTCAACATCGCGTAAATAAAAGTTCCCCATAATCGTCAATGACTTTTCGTATCTATATGTTTTCTTTCAACTTTGCTGTTCAGCATCAAGTAAATAAAAGTTCCCCATAATCGCCAATGACTTTTCGTGTCTATATGTTTTCTTCCAAACTTTGCTGTTCAACATCAAGTAAATAAAATTTCACCATGCTCGTCAACGACTTGGCAACGATATATCAATGTCTCCTTACATCTATACTCGTAACTAATTGTTCTCCTAGAATCTTAAAGTCTTCAATTATAGCGTCTATATTACACTCAAGCACAATATCATCTCCTCTAGTAGATGGTTTACTTTTACAAAGATTTGGTACCTAGAAATAAACACAAAGAGAAATGGGGTAAAATATCTATTCGACACAAACTAGGTTATTTTGGGACTAACATATTTTATTTCAATAATTCATTTGTGTGTAGGGGTCTTTAGCAGGGGGAGGAAACCAGAAGATCTTGTATAAAATCCAGAAAGTTGGACAGACCACGCCAATTCAGTAATATATACCTGTCTTATTGGCCAACAATCAGTAATATATACCTGTCTTGGCCTACAATCAATTTAATCAACTGGTTAACTTATTTAACTGTCAGTCTGTTTACACACCATAACTTAAGAGCAAGGGATAGAAAATGGGATTAATGGCACTTCAACACAAACTAAGTCATTTCGAGACTAATAAATCTGAAGGATCAGGGGAAATCCTGCGAGGTTGGACAGGCAACCCTACTCTTTGTCACATACAACCAGGGATTCGAAACCATGCCAGGTGACTAAATGACAGACTTTATGATACAGTGCGCACATGCTAAACATTTAATTCGCCATCCAACTTTTACAAATAATAACCACTAGGTATTGATGATGTTGATGTTGTTGATGGCACAGATGGTAAAATATGATGCTGATGAATTGTTTGAAAAAATTCAACTTACCTTGACATCTTTTTTATGAAAAACATTTGGTCTCCATAAAACGCCAATACAAGATCCACCGAACTGATCATAGAAAAACAAAGCTACATCATCATAAATCTCCTGAAAATAAAACAATAACAAGGACAATGACAAGAACATTAGTTATACATATTGTTACATAGAGATTTTAGAACCTGATGTCACAGCCCCTTCTTGGCCTAGATGTTCCCAGGTCATCAGTACACTTCACAAATTTAGGCCTATAAAAACCACAAATGTCAACATGCATAGAAAACAGGAGACCGCAATTTATGTAAGTACACTTTTTCCCCAAACCCCCAATAACTACAGTAGGAATGGGATCAGTCATCGTGTGACCATAGCTACCTTAAACCAACAAACATTACCATATTTTCTAGATTCTAAGATTATCTACCATAAATAATGATGGGCCTTAAATAATGATACACCAACAAGATATGTGTTTGAATCAGATTGAAGATGATGTCATATCTGTATTTTAATGTAGAATATATGGCCTTTAATAAAAATTATGTGGAAACCTGATAATAATTATAATAATGGAATAAAATAAAACCTACCCTTAATTCGTGTAGGTATAATTGACAAGTATCGTAATCTATAAGAGGAAATGTTTTATCGTCAGGTTGTTTTACATCTGGTACCAGTTTATCTCTAGGATTATCTATAGCTTGGTATGATCGAGGTAACAGAGAGGTATTGAGATGAATCAAGGCATCATAGGATTCTAACGGTGGTCGAAATACTTGCTGAAATAAATATAAAAATGAAAAGAAATGAGATGGGTTTTAATATTGTATGTTCTGCACTATCTGGCTTATGAAGAAGGGCATATACATGTCCACGCCCAAGTTCACAAAGCATTCTCTGACGTTACTTAAGAAATTGTTCGCCTTATTTTAACTAAAAAATATAGCCCATTATAAAACTTTTGTTGTTTTAAAAGTATAAAAAGACATGCGCAAAGTTTTGTTCTTAAGCCTGAGAATACTTTGTGAACTTGGGGCCAAGCCCCTGGTTAGCCAGTCAGCATTTGAATCACTTACGATTCCCCACAGGTAGACATAGGAGAACAAAATATTTCAGCTATGTGAATTCCTCAAATGGATAAGTGTAACAAGGCTTTGCAAATGGAGCTATGGAAGCTTGATGCTACGTACTAGTTAGTTTGTTGTTACAAAAATCTGAGGTCCACTCAGGTACAAAACAGTTAGAATAAAACAAATCGTAGGCTGCTATTTATCTGGGAAAAATTCGACTCCCAAGTATTGCGAACATGACTTTAGTTTCAAAATCACCCAAGTATTGTGTTAATGTTCATTCCTTTCACATTTTAAAAAAAAAAAAGATACAACTGTGAAATATTTTGAAGTTTTGAACTAAACTATACCTTGATGTCATCTTCAGCCGAAGGATTCAGAACTTGGTCTTGTAGTAAAGTTAAAGATTCTTTGGCTAGAACAGCCAGACGGCTGAGTATCATAGCCGTTGGTTTCTCTGTCGTCCAGTAACTACTCCATCTATCGTAGGGTGTAGACAGAAACATGAGAGGAAATTTTTCTCTTTCTTTCTGGAATCGAGCTGGTATATCAATAAAATCTTCAGCTGTATAAACACAGAAAATACATACTTTTACACTATTTGTTTACATGGAGTGGCCATTTTGTCAGGTAGGGACAGAGACGGACAGGGCAGGGGCGACAGCATAATATGTCCACATGAAAATATGGGCGTATAAAAATTAGTATACTATTTTATAATGTTGTTCTACTCTGTTTCGCATCTGTAATACACACAAAGACTAATCAAACCATTTCAATTTTATGCTTAATGTTTTCGACTAAAATTATGCCTGATGAATTAAAATGATGTTGCTAATTGTAGACACCCAGTGTTACTTTAGAATATGTGTAGAATTCTGTTCTGAAGTTTCACAGCTTTTCTTGTTATTACTGTTACCTGTAGAATTCTGCTCTAAAGATGGCCGAATGGTTAGTACGTGCGTGCTGCACCATAAAGAATACCATTGAGACAACTGGCACAGTTTCGATTCCCCGGTTGTGCGTGACAAGGAGCAGGGTCACCTGTCCAACCTCGTGAGAGTTCTCTGAGTACTCTGGTTTCCTCCCACTGCTAAATACCCCTACGCACAAGCGAATTATTGAAATAAAATTGAACCATGTATTATGCTAGTCCCGAAATGACCTAGTTTGTGTCGAGTGGACGTTAAACCCCATTTCTCTCTCTCTGTAAAGATCCCAGATTTTTGTTATTACTGCTACCTGTAGACGTCTGCTCTTGTTATTATTTACCTGTAAATTCTGTATTTAGATTGATCAGTAATGGCGTATTCTTCCAATCAAAGGTAGATAATAATTGTAAAAATCGTAGAAAACCAGCTCCTGGAGATCTATAATAAAAGAATAAACTGTAATGGCATTTAACATCTTATTTTTAAGCACAAATATAATGAAGATTGGCATATACAATGTGCAAGAACTTTGTTATCATTTAGTTGTGTTGTTTAAGCAGGTGTTTCCGCATTTAATTTTAAGTTTCAAACCATTGTTGACAAATTGTTCAAATTCACCAACAATTTCCTAACAAGTCGTAGTGATACCCCATGTCGTGTGCTCTGACAGTAACGTTTCTGCCCACTTTTCATATATTTCGTCATGTCTGAATGACTAAACACTGTGGCCAGCACCAGGATCAAAAAGTTGATCTTATTATGTCTTTCTTGTATATCATTGTTTTGTTTTTCATTTAGAGTGAAGCCTGTATAATAACAGGCCCAGGACTGCACAATGCAGTGGATACTTAAGGCTTGCTCCTGGATCCATTCACTTGTTTATTGCTTACACGATGTCTGTGTAGTGTCCGCAGGTTTATCTTTCTGGTTTTGTTTGTGTGTATTATGGTCCTCCTGTAATTACTTTTAGAGAAATGAAATGAAATGGGGTTTAACATCCTACTGTTCTGCTCCGAACTGGGCTAATGAAGACAGGCATACACCATACAGAGCGCTATGAAGGAAATTTTGCCTGGACACTACAGCCTACTCATATATCGAATTACAACTGTCAAGGGATCCTTAACGTGCATGCCAATGTGTACAAGGGACCACAGTTTTTCATCCCATCTACACGACTAGACAGCTGTCTATGTCAGGCCCAACATCCTGTGTCACTGACAACACTTTTAGAGAAGAGTTTAGTAAACTATATATATTATATTACTTACCCAGGTTTAGTATAAGGTGCTGGTGTAAGATAAATATGACATACTATTAACTCTATAGCTAACTCAGGTATATGATCTGATAATAACTGGGCTGAAACCCAGCGTTTAGCTAATCGTACAGCACAACTCACTGTATTATGTTGTTGATAAATACTGAAACAAATGAAAATACGAAGACAGGTCATAAAAAATATTACAACTGCAAAACAACTGATATAAATACAAGACAGACAGAGAAATGGGGTTTAACGTCCACTCGACACAAACTGGGTCGTTTCGGGACTAACATATGGTTCAATTTTATTTCAATAATTTGGTTGGTTAGGGGTCTTTAGCTCTGGGAGGAAAACCCTTCAGGCCGGACAGGTGATTCTACTATTTGTTACGTACAAGCGCAGATTCGAAACGACACCAGTTGACTCAATGACAGACATTACGATACAACAAGCACATGCTATCCATTCAGCCATTCAACTCCCTCAAATAAATACAATGTACAATAGAAGACACAAAACTTCTATCCAAACATACTGAGATAGAATCAAAGTGTGAACTGTACATATACACTCTTATAAATCTAATCCATGTAAAGTAGGCTACTGGTAATGATATGAAGCAGTGTGGTTCAGATCTAGTTGCATAACTGCTGTTCCATTTTCCTCCCTCTAATTTTTATATCCTGCCACATAGTACATGTTAAGTTTAGGTAAAGCTATGGAAGAATATGCTTTAGGATCTAGTTCCCTAAGTGCTGTTCCATTTCCTCCCTGTAATTTTTATATCCTGATAATAATTGTGAAACATACCCATGTATAGTACTGGTAAGTTTGGGTAAAGCGATCACAGTTTTTTCAAACTCCATTGATTGATCTGTAGTCTGTACACGTAACATACCAGTTTTACTCGTTGTAGATTTCAATACACTTAATTCTCTCAAAGCTGATATAGTTATACGGAACACATAACCATCCTAATAAATAGAAAAACATAACAAATCATATCTTCGAATGACATTTTGTGTTGAATGGAAGTAAATCACTATCCTTTTTTCTCTCTGTCCCTATATTTAAGTACTAGATAAAATCTTGCGGCCAAAATATGACAATCAGTGGCTTTAAATGAAATGGGGTTTAACATCCTAATATTCTGCTCTGAACAGAGTTAATGAAGACGAGCATACGCCATAAAATGTGCCATGAGTTAAATTTTGTGTGGACCATGACGCTACAGCTTACTCTAATATCACATTAACATGCATGCCAATGTGAACACATGTTTTAGGATTTCTGTCTTATCCGAAAGGCTAGACACTGTCCTTGACCGAGGAACTATCTCGACCAACATTTGGAGTGAACAAGTGTCTTATTGCCTGAGCCAGTAATGTGACTCCTTTAAACGATAAAAACACAACTCACACATGACTTCACTTCAACACTGTAATGTGTTTTACCAAGTTCCATAACTGATGACTAGGCTAAATTCAACACTTATAATATACAGAATTTTACCTTCATGATATCTATATAGGTGGCATGAAGATAAACTTTTAAACTCTTGTCTGTGCTTAAACCTTTGGATATTTTAATATAAATAGCTGCCTTCAATCTCTTTATAGCATCTATATTATCTGGCCATTTACCACTTCCCTCCAATACACACATAACTTAAACACAATAATTATAATACAAATAATAAATAAAATATATATTATACACTACATTTTTTTTACATTGACCATATATAAGAGAGAGAGAGAAATGGGGTTTAACGTCCACTCAACACAAACTAGGTCATTTTGGGACTAACATAGACCACTAGGCCATCCCCCCCCCCCTTGACCATGTATAAATTAAACTGCTTTACATGGACCATATATAAAGGGCATTGCTTTTACATGGACCCCATATAAAGTAAATAATATTTACTTTGTTTTTTATGGTATGTAGATCATATATAAAAGTACATTAGTTTTACATAGACCAAAAATAAAGTACATTGGTTTTATATGGTCTTTTTATTAAAGGCATTATTTTTATGTGGACTGTTTTAAAGTATATTGTTTTTTCATGGATCGTATAATAATATTAGGGCATTATTGTTCATAAACCATATATAAAGTACATTGTTTTTACATGGACCATATATCATGTAAATTGACATGAATTGACATGATAACAATACATAATCATATCTAAATATGAGAGAAGCAGATATTTTACCTGGTAAAACAGGGTGAAATGGTGGAGCAGATTGAGATCTAGTAGGAAAATATTTATCACCAATCCTCTTCGTCTCTTTAAACTGATTTAATGCCATCACTGGAAATACCTATAACAATAAATACATTTACATAATTAATACAGTATTGAAATCAGTTTGTATCGGCATACCCTTTATCTTTCCACCGTTTACTGTGAAACAAAGTAGTACAGCTTTAAGGTTGTGCTAATATGAGAGAGAGGGTTTAACGTCTACTCAACACAAACTAAGCCATTTCCTGGGCTAACATATGGTTCAATTTTATTTCAATAATTCGATTGCACGTAGGGGTCTTTAGCAGTGGGAGGAAACCGAAAGACCCGAAGAAAAACCACGAGGCTGGACAGGCGACCCTAATCATGTTTAACTGGGGAATTGAAACCACGCCAGTTGACTAAACAACAGACCTTATGATACAGTGTGCGCACATGCTGATCATTCGACCATCCACCCCGCACTTGAAGGACAGAATATGGTTCATAAGTACGAACGTAGGTTAACGTTAACTTACATCAGTAAATCTGAAGACAGGATGGATACCTTGTATAGTATTTATACGTAACGGTAAATCTGGTAAGGCACGTAAAGATTTACGTAACGAGTCGTACGTCTGTAACAAAACTGCATGTTGTTCCTCCCCGGTGCCATAAACTGGTAAATCAGGTTGTTTTGGAAACGGAAGATGTAACGGTATGTCAAATTCTTCACCAATAAATCTGATGTCATCGATATCTATACCAGCGTATCTAGAAAACAGAAATAAAAATGTACAGGCATCTTTAAAATATACATGTAAAATATTTTCATAATATATCAAATTCAATGAAATCTTAACATCGTACTTTTCTGCAAAGTCAATGAAATGGGGTTTAACTGCCTACTGTTCTGCTCCTATCCTGGGCTAATGAAGACTCTTCTGCAAGGCTAATGTAGACAGACAGTGACACTATGGCCTACTCATATATCGAGTTTGAATAGTCAAGGATTCTTTTACGTGCACAGCAATGTGTACACAGGACATTGGTTTTATGTCCCATTCGAACAACTAGATACGGGTACTGTTCCTTGTCCTGCACCATTGACAAGGGGAGATCACGCCTGAAAATGCTGGGGAACTTTCTCAGCAACACTGGGAGTGAACCTAAGACCTCCTGATTAATGAAACAGCATCTTATTCTCTGAGCCATCGGGGCTTCCAGATATTAAACAAAATTGGGAAGTTGTAGACTAAAATCTACATGTCAATAAGCAAATTCTTTTCTAATGTATCAGCTCCAAATCTCAATTTCAAACAATAAATTGCAAAATTGAAAATTTCTTAACACAAAAATAAACAGGCTAATATCCATGACTAAAGTTTATTAGGTTTTATATATTTGTAAATTCATACAATTTTTAATTGAAATTTATTCACAACTCACTTCTTTAAAATATAAGGAACTATCTTAGAAGAAACAAGTCTTTTCTTTCTGAAGCTTGCTCCTTTCGACCAGACAATAGCTTCACAAATACTGCCATCTTGAAATCTTCTTAGTTCAGACACCTCTCCCCAAAATTCTCTGAATCCTCGTGCCTTAGAAGATTTATGAAACAAATTAACAATTAAAACAGAAAAACGGGGACTAGTGGATAAGCCATTAAATGATGTTAACGATTGAACCGAAACGCTTTCAGAAGGTACAGTGATGTTGGAAAAGACTGTGTGAAAGCTAATAGAGAAACAGGAAATAAAGTCATTTGGAAATGCATTTTAGGAACTTACCTGAGGAGAATCAGCAGCAGGACCCTTTTCAACAGCTCTAACAGATACAAGTGTATCAACTAATATACCTATAGTTAGTCTCTCTATATCATCACATGTTCTTACTTCTTCATTTATATCCCACTAAAATATATATAATAACACCTTAATATATTTATATCCCACTAAAATATATACAATTATATGGTAACAATACATTTATACCACACTACAATATATACAATTACACTTTAACAATACATGTACATGTATATATAAACAATACATTTATATCCAACTAAAATATATGCAATGACACCTTTACAATACATTTATATCACACAACAATATATACAATTATACCTAAACAATACATTTATATCACACTCAAATTGCATCTACACCAATTTTAAACATTCCAGCTCATTTAGAAGAGATTTTGCATTATAAACCCAGTATTTCAGACAAATAACATACCACAATAGTTTTATTGTGGCTACACAAGCAACCAGACAGACCCATTTTAATAGTCCCACTCCACCACATAATTAGGTTTTAAAAAGTAGCATTTCCACCTCTCCCGTCACCTGGGTAAACCTAGTAACAATGTTGAATGTAGTTTTGAGTAAACAAAGGAAAACTGTTTTGCTAAGCTACTGAATATATAACCAATTTTATTTTGTCTTTTTAGATGAAGATAATTAGAAGCCCTTTCGGTGAAGGGGAAAACACTATTATCATATACATTTTTACCAAGTCCAAATATGGGTCTAACCCAATTCTCACCAAAATTTGACTTGATAGGTTTTTCCAGATTACAGGACACCTATACAAATAATTTTAAATGGAATAGCTCTGATCATTTTAAAACTCAGGTGATCTAGATCTTGTTTAATTTTCTATATAAAAGTAATAATATTATATATATAATATACCTGTGGAGTAGGACTAGCTCTAGATTGTATTAAATATATTCGTTTATCTAGAGCTTTCTGTAAGATATTTAATACAGCCGGTAGATAAGCATGTAAATAATGTCCACCATTATCCACCATTTTGTGTATACCACCCAATTCTTCACCTTTATCTACCATGGGTCGTATATTCTCTATGCTGTAAAAATTGTACAATACTTAATAAAAATTTATACAATCGAGTGAAATGTTTGTAGTCCTTTTCCATATTGATCTTGGGATTTATGTGCATTTTGCTCATCTTTATTGGTATCATATTTCTTTTTTTACAATAAGTTAAACAATTAAACAAGCCAACAGAGAGACTGGTTCACCATTTTGTTCAGTTCTATTTAGGGATCTTTAGAAGTGGGGTTCAGTTCTATTTAGGGATCTTTAGAAGTGGGGTTCAGTTCTATTTAGGGATCTTTAGAAGTGGGGTTCAGTTCTATTTAGGGATCTTTAGAAGTTGGGTTCAGTTCTATTTAGGGATCTTTAGAAGTGAGGTTCAGTTCTATTTAGGGATCTTTAGAAGTGAGGTTCAGTTCTATTTAGGGATCTTTAGAAGTGGGGTTCAGTTCTATTTAGGGATCTTTAGAAGTGGGGTGAAATGAGGGGACCCAGAGAAAATACACAAGCTTGGGTAGAAAATCCTATTCCTTGTCACCAGTTGTCTCAATGACAGATCTTATGATCTAAAGTGCATGCATTAGAGCAATCGGCCACCTAACTACCGGAGACAGATTTAATGGGCACGGCACTGGCTTCGCTTCTCCCTTTTTAAATCAAATCATTAAATGGCAAAACTGTTTTAATCTACTTAAAATCGGCGTCATACGATGGTCTAGAGAGTCGGATATGGTCTTGTCATGTTAATAAGAGAGAGGGAGAGAGGGGACTGGGGTTTAACGTCCACTCGACACAAACTAGGTAATTTCGGGACTAGCATATGGTTTAATTTTATTTCAATAATTTGCTTGCGCGTAGGGGTCTTTAGCAGTGGGATGAAACCAGAGTGCCCGGAGGAAAACCACGAGGTTGAGAAGGCGCCCCTATCTCCATGCCACCGGCCAGCTAGAGGTCGAAGCGCGGCACTCTAGACCACTAGGCCATCCCAACCCCTGTCATGTTAATTAATGTCTAATTAATAGTTTATATAACATTTAAGGCCCAAAGAAAGAGCTGCAACAGGAAGATTCAACTCTTGCGTAATGTATGTTTAAAATCAAAGTACACTTACTGGAAACAATAATCAAACTTTCTATCAAAAGAAACTGGAGTCATGAGGAGGAGATCAAAAGCTTCACTCGTTTTACCAGTTAAATAATCAGCAGATAACTTAGCTTCATGAATAACCTAAATAAACAAACAACAACTAAACACATTTTTAAACATATCAACAGTTCTGTCCGTTTTCCACTTACACAATTTCCCCAAAAAACAGTCAACCTAATGCTAAGGTAATGGGATCATTTCCATGTAACTAATGAAAAGGGGAGTGGAAAGTCACGGAAGCCCATACAATAAGTCCAAAGTCTAGATAAATGAAATTGCATGTCCATGTTTAACCTATGTCGGAAATGCTCATCATTGCACTCAGTCTTACCATCACCTAATACACATCTACACTTAGTGTGCACTTTCTAGCTCATAATTATACGGGGCAGAGTTATTTTGTCCAAAAGAGTGTGACAACAGATAGACCAATATGAACCCATAGTTTGCTCCCGGTATTGGTCGAGATAATTCATTGGGATTTGTGGTGTCGTTTACCCTTGTCAGTGGTGTAGGATCTGACAAGGAACAATCTCTAGTCGTTCAGATGGCACGAAAAACATATGCACATAAAAGAACCATTGGAATTTGATATAAGAGTAGACTGTAGTGCCTCTATCATGGAAAATTTTAACTTATGCAGACTCAATGCCGGTCTTCATTACCTGAGTTGCTGCAGAACAGTTGGATGTTAAAGTGCCAATCCCGATAACTTTTGGGGGAATAAACTGCTTTTTTTTGGTGTCAAAATCCTTTAAAATCCATAACGTCAGGCCCACCTACTAACCCGATATTTGTGATACGCTTGTAAATAACTTAAACCTGACAGTCTTCATCTGGAAATGGAGAACGTTTTATTATACAGTATCTGGATAAAACCAGACTTTTTTCTATAAAAATAATATGTAGGTGAAATTTACCTTTTGTTATCAAGTATGTGCATGGGTCATTCACTGTATAGACCTCTCAAGAAACATTAATCGATTATCAGGTCACCCAATGAAAAAATTGACCCAAAATCTTAAAAGGGCTACGTGTCCGGATAAGCAGTGTTGACGTTCACGTCCAAACGACTCAATATTTTGAGCTGAAATTTTGAGACAAGGTTAATACACCATGCCACTATATTTTGGTCCATAAATTTCATAAATACTCGGACTTTAATTTTTGAGACTCTGTTCTTATCGGGATTGTCCCTTTAAAATCCATTTTATTTCTTACCCTTTGAAAGAGAGATTTATTAAGAGTAGAGCAAATATTAACGAGACCAGTAGTATCTAGAAAGACCACATCAAATACTGACATCATATCTTTCTCCCTTGTATCATTACCAGATTTCTTATTACGATATAATGATGGTGGTTTACTCAACCAATCACTACGAGCTGAAATATACATTTACCACAATCAATCAAATATACATAATCTTTATACAATATTTACCAAATCAATCAAATATACATCCTCTTTATACAATATTTACCAAAACGATCAAATATATATCATTTCTATATCAATCAAATATATATCATCTTTACACTTTATTTAGCTGGACATGTGAAAAATAAAATAAGCAATAATTTAATATGTCTGATCTCAAATTGGAGCTAAAAACGTTAAATTTATCTAATTTCTGTGCCTTAAAGATGCATTATGTGAGCGCTTCATATGTTATATAAATTATCATTTAGACATTTATTCACATGACAAGCGTATAATCAACTCTCCTGACCCCGGACTGCACCATTTTTTTTACGATAATATTAATAAACCATCTATGCCACATCTTATCAAAACAGTGATGACTTCACTCAGAATGAAGTAATTTGAATGAAATTTTCATATATTCATTATTCAGCATAAAAGAGAGAAAGAAAGAAGTGAGGTTTGACGTCCACTCGACACAAACTAGGTCATTTCAGGACTAATATGTGGTTCCATTTTGTGTCAATAATTCACTTGCACACAGGGGTCTTTAGCAATGGGTGGAATCCGGGGGAACCCCAAGAAAACCCATGAGTTTGGACTGTTAGTTATAAAGTATGTAAATTCTTACCTAACTGAATCAGAGTACTTCTAAAGACTTGATAACTACTCATCATTTTATTGAGTAGACGTTGAGACAATAAATACACCACATACATAGTCATAATATAACTATTGAAATAACCATAACCCTGTAAAATATAACATAGTCATAATATAACCCTGTAAAATATAACATAGTCATAATATAACTATTGAAATAACCATAACCCTGTTAAATATAACATAGTCATAATGAAATACCTAAATATGAGACAACTTAACAATGATATCACTAGAATGTCACTAGATAAGGGAAACCAAGAAAAATAGAAACAGTCAGTACATTCCCTTGTTTTTATTTATTCTATACTTAACAAAAACATGGTAGTATAGACCTTTTCTAATTTTCTCGTTTTCTCTTATTTGGTGACATTCTAGTGATATCAGTTAATTTTTTTTTGTCAGATACCCTCCTAGTCTCAAATAACAACTTTTGGTCTTCAAAGGAATTATTAGTGAGCAATAATTTGTCCATGTATCTGTTATCACTCGTCACTTCAGTCAGTTATTTGGAAAGATTACTCGTGTTTTCCTTTTGCATTCGGCAGTTCCCCTTCTTAAAATTACCATAACACATCTATCGTAGCTATGATGTCTATGTTAAAATTATATTTGAAACCTGTTTAACCAGTTCCATCACATATGTGATAATGACTGACACCAATATTGTTAGGAGCGGAATAATAAACATTCACCATACCTTATCCAACTCACGTTGTCGTAACCAAATCTTGAGTAATTTGATTCCTTCAGTAAATCCTGATAAATCAGTCAATGTTTTCTCCAGGTAATCTGTATTTTGTTGCAGAGTTAAATCTTCTAATACGGACATATTACTAATAGGAGTAGGTTTTAATACAACATCATCTACAAATTAAACAATGTTAAATACAGACATTTTACTTATAGGAGTAGGTTTTAATACTATATTAAACAAAATAATATTAAATCTTCTCCATTGGCCGAGTGTAATGTTCTCAGTTTAGTATCGTTCACCCAGAAATACAGTTTCAAGTTAGGCAGATTACAAACTTCCAGTGAGCGCCGCACTATAGCTTGGTGATGAGCTGTTTTAACGTTCCCTGCAAATGTATCATTCGGTGGAACCAGACTATATGGGTTAGGTGGGGATGATGATGATACATTTCTATTTTTGGATGCCTATACCCCCAAGGCACCGATTTGCTAGAGCTATGTCCATAACAAGCTGACAAGAATCGTGTTACAATGGAATCATCAATCAGGGAAAGAACAACCGTGGACATTGGTCAAACTATGGAGACAAACATGTCCATCATCATTGAAATCCCGCCAGCTCATGTCCTTACTGGATGCAAGACGGTTACATGCTGCTACATCATTGGAAAAGGGCCAGCTTTGAAAGTGGCAAGAGCTTCATTGTATTCTCCCTCACTCAGCATCAGAGTACATGTATTAGACGCTCCAATTTAATCCGTGTTAACCCTTTAACCACCTGAGACGGTTACATGCTGAACAAAGTTATTTGAGGAGGTCAACAGATAGGCACATTCAGGCGGTTTCGAAAATAAGCTACCATATTTATGGCAGGTTTTGTTAGCATTATACATTCTCTGTGGCTGCCGGATGTTGACAAATCTTCAATTCATCATATTTTCGTAAATAAAGACATTCAACTGTCACAATATTGCAGTTGACTGCAAGGGGTTAACAATAACTCAAATCATGTTCCTAGACTTTAAGTGTAAATATTATGACAGTCTTTTAAAGATGCAATATGAGAGTTAAATATACCAATTCCTGGGGCCTATTTCACGAAATTTTAACTAAGATAAGATCCCAATTTTAGTAATTTGATTGGATAATATTAGATTGATTTTAGTGCTTAGCCAATCAAAATTGAAGCATCTACTAAAATTGGATTTTATCTTAAGTTAAAATTTCGTGAAACAGGGCCCTGGTCTTTATTTTGGCTTCAAATATTACATATCATTGAGACATTTATTGACATGACAAGCCCATAATCAACTCTCTAGACCATCGGATGGACAAGATTTAAATAGATTTGAACAACTCTGAGATAATCGACACATAGGCTAGTTTGTCAAGTACCATTTCTATGATAAAAATGATCTGTGACACATCTTTAAACAGTCATAACTTCACCCAGAATATAGAAATTTGAATAAAATTTTAAATATATCAATTTTTCATTAGCATTACCTATTTTTGACTTACTATAGCAAGAACAAGCAGCTCTTTATCGAAATCTTACATAATTTATCTTTAAACATAACAGTCCCATGTTATAAATTTGATTCATATTACCTTTATCGTCTAGTTGAGTGACATCTTTCCACCATTTTGTATTGACGTTACATTTATTGATATTAAATAATTCTGGATTAAAGGCATCACTGGATATAACAACTTGTATATGTACTGTGATTGGTCGACTATCTCCTGTAATTATGATAGTAGAATTTCAATACATTTTATCCTATAATCTTATAAAGTGTATGAATATTATCTCTTGTAGAAAGAATTTCTAACAAATGAGGATGGATTGGTGAGTGGTCTAACGAGTTCGGTTATAATCATAAGGTCTCTCACGGAGTCAAGTTGTGTGACTTTGATGCAAATGCTTGCGGGTCACCAGGAGTAGGGTTGCCTGCTAACACTCCAGTGTTTTCTCAACGACCTTCGGACCCCCCCCCCCAACTGCTTACCCTCCCCACACCCCATTTCGGGCCTGAAATGACATAGTTGTGTGAATTGGATGTTTAGCTCCATTTCTCTCTTTTTCGCTAACATGTTAAAACATTTTATTTTTAGGAATAAAATTAAAAAAAAATTTGAATTTGCTTGAAAAATATGATCAGTAACTTTTAAGACATGGATTAAAAATCATTTCATAAATTTCCTGGGTATAACCTGTCCCAAGAATCTACAAATTTAAACCTTACCTTTTAGAGTGACGACAAGTATAGGTTTCAGATGGTTACCATGGAGATATGTAAACTGTAAATGTTCACACTGTGAATCTTTGTGGAGATGTGTTGCTATGCAAGCCAGATATAAAGCTCTCTTTCTAAGATAACGGTGGTTCTGGCTGTCATTTTCAGATACACAGGTCTAAAAGAAATACAAATGGCATTTAATAATTAAATACATAAATAATCACACTTCAGATTGGATCTAACACCGTTCCATTCGAGATCAAGAACAAAAACACTTTAAATAATTATCAGAATTTGTTGAAAGAAAATCAATAGGCTTCTTCATCTGATTAACATATGTGTCATCAATTTCTACGACTCAGAAATTCTTGAATATCAAAATGATTCTTCTTTTTCTTCATGAACACAATGCATTAACTGTTTATAAATTTGAAAATATTGCATGATAACTTTAGCTGCTAGTGCATACACAAGATAGTTTACAAAGTGGCAAAAACTAGGATATTAATTCTTGGGATCTTCATCTGATGAACATTGTGCATTAAATACACTTCGATCAGATGATAAATTTAGCCTCTAAATAGTGTCCACAACGAACAGACACTATTCAACCACATATGAATGTGGGCTTATATAAAAACTGTAAATCCTACACATACCTTTGGCATCTCGACCATCAGATCAACAACTGTATCTGGTTTAACAACTGTATCTAGCAGATAACTACCAATAATTCTAACAGACAAGGGAGGTAAGAACTGAAACTTTCCCTTCAAACAACTTGATACTTGATGTAGAGGTAGTTTTACTTTCTGTTTTGTTAACCATTTTGTGTCTTTCAACTGAAACGGTAATTGAAAATTTTCTGTTAATGAGGAATACACATAAACAATCACTGCCAGAGATAATTACTTAAAATACATGGCTGCATTATCCTAACTAATTAATGAATATAGACACATGCCACGAACAGTGGAGTAAGGGGAGGTCACGATAAGACAGGCCTGGCACCTAAACACAAATCCCACAAAGTTGACATCTACCAAACTAGCAGGATAGTGGAGTAAGGGGGAGTTAAGGTCTCGGCACCTAAACACTATTCCGCAAAGGAAGCAGATACCAAACCCATAGAGTGGGATAGTGGAGTAAAGGGAGGCCACGATAAGACGGGCCTGGCACCTAAACACTAATCCCAAACAGTGACATCTACCAATCCAGAAGCAGAAGAGATCATCTACCAAACAATATGTTTTATATTAAATAAAGGGAAGAACTTCCCGCTAAACCCAATCCATGGCCTAAGGACAAAATGGAAAGATTGCAAAATCATATTCTAAAAAACAGGAATCAGTTTCGGCTCTCCTACGTCTTGTCTGCAATATCGCTTATGTGGAAGCAGAGGTTAAACACCAAGAAGATAGAGAGAGATGCCACGAACATAAAATTCTGCCCTGACAACAGTGCTATGGCCTACTCTTGTTTAATTTTTTTTTATTTCCATCTGCGGATGGTACACACCAAACCTTTGTTTTTCATCCACTCAGACTAGACACCAAGGGATCTTCCACATGCACGCTAATGTGTACATTGTACCTCGGTTTTTCATTCCCCCTGAACAACTTTCCATTGTCCCTTGTTATAAAAATAACAGATTCCATGCAATGATTTATGAAAACTTAAACCTACATCATATTGTTCACCAGCCGGTATTTCTAGAATTGTTTCTTTCAATGTTGATATCAATTTCTCTGCTTGTCTCTTGTGTTTTTCTTTCAAAGAAACTTCTTTTAACACTTCAGTTATCTACAAGGAAATTAAATAGTTCCAAATAAATATGGCATCAAATAAACGATGAAAATCTACAAGAAATTTATAATAAATATTGCGTTAAAAAATGTTTTCTTAAAATGCTAAATTATCTTCAGAAGGCGTTAAATGATATTTGCAATCCTGTGTCCTGTTTCTCGAAATTTTAACTTTAGTAGATACTTCAATTTTGATTTGCTAAGCACTAAAATCAATCTAATATTATCCAATCAAATTACTAAAATTTGGATTTTATCTTAGTTTAAATTTTGCGAAACAGGCCCCAGAACAACAATGTACATGTATGCTTTTAAAGCATCTTCATAAGGCATTTTAAGATAATTACAATCCAGAACTAAGCTTTTTACACCATCTGAAGACCTGTTTTTTTTATTTATATTTAAATACTTTTTGCCTAGTGCAATTTGATGTTAAAAATGCCGATTTGGCATAAAGAACAGTATACATACATGTACATGTATTATCAAATATACAGATATACATGTATATGTAAATTATTATTACAGGAGTTGAAACGTGAAATAATGGTGAATTTATGGGTAAACTTGAAATAATGGTGGATTAATGGGTAATTTAGGCTACTGCATTCATATTGTTAATTGCAAAATGGATGTATTATAAGGTTCATGGTTACAATAAATAATATATTTTAACCTGTAGTCTAAAAAGATTTGAGTGGAATAGATTTTCTGTTTCTTTCATCTGATTCAACTCCTCAACTGTTGGTTCTTTATACAACTTTTCTCTTTCTTTCTTAGTCATCTTCTTCATAGGTTCTCCAGTTACCTCCCTTTGTTGTGCTGTTAACGTTTGAAGAACATCTTCGTCATCTTCTTCTATATCATCAGGTAAAGATCCCTCTGACTGAAAAATATGCAAATCTTTGATAACTAAAACAGATTTTATATGTAAATCGGAGTTGGTTCATTAAGTAGGAAAATGAAAGCAGGATCTAGCAAAAAAGCATCCACAACCATTTCCATTCCAGTACCAAAGATAAGATGGTCATGTGAATGATGAATACCATATTGTTCATGGGGTAGTTTTTATAAAGTTTAGCACTCATTGAAATTGTTCAACTCGTGCAAAAACTAGCCCAACATCACAAGATCTTTTTAACATTCTGGTATAACTCCTGCAGGTTGGACGTTAAACCCCATTTCTCTCTCTTAAACAGTTTTCAGATGTCATTGCTTCTGGGTCAAATTAAGTTGTGTTGCCATGATGAAGTATCAAGGATTTTGGTTGTCATATAAGCCATAATATACAGTAGTAGTTATAAATAAACATAATCTACTATCAAAAAAACATTTGATTATAGTGTTATCCAATAAAATTTAATACCAGAACACTTATGTCGGATCCTCTCTATTTATCAGACACAGCCAATTTGTATGTGTACACCAGACTTAAATAGACCAAATTCACGTCATTGGTAAAGATATATACAGTATTCAGCAGGCAGATATTACACAACTGGCAACTATATTATTAAGGAGTAATCCACACCTGTTTTTTTTTCAATCCTAATCATTGAAAACACAACTTTTCATGTGTATGCTATCTTTGGCTTCCCATGGTTAATTGCCACCCTGGACAGTGTATCAGTTATGTCAAATATTTGCACTGACTTTGCTGTACTAATCTTGGGGTAGGACTACTATGCCAAATGGCAAATCCCTCTCTAGAAGTACTAAGCTAATCAACATCAATTTATAAGTAGGCCTATCATACAAGATACAAATTAGTGTTCCAATCCCTCTTCAGTGTGTGATTTTCAATTTTATCCTTTTCACTTTCCTAGTACGGGATCAAGGTAGCTAAGTGGGTTAGACGCTGGCTCGCTAGCCTGGAGGTCGGGTGTTTGATCCCTGCAATTTTACGAGAAAGTTCATCAGGATTTTACGACATGTTTTCCCTTTGTTAGTGATGCAGGATGGAAAGCCTGAGAAGGAAAGCTGTCTAGTCATTTGAATGGGAGGAAATACTGAGGTCCTATATATATGTAGCCTACACATTCAACATTTTCGTGCACGTAAAAGATCCCTTGCCGTTGCCATCATTCGATATATTATAAGAGTACAGGCAAAATTTCCCTCAAAGCACACTGTATGGCGTTTGCCCGTCTTCATTAGCCCAGTTTAATAGCCGAACTGTAGGACGTTAATAAACTCCATCCATTTCACTTCATTTGATTTTAGTTTATAGTTAGTTTCAAAAATGTTTGCTATCGATTGATTACACATACACAGTAAGTATACAATTTCGCATGAAAAATGGCATCTGTACAATCGAATTTAATTGTAATGGACAAAATAATAGTGAATGTTAAAAATTTACCTCATGTCTTTCTCGTTTTCCACCCATTTTGCTAAATACTTTCTATTTTTCTCTCGTTATTAGTATCAACAAAACCACGTGTAGTAATTCATAACATGGCCTTCACCTTCCAACCAGGGAGATAACTCTTTCAAAGAAACATTGCTCCATTACCCAGACTGTCAAACATTGACGTGTGTATTTTAAATACTTTATAATGTGAAAATTTAATGGTCACCACCGTTTGTCGACGATTTACTTGTAAAATAATGAAAATTAATTTTGATCAGATCGTTTTGACATAAGATATTATAAATTAAAGCAACGTTATCATTTTTAGTTTAGCAAAAAAGTAAACAGACATTTCATTAATTTTGAACATCTAAAATATATTTAGGCAAATAGCCACTGCCATTGTAATATTATGGCTCGCACAATTTTATTTTTTTGAATAGCCTATCCAATGTGCTACTAGCACATTATTTTACATGATCGATTTTTCAATTTTTAAAATTTCTATATATTTTCGTTCTTTTCCGGTGGGTTGAGTTTGCCCCCCCTCCCCTTGTTGTTGTTGGTGGTGGGGGTGCACTTTAGAACATAAAACATGGGCGGATCTAGGAATTTTAAAAGGGGGGGGGGGCTGCAAAATGAGGGTCTTACTGCGGAGACGGGGCACGACGCTGCCGGGGGGGGGGGGGGGGGGTGAGGGGGAAGGGTCCCACAAGACAATTATCCGTCATTTCCTTACATCTGTAGACATTCCAAGAGCTATTTGGCTGATATTTTCGTCTAAGTAAACGTTCGGAGAGGACAGATTTGGGTCTGAAAAAAAGGCACTTTCAGCAGTAAAAAAGGGCACTGTCGAAAATTAGGATCCGCCTCTGTAAAATCTGTTATTTGTGGCTTGGTTTCGATCCCATATTTAGGTGACAAGGAGTCCACCCCGTGTTTATTTTTTCTTGGTGTTCTGTTTACCCAAGAGACCCATATACGATCAAACGAATTGTTGAAATAAAAATGTTAGTCCCGAAATGACATAGTCAGTGGTGTAGGCCAAAGGGCCTAGTCGTTCGAATCGGACTGAAGCCGCGGCCCCGCGTGCGTACTCGCGTGCACGTAAAGAACCCTTGACAGTTGGATTTCGAAGAGGACTTGGGTGATACGCCGCTGGTCCGACAATATGTAGGGTATATAACTCCGTATTTATTATCCCGGTTTAGTCTTCAACTTGCGGATAATATTTTTCTGAGTGATAGATACTATAAAGAGTAGTAGGAAGTTAAAACTCATTAAATTACGTTGACAATAAAACACAACCCATCATCCATGAAATGAAATGAAATGGGGTTTAAGGTCCTTCTGTTCTGCTCCTAAACTGGGCTAATGAAGACGGGCATACGCCACACACTGTGCTGTGAGGGAAATTTTGTCCGGGCAGCGGCGCAACGGCCTACACTTATACCGAATTCCAATTCTCAAGGGATCTTTACACGCACGCCAATGTGTACACGGGACCTCGGTTTGTCGTCCCATCTGAACGACAGACAGTTGTCCTTGTCACCCCCCGGTCCTGCATCACTGAAAAGGGGAAACCACGCTGGAAAATCTGGATGAACTTTCTCGGCTAATGCAGGGATCGATCACCTGACCGCCAGGCTAGCGAGCCAGCGTCTTACCCACTTAGCCACCGTGATACCCACCCATCATCAAACAATATTCAACTGTTCTGTGCCTCTTATTCCTTTAAAGAAAACTAACGCTGTCGGCGTCTGTGTTTGCAGTTGCCCTATCGTTTCGCGACGACCACAAGCCCTCCAGATTCGGGGCGCCAAATTTAGGCCTACTGTTTTTACGAGACACGCCCAATTAACTTTTACAATCAACCATTAATATAATTGGTATTGTCGTCACACATGGTAGACGGTGGAAATATTCTTTAGACGGAAGAAACAGAAACTCGGCCAGATTAGAGATTGGACATTCAATTGCAAAACGTCCGATGTATTTACTGCATCAATCGATTTTAGCTGTACACGGGACCTCCATTTTTGGACCAATCCGAACGAGTAGACGTAGTGCTAATGATCGAAGAGTTCGACAAGAAGTCTTTTATTTTCTTTACTTCTTTATGTTTTGCTTCCCTTCCGAACGACTAGACACTATCGGTGTCAGGCCCTCTGCCACGGAAATCCACTCAGGAAAATCTCGAGGAACCGCCTCGGCCATCATCGGAATCGAAACCGGGACATTCTAATATTTATTCCAGTGTCCTTGATAACTCAAGATCTCTCGGATGATAACGTAACGGGTTATAATTAGATCAATTATTATCCCCGTTTGCAGATTTCGTCAACGTCAAACATGTACTCATCCAGACAGGGCTAGCGCTAACCCTATCACAAGACCTTATAGCCCTAACCGACACCCTAACCCACAATCCTCTGTATCAATCATGTGCCCTAACCCTCTTTACATCTCGTGGTCATGACGAAATCTGCAGGGTGCCTTAATATAACGTAAGAGCACGACAAAAATTGTGTTTTGTAATTCATGTGACGGGTACGACATTTTTGTTTTCGTTTATGTTCAGAATTTCAATGATGAATAGTTCTGCAAAGCATTCAAACCAAAACATAAAATTGTCTAAAATGGAAGGTCAAATAAAGTACAGCCTATCATATTTCTTAACTTTAGCTTCGTGAAAGATATCTATAAATATTTTCCATCAGAGCGACCTTTTTTAAAAGAAAACCCTAAGCCTACGCATGATATATTGTTTCAATAATTGTATCACCTCTCGCGGCATGACATTTATTACGTACATATACACTAATATGTGGCTCTAGACAAAGCTGCCTTTGTTTCTTGGTTATCTTTCACTTTAAGAAAGTGGATATCCCATTAACTCACAGGTTTCGTTCCACGGCAGACGAAACAAAAACACCCAGCTCAAAATATACTTATTGCGATTTTAAACTCCGTCAAAAGGGGTAGACTTATATATATGTTTTTTTTTAACTCCATAGAGAAAATGACTTTTTCATACTTGAATATTATGATATTTTTTATCTATTTATAAGTCGAAGTGTTATCCAGCCATCTTGTCTGGTGATTTGAAATATATGCTTGTAAGTAGGCTGCCATAGATTAAATCATTAGACTTCTGTTAATATACGTTTTAACGAACTCCACCACTTGTTTGCCGATGGCACGTCGAAATGAATCAAATTCATGATAAGACTAAGAGATTTAACATTCCTAATGAAAACGGACGTGTGCTATGAAGGAAATTTCACCCCGACAGCGGCGTCTTTACATGTATATTCAAAGGATCTATAAATGTTGCCGATAGTATGCATACATATACGCGAGGCATCAGTTTTCATCTTATCTGAATGAAATGATATGAATGGAAATGAAATAACATCCTACTGTTCTGCTATCTGAAAGATTATAAATGACCATGTACTCTACAACTATCTTCAAATTGAATGATTATTTAAGTGCATAGAACTTTTTGACCCTCAGTTGGTTTTGATACCATGAGATATTGTTATTCATCTTTAAGCACGTAATTAAACAATTAATCAATTCCACATGTATGGACAATGTAGATATGAACAGTATGCATTTATACCAGTAAGCGAAATTAATACAATAACTTGTAAACTCCATATATAACAATGGCTGTGTGTGTATAGATCCAGTTGAAAGGTATATAACCACCTGTTTGCTAACAGTTGGGTAGACGAGGGGCAGAGGAGAGACGAGAGGGATAGAGGAGAAGAGACCGGCGTATGGATTCACCCGAATGCAGTCGCTGCCTGGTCAGAGGAGAGGAATGATTGTCGTAATCTACCGTTTTAATATTATTGTTTGTTTATGGTCCTGGTGCAGTTTAGTTACTGTTTCGTTTATGTTTCTGTGTATGTACATGTATGTTCTTGTTCTCGATGTAAATCAATCTTGTATAAACGTAACCGATATCTTTTATCACTATAGTAGTTTTACAAAGACGCTTTTCCTCGCCAGCTATCTGCAAGTCGAACAAAAGGAAACCAGCATGGAAATTTATCGGCTGCAATCGTGAACGAATTGGGGATCACGGTGAGTAAAGCGGTGGCTCACTAACAAGGAGGTCACGGGTTCCATCCTGGTGTTGACCGATTTCTTTTTTAGCTTGGTTTTAATTGCCGGTGGTCCAGGACTGACGAGCAAAGAAACAAAAGAACGAAAGAAATTTATAATAAACCATTGTATACAATAATTATCTATACAATCTAAAAATATACAAAAATTGGACCTCAAATTTATAAATGGACAGTGTTTAAATCGCTTTAAACTTCGGGTCTAAATTTAAAGCTTTCTATATCTAAAAGTTTATATACAGATATCGCTGGAAGTAAACAATACATCTAGTTAGGGCGAAGACAAAAGGTTTTTGTAAGAAATATATCATAAATAATAAGATATCTCGTATCATTTAATATACACCGACTACAATAATTCACAGCAAAATAAAAAAATCCAGCTGAAAATAAACTGAAATATATACAAATGATAAAATTAATACTGAATAAACCCCCATTGTAAATCATTCGTGGGAAAAACGTGTATAATTCGGTCAGCTATCGCACAATCAGATTAAATTTTAAACTAAATTCAAAATTAAATCATATGTTAAGCCAGGCTGACACTTGCACGACTTTTGGCCACGATTTTGTCATTCCCATCAGTGTCCACATTGACACGAACTGGCACGACGAGTTTACGCATAGTTTGCGCATTGTTTACGCACTTCCCGCATTGGCACGACGAGTTTGCGCAAATCGGACGGTGTCGTGCCGACTGGAGTCGTGCCAATGCGTGCCACAGAATCGTGCAAGTGTCAGCCTGGCTTAAGAATTTATCGTTATGCTGTCTACAATTTTAAGCTTACTGTATGTAAAGGGAATCAAGATAAATGAATATCCAAAGTTGAACTCTGTAATTCAGAGAACAGAAATAAACCTGAAGCGATATTTTTGCATCTTGTTGGTGCAACTTCTGTAATATGGTTTTTGTATAGGATAATTATTTTCCGAGAATTTTGCAAAAGTGAAATAATTCTCGTGGCGTATATATCGATGCCAGACCATAATTATCGGTGCGAGGTAGTCGTATAAAATGCGCGTGACGATTGGCGTATGGCGAGAAAAGCCTTTTGGATTTTATAATGCGACACCCAAAGACAAACAGTACATGTATTACCGAAATTAAAATGTTCTCAACTTCCCTCATGCAATGTATAATTTAGCCTATGAACTTTACACTGAACCACAAAATTTTACTGGACCACAATATGGAGGGCAGTCAAGAGGGTGGTGAAGTTAGTAATTAGAAACATAGTTGTCGGAACTAATGTCTAGAAAACCTATACTAATATTTGTAACTGTCGTTTGCCT
This sequence comes from Patella depressa, assembly GCA_948474765.1. NCBI lineage: Eukaryota > Metazoa > Mollusca > Gastropoda > Patellidae > Patella > Patella depressa. The sequence goes on along the minus strand of OX419716.1, from coordinate 9,201,235 downwards.
ATTTGTTTGGTTGTATGTTCAAGCTTGACTGTCCGGAGGCTCAAATTTGGTATTTAGGGGTAGCTCGTACCGGGAAGTAACATAGTAGGCTAGGTTGCGTTACCGTTTCCGGTTTCTAAGTAACACGTACATTGAACAAGAGACATAATAGTAAGTGCAGGGGGACTGCACCACACACAATTCTACACAAAAACAAATATACAAATAATGAAAAAATGTGCAGTGAGCAAACAGGAGCAAAAGACTGAACAAAATGACGCTAAAATGACATCACATTGAACACAATGACGTGGCGTTAAAGAGACACAACATTGATCAAGTAAAGGTGACGTGGTGTAAAAGGGACCTTACATGGAACAAGGTGACGATAAAATGACATTGCGTTGAACAAAATGACATCACATTAAACAAGATGACGTGGCGGTAAAGTAAAGAGACACCACATTGAAAAAGTACTGGTGACGTGATGTTAAAGGGCCTCACATTTAACACGATGGTGTAGCGCTCAAAAGATATTAACACATTTAATATATAGTAATTAAAATATTTAAAGGTAGTTGATCAATTTGATTTTATATAATATCAAAATTATTCAATGCAAGTAAAAGCTATAAGACCCGCCTAATTAACTAAAATTAAATCACTTGTTTACTTAGAAACCCGACCCTCTCCCTCCTGAGCTGTAGGGGCTATAATAATAGTGTAGGAATCGCAATATGGATCAATATGTATATTGACCGATGTGTATATTGGTCTAACAGCGGCAAAATATTAAGTACTGTCCCTTTAAGTTCAATTGTGTTCCATTTGCCAAACTTGTACTTCAATTATAACAAAATACGTGCTTAAAGACATAGAATAATATCTAATGCACATCTCGGTCGTGAATAACGACGATTTGTGACTTAACTATATACATCAAATTCTACTTCAAAGAAAAATGAATACACACAAACTGTCTGGGTTTGGCAAACCACATAAAACATAGTTTACACAGTTAAGGTTTATTTCCTTCGAGTGGTGTTTCAAATATCGTCTGTACAAATAAACAAAAATAGGAAACCTGAAGGGAATATGGAACTGACAACACACACACACGCGCGGGTAGGTCTTTAATATTTCTGATTTCAAGAAATGATATGGCGTTCACACCACAATTCTTGCTTTGTATGTTCTGTTACAGTTAAGATTTCAGTTTTTATTCAAGATACCAGTATATTGGGTCCCTAAATGAATATAATCTAAAAGTAACTGGTCGGGTTCAATTATATTTGACTACAATCTCTTCTTGTTCAGTTCCATTCGAATGTTTCCAACGACACCCTCTTGTTGCGCTATTATAAACATATGACAGGTTTTATTCCTTGGGAAAACACCGATTTTTCATTTCAGGCACTCTCTTGGTAGACTATAAACAATGGCAAAGTTTCTTCTCAATGTCCCCGCCAAGTATTCAATTTAGGCTTTGGTAGACGGGTGTTGTATTTTACATAGAATGGAATAAACGAAATAGTTTTATACTGAATAATTGACAAGTAACACTATCATTCTTTCCGGATTGTCATATTGACATCAAACTATTCCACAATGTTATACACAGGGACATGACAATATTGTCGGATTTCACAGAATGACATAGTATTAAGATGTCGGATGTGACAAAGTCCATTGTATAATGTAATCATTTTGATCGCTTTTAATATGAATAATATCTATCATTTATCACATACATCAACCAAACACATTATCTGCTATTAGCCAAAAGGCGAGACTTTGAAGCAGTTCATGGTTTCTGAGAGCACGTTTCACAATTTTAAGTAACTGACATTCCTCGATAAATACCAATACATTAGGGTGTTTTACCCGGGCATCATACGGGCGAAAAAGTTAACCGTGAAAGTTAGAGAAATAATTTCCCCATATAAATTATTGGAACATTCCTTGTAAGGTATTTTAATGGAAATTACAGTTTTCAACAATCAGCATCCGATAGACAGTCCAAAAGATAATAATGTCAGCTGTAAAAGTCGACTTGGTTCGATTATATTGGATGCTCTTTGTTTTGAATTCAGTCTTTATTCTCCCCAACATTATCAATTCCAAATAGTATTACTGGCAGTGTATTTGGTCGGCTGTAAAATTCTAGACTAGGCTACAATCATTATATTGAACGTGATGTGTCCGAAATTCAATCCATGTTTTCCTTAGTGTCTTAACAGTAACAATTCTAGACTAGGCTACAATCATTATATTGAACGTGATGTGTCCGGAATTCCATCCATGTTTTCTTTAGTGTCTTAACAGTAACAATTCCAAAGACTATCCTTGGCTACGATTGTTCAGTAACAATTCCAAAGAATATCATTGGCTACGATTATTTATTGAATTCAGTCTATATTATTGTCAGTGTCTTTAACAATAACAATTCCAAAGACTATTACTGGCTATAATTGTTTACTGAATTCAGTCTTTATTGTCTTCGGTATCTTTAACAGTATCAATCTCGGCATACTGTGATTCATCTTCAGTATTTATGTTCATATACACCTGAAAATAAAATACTCAGATTAATGTAGAGACACATCCACCAGTCCAAATGATATCTGTGTTACATGTACACGGAACCTCGTGTTTCTGTGCCACCAATCTGATTAAAATACATATTTATATTTCGTTTCGTTTTATTATACTTTCGATGGCGTGATACAGACAAGTAAAAACGAAATTTTGAACTATAAAAACGAAACGAAATAGAAGATCGGGAATAAACCCACGAGGATGGACAGGCCACCTTACTCCTTGCCACGTACAACCGGGGATTCGAAGCCACGCCAGTTGACTCAATGGCAGGCCGTATGATACAGCACGCGCACACTAACCGTTCGGCCATCCAACCCCCCGAAACGAAATAGGATCTGTGTTTTAATCAGATTGTTGTACCACCAGAACGATGTTCCTTTCCAGGTTATCAGCCCTGCAACCTGGTCGGAAACCCCCAGGACTTGCTCGGAATTGAATATAATTCAACACCTGAAAGTTGTCGTGTAACCTCATATTTCCGGGAGACATAACTGTTTGCGTTGCAAGAGTAGGACATTAAGACGTTTCTTTATACAAGTTAAGTAAAATCGGAAGTAGAATACCACCAAAACCGGAAGTGATAATATATCTATAGATTATGTAAGACTCCTATATACCTGACTATCTTCAATGATTCGTTGTAATCTACCCTGAATTTCTGGAAATGTTGGTCGTCGTTCTGGTCTTTCATTCCAGCATTGTAACATCATTGCATACCTATAATATAATTCAGTCATAGTATAATACCTTTAATAACCATCTCCAACATGGCCGATGAAGAATATCACTCTGGAAGTAGGATTAAATATTAACAACAACAAACTCAATTTTGGTATATATGGATATAACTACTTCACTGTTTTTGAGCAAGACGTGGTATATGTTGATATAACTACTTCTCTGTTATTTATTAACACATGATATGGATATAACCACGTTTCGTAACACGTACTGTTTACAGATCTATTCTTTTACTATTAATTAGTTTGGTGTCAGGTTATATAATTGGCTGCTGATTTAATGTATATTTATCATACAGGACATTAGATTTAACGTCCTGTTGTTCTGGGCCCTGTTTCACGAAATTTTAACTTAAGATAAAATCCAATTTTAGTAGATACTTCAATTTTGATTGGCTAAGCACTAAAATCAATCTAATATTATCCAATCAAATTACTAAAATTGGGATCTTATCTTAGTTAAAATTTCGTGAAATAGGCCCCAGCTCCTAAACTGGGCTATTGTACACGGGACTTCGGGTTTTCGTACATCCGGACGACTAGACCTCGGTTTTTTGTACCATCCTGCATCACTGACAGGGGGGAACCACGTCGGAAAATCTGTATTAACTTTTCAGCCAATGCAGGGATCGAACACACGACCTTGAGGCTAGCGAGCCAGCATTTTACCCACTTAGCCACGTGATCCCCTATTAGTGTATGTGTTTTATGAAACGTCGTTATTATTAACCGGGCACAAAGCATTCCCAGACTTTAGAATTTACTAAACTATGAGAAAAAATAATTTTGATCCAAAGTTTCTTATTGATATATATATCTGGACTCGGGGTCAGAGATGAAGTATATTTTATAATATGTTAATAAATAACAGAGAAGTGGTTATATATGAAGTATATCTTATGTTAATAAATAATAGAAACGTGGTTATATATAAATTATACCATATGTTTTTAAACAACAGAGAAATAGTTCTATCCAATGTACCACATGTTATTAAACAATATAGAAGTAGTTTTATCCCTATATACCACGTGTGTGTGTTATTGCAAAGCAAGGATAGCGATAGGGAAACGGGGTACAAAGTACCACCCACTCTACCAATAAGTTGACGGGATAGTTTGAATGTTTAACATATCCAAACACTTAGGGGATGCTCGATTCACAGTTCCGGAATTGAATTCCAAAACTGGTGTCAATCGAGTGAAAAGGAGAATTTCGGATTACAACGCATGCGTCGACTGTATAAAAAGTATCCACACCAATCATGACTGCTGAAACATGTTTTTTTTACCTAGGAATACGTCACGATTCTACTCACTCCACCTCAGCTGTCGGGACTGGCAGAACTGTTACAGGACTGAATTCCGCGTCACTCGATGGTAATTCTATCGATTCGGGACGTTCTGGACTGTGAATCGAGCACCCCCCTAGACATTCATTCTGCCCAGAAGGCTGACGGCGTATATAGAGACCCGGGGCCTATTTCACGAAATTTTAACTAAGATAAGATCCCAATTTTAGTAATTTGATTGGATAATATTAGATTGATTTTAGTGCTTAGCCAATCAAAATTGAAGTATCTACTAAAATTGGATTTTATCTTAAAGAGCACATAAAATGAGTAAACTAAATTCATTGAGCTTATAGACAAGGGCTACTACATTCATTTTACGTCAAGTTCACTCCAAACTGATTAAAATTAATTGAGATATTAACGTTTAAACATCAGACAGCCAAAAACGGTTTTCAAATTTTCAATTACAACCTTTATCCGGTTGATTGGCTGGTGACGTGAAACAGGGCCCAGCTCTATTGCATTGCAGACAAACCAATCAGTAGGAAGATGGAAACTCAAAATTCCTATATACTAAACTTCCATCTACATCAGTTATCACGAATATGGCGCCTTGAAAATATTGTGATCTCCAATGTTCTATGTATTAATAAGATGATTAAATTAAAAACTTACAGATTTTGGTCACACAGCGAAGGTTTCTTGAGACGATAACCATCCTTGAGAAAGTTAAATAATTGTTGTGTGTCGATACAGGCGTAAGGTGTACCGCCTAGTGTAAATATTTCCCATAATAATATACCAAAACCCCACCTGAAACAATCATAATTTATAAAACCATAAAATAATATACCAAACCCGCACAAAAATATACTAAACCCGCACAAAAATATACTACCCCCTCCCCATTCTGATGAATGACTGATTCGTCAACTTGTAATGATAAATGATAAATATAAAGGATATATAGAGCTAGAATGTATTTCTAGTAGATGATATGATGGTGTAACTTACTATTTATTGATGATATGTATAAGATTGCTGGTGAAATGAAATGGGGTTTAACGTCCTACTGTTCTGCTCCGGATGGGCTAATGAAGACGGCCATTTCGGGACTAACATACAGTTTAATTCTATTTCAATAATTCGCTTGCGCGTAGGGGTGTTCAGCAGTGCGAGGGAAACCCACGAGTTTGGAGAGGCGATTTGAAACCACGCCAGTTGACTCAGTGACAGGCTTTATGATACAGCGTGCACGTGCTAACCAGTCCCCCCCCCCCAAATGAATACGGACAAACGCCATACAGTGTACTATAAGGGGAGAAATTTGCCCGCACAGCCTACTCCTATATCGAAATCCAACTGCGAAGGAATCTTTACGTACACGCCAATGTGTATATGGACATCGGTTTTTCGTCTCATCCGAACGACTCGACAGCTGGGAAACCACGCGGGAAAATTTCGACCAACACCAAAAGCAAATCCGCGACCTCCAGGCTAGCGACCCAGCGTCTTACACACTTAGCCACTGTGGCTCCTCTGATTGATGATACATTATTAATCGGTGAATTTTGTGGATGAGACACGGTTATTGTTGCATCAATGGTGGAAGCGGGTGCCACGACAACTATGTACAAGCGGATGAGTGCGGATTTTGTCGACGTGATACGATTATTTCTGCATGAATGATGGATATGAGTGCCACGAAAACTATGTACAAAGGGGTGGTGCGGCTAGTAGATAGTGGCTATTGACGACGGGATACGGGTACTTTGCTGTAATAATGGTGGACGTGGATGCTACGAGTGTGATATCCTTTACAAAAACCATTAGTTGTAACAATATATCATCATAGCAGCAACATATGGAATGCAGTGATCGGCATGAGATCTAAGAAAGTATCACGTTATAATGCAATATATAATAACTGTATGAATATGTAAAGAAAACCATTGTTAAGTGGTGTTTTAGAGGAAACACATGTCAAGTAGGGGTAATTCTATTATAGGTTATACTAGTCATTGTTTCAACTTGGAAATATAAAACTTTACGTTACATTCCGTCCACCCCACAGACTTTTCGACTTCGACTTTCAAGTGCAAGAAAAGATTTTGAAATGTTGATATACTACAAATTCCTTAAAGCAAACGCACATACTAAGGTCAATGATCGACATCTGCATTCTTGGGAAAATATCTAATGTACTCATTTATATTAAGTGTTCAAACTTTAATTAAGAAAACAAAATTAACATGTAAAAAATGGATATTGTCCAGGCCTGGGCTCAATCGGATCAAAATGACGCCCATGAAATGATTCCTCGAAATTCATAGTTGATGCTGCCTTATGTTGAAAACATCTTGTATATTATTTGCAGTGTCTGCCGAGGGTGTTGACATATTTTCAGCTCGTCTTTAAGACCCAACCTTTTCAATATTGTAGTTTACTAAGGAATTAAAACAATAACTTAAATGACGGAATTGAGCCATTTTGGATTGGACTGATAAATATTTTTAAGATCGGATGTTTTCAATATGGAAGTTAGCCGTTGGATTAAACATCCCTGAAAATGAAGACTATAGACAGTATATAAGGACACAGATCACCAAATATTCATGGGCCATGTAGGGCGAAAGTTATTTTTAGTCTTTCTCCCCTTTCCCTTTTTCCCCCTTTTGCATGGCGATTTTTGTTGACTTTTTGGTGTAGAATCGAAGAAAAGGGTTCGAAAACACATTTTCTGTCAGGTTTTGGTGAATATTCATGATTTTGAGGCGGAAGAATACAAGAGTTGTGAGGTTGGTCACGTTGAAAGGGTGGGCCGAAAATTGCTTGTTTAGTTGTCTCTACTTCCAGCTTGTGTATCTCAAGTCTTTCATGGTGAATCTCATACATGCTTTTGGGCAAGCGTTTGCCACATGTTGCTCCATCTGTGGCAGAAAGCGTTCTACCCAACGAATATTTGGGAAAAAGTTACAGCCGGTCTAAGAGACGAGAATTAACATTAAAGTCAATGGGGAAAAAATTAGTGATTGGTGGCCATAAACTACAAATGGTATCAATGAAGTGTTGATCGGTTTTCACTACTTTCATTTTAGACTTTGTTTCAATACACTATATATTACTTACACGTCACTTTTGGTGGTATATGTATTATTAAACAATGATTCGACGGCCATCCATCTAACGGGCACACGCGTCTGAAATAATAAATCATCAAGAATATTATCTATAAATTTAAAAACTTAAGGAAAATATTCATTTTAATCTGGCAGAAACATTGACTACATTAGCTGATAACTATCTTTAGCATCTTATTATTTGTATTCGTTATAAATAAATGCATCCCGTCAATGGTCGGACTTTTATGGACATACCGTCAACAAAAATAATGATTTATTTGAACTTACCCGAGAAGTTTTGACATATGTATCATCATTTTTAGACAAACCGAAGTCGGCTATTTTAGCGGTTAAATGGTCAGCCAATAAAACATTTCTAGCTGCCACATCACGGTGGATTATCTGAAATGAAATCATGTAGACATGATCATTTTAAATTCTATAAATTTTAATGTGGCATGTGGTATATTTGGATATTCTAGACGAGAGGCATAATTTATCCACTGTCCGATGACAAACGAGAGAGAGAGAGAGAGAGGTGGGTTTCCTCCGGGCACCCCGGTTTCCCCCCACTGCTGAAGACCCCTACGCGCAAGCGAATTATTGAAATAAAATGAAACCATATGTTAGTCCCAAAATGACCTAGTTTGCGTCGAGTGAACGTTAAACCCCATCTCTCTCTATCTCTCTCTCTCTCTCTCTCTCTCTCTCTCTCTCTCTCTCTCTCTCTCTGTTACAGCTAGTGTGATTGGTACACGAACTGTCAGATATTATAATTATGTATACGGATTATTTACACTTTAAGACAAAGAAGGATATGATACCCCATACTCGACAGACACGAATATGACAATGATAAATTACGAGGAAAATATAGAAGACGTGTTCTCATACAATGTGATATGAGTTGGAAAGCAAACCAAATCCGTCTGTTACAAGGAAAAGAAATCGTAAACCCCCTGCGTTCTACTAGATGCAGAAGTTAAAATTTGATAAATTACTTGACAGGCATGGGAGTTGGAAAAAAAAGACGTAAATGGTACAGATGAGTTTTACAAATCTGCAGACACCAATTGCTTGGTGCATTTGTAGTGCTACTTCTTGGGGTTTTTTTTAATTTAATAGAAAAGAAATTGGCGGATATCGCGGATTCGAAATCATTGACGTATAATGACCAACAAAGTAAATAATTATTTATTATGTTCTTTACCCCTTTCTCTGCGATATACGCTAATCCACTAACAGTATCCAGAGCAAATTTTAAAAGTGTTGTTTGACGAAGTGTTGACGCCATATTGGCATACGTATGATGGTCTTTGTTTTTTCTGCTGCGTCTCAGGAAGGTTCGAAGGTCACCGTATCTGGCATATTCCATTGCAACATACATTACACCTAAAGAATAATTAAATTCAAATTGAAGTTCTTCTCTAAAATTTAAAACTTTTGGCTGGAATATATATATCTGAACACGTTGATAAATTATTGCAAATAACACAATAAACCTCGAAGAGAGATTTATTTTCCCACGCCGAATGACGTAATAGAATGGATGTTGAAATAGGCTCTGTCCGATCGCTTTTCCGTCCGTTTGTTTTTCTGGAGCATCTATTTTTACTAATTTTTATGATTGTCTTTTGTTTGTCTGTCCGTCTGACTGTCTGTTCAGGGTCGGGCCAACACCAGGACTGTCACGTGGTTGAAATTTGTTGTATAGAGGTAGCTCGGACTGGCGAATAATTGACATGGCCTACCATTTCCGGTTAGGAGTTACGGGCCCAACCCGGATAAACCGCTACTATCTTACGGTTCCAGATATCTTTATGAAACTCGTTAAATCATTATACTAGTTGTACAGCTACTACTCATTAAAATCTTAAATTTTGGTATCCAAGGACACGGGATGTTAATGAATGAGTCGAATCTTCTTGTTCAATAATCATACAAACTTACAGCAACTCACCTCGGATATGACAAGCACCAACAAGACAAACAACATTAGAATGTTTACCAACTTTTTTCCAGATATTCAGCTCGTTTAGAAAATCTGTTTTGTCCTTTTCTGAGGCGTTGTCTGAAAATATTTATTATCTAAATTGCATCAAAATTGGACATGTATCTTTATGCTGTAAAACTATACAATTCAACCTTGTGTAATATTATTACACTATCTTAATTATACCCAAATTTGAACATCATGATAAGGATAATTATAGATAAAACCATCCCACGTAGGTCAAAGGGGAAATATGCAGGACTGAGAGCTGGAAATTCTCGCAATAATATTTCACAAATAAATAAAGAAAAGTGCATATTGAAAATGTTCATTCAAGTTACTCCATTTTGAGTGAAATTATCAATGGTTGTAGTTTTGACAAGATTTGTGAATTGATCGTAACCACCACATAGCCTCACTTCTTTATTTTTAAATAATTCATAAAATGGTGGAGACGTTTTAGTCTACTTACAACCAGGCCCATCCGATGACATTGAGAGTTGATTATGGTGTTGTCATATTAATAAATGCCTAATTAATAATTTATATAACATTTAAGGCAGAGAAGAAAAATCATCATCAGGCAGATTGATAAAGCTCTAACACAATTTTATGATTTAATAACGTAGTAATTGAAATGGAAATACACACGTCCGATTTCCGTGGAACACAATTACTGCTTTTAAAGAGCGATATTTCCATAATTGCTTCATAAAGACTGAAGAATCTAGCTCAGGAATAACCAGTATTCTATTCCACAGAACTGTATAGTCTAATTTCAAATGCTATCCCACCCAGAGACATTGTCTGATATTATCATAATAATTACTTATCTACTTATATACAGACACAAGGGAGCAACCTAAAAGTGTTGAGTAAATATTTTGATGAGACTACTATAAATCCGATTGAATTCAATATGACCTGAAATTTTCAGCAAATTGCCTTTACATTATCTAGGGTTTAACTATTATAGTGAGAACTGCCAGCTCGTTATCTAATCTCCCATAACGTATCCTGAAATGTCATATTAACACGTATTTAGCTGTGGAAAATAAGATATAATCACAAAAACACACGATCGGGATCGGCGACACTAAATAATTACGGGCAACACCGGAGACATTCAGTTACCTTTTAATGATTTGATAGCAACTGGTTCCTGTCTACCTCTTTCTTTAATAAATCCCTTCTTCACTTCCCCGAAATGACCATTGCCCAGTTGCTGATTGGTTATGACAAGGTTGCTTCTGGCTATTTCCCACTGACTACCCTGGATATGTTCATAAGTATTTCTAACTCTTTCAGGGTCATCTTCAGCCTAAGGAAAGTAATCCATAAACATAATAACATCAATTTATACCAACTGTGAACAATATAAACCGTGTGAAACCTAGATGAGCGGATATGGCAATATAATAAATGCGCGGGAAATATAAAAACCTATATGAGCGGATAATATAAAAACCTAGATGAGCGGACAATGTAATAACCTAGATGAGCGGACAATATAAAAACCTAGATGAATGGATATGGTAATACCCTAGATGCGCGGACAATATAATAACCTAGACGAGCGGACAATATAATTACATGTATGCGCGGCAATATAATTACATGTACCTAGATGAAGATGAGCGGACAATGTTAAACCCTAGATGAGCAGACAATATAATCACCAATATAAGCGGACAATATAAAAATCTACATGAATGGTCATTGTAAAAAAAACCTATATGAGTGGTCCTTGTAATGAATGCCCTCTGACAGGTTAGTTTGAAACCTATACGTATGGACAGTGTAAACCCAATATGATCAGACTTTTGAAAACTATTTAAACCCTGTATGGCGGGTAAATTGAAAATACACATGAGCGGACAACGAGAACCCTATTTGAGCGAACACCTTAGAATCTACACGAGCGGATACTTAATAAAACATGCATGGGTGGCCTTTATAAAACCTACATGAGTTGTCAATGTAATACCATATAATGGCGGTCAATGGAAAACCTATGAGTATTATTAAGATATTAAATAGAGATCCTGGGAATATAATAAGTTTGAATTCTTCACCAGAACATTTTAATTTCCAATTTCACGTATCCGTATCAACAGATGTATCTCAAACGATAACGAAAAAACGTGTACGAACATGAAACATTCCATCAAAATTTACAACCTTTGAAATATAATAGAATTTGTATCATATTTGAACTAAAGATTTTGTTTTTTCATATAATGATAATATGATAACGATTAGTTTGATGTCATCTGCACCCATTAAATATCTAATTGGCAAAACAAACGAGCCTTGTCCAATGCCCATTTTAACTAAATAAATAGTTAAAACACATGTGCATAACAAGTAATTACGAGTTCTTTCATGTTTGAAATTGCATAGCATATGCATAAAGATATGCAACAGTCTTTTTTTAAAATTTAATTTGTTTTTAAAAAAAAAATCAACTAGGTGGAGTAATATATCATTTCAGTATCATTGGTAATACAAATATAGCATTTCGTGCTGAATATTATGGAAGACATTTAGGGCCAAATAAATAAATTATCCTAATTATGAAATACTAATTCCTAATTAGGAGATAGTAACTCTAAATTAGGACTTGGTGTGTCCTAATTAGGACTTATTATTAGGGCCAAATAAATAAAACTAAATGACATTTATTCTTCTTACGTGATAATTACCAGATTGTAGGTCCTTATTAAGGGATACTAATTAGGACTTTAAAAATGTATTTGGCCCTAAAATGCTTCCGTAGATTCTTAATATGAATAGTTTTTACCATTAAAACAGCTGGAAGTTAGAATTGATAAACAATATCATTTTAAAAATTTTGATAAAACCGGGGGACTAGATATATATTTTGGAAACATAGAATTCGTATGACGTCTTCAAATTGTTAACAAAATGAGAAATAGATATAAACAAATACCCACCCTGGAAGCTGTTTGCAGTCTGTTTGGTTTACTGCGTAGTTTTGGTCGTATCACCAAGAAGTATAAGGACATACAAGATAAAGCCGCTACCACGACTACCATAGCCACGATCAAGAAGGGTAGAATGGGTTTCAGATCAACTGTATCGCTTGATTCTACATTAGCTAAAATACAAATTCAGGAGTTGACAAAAACATTTGAGAAAATTCTTGTTAAGAAATATTCTCAATTATTTGAGAAGGCTGCCAAGCACACTTAAGCCCTGAACCGTATTGAGCCACACACCGTTTCATCAACAGTACGGCTTGTCGAAAATTATTGCAAATTTTAAATATTCAACTGGATATATCGTCAATCAATGAAATTTGTCGCGCTTAAGTTCGATTTCCACTGGTGCAAATATAATAACATATCACTCGATAAAATGAATATGAGAGGGAGCGAATCCAATTCGATAAGTAGCACCTTCTGATGAACTATGCACCGTTCTTTGCCAGATCCACCGTCCTGCACCACTGATAAGAGAAAACCACACTGAAAATCCAGACGAACTTGCAGGACTAACAAATGGAATCTCCTGTTATTAAAGCTAGGGCATGATTCAATGAGTCCAAAGGACGGTAGTTGAAATGTGAAATAAGAGTAGGCCATAGAGCCACGGTCCGGGCAAAATTTTCATCACAGCACACTATGGGGTATGTCCGTTTTCAGTAGTACCATCGATCGGAGCAGAACACTAGGACGTTAAAGCCCATTTCATTTCATTGACAAAGGATAAAGAACTAGTACAATCGCCGAAGAGTCAATACAAAACATGAGACATGGTGTGATAGTCGAAAATAAATACGAACATGGGATGGGAGCATTATAGACTTGGTGTGGTAGTCAGAACTAAATACCAACCATGGGAGCATTATAGACTTGGTGTGGTAGTCAGAACTAAATACCAACCATGGGAGCATTATAGACTTGGTGTGGTAGTCAGAACTAAATACCAACCATGGGAGCATTATAGACTTGATGTGGTAGTCAGAACTAAATACCAATCATTGCAGCATGGCTAGATTTGGTGTGAAAGTCAAAAATAAATACCAACCATGGGAGCATGTATTATCTAACCAACCAGGTTGACACCCATCCGGACAATATCCAGTCATAGAATTACAAGTTGTTCCTTCCTTACACTGTCCACAACGAAACTTACAATTCTCTCCGTAAAAACCAGCTTCACATTCTAAAATTAGAAAGATAATACTGCGACCTAGAATCATTACCACTGCGGTCTAGAATCATTACCACTGCGACCTAGAATCATCACCACTGCGGTCTAGAATCATGATATAATCGTGGTATGTATCGTGGATCGGAATCGGAGAGGAGGGGAGGGGTACTTAACTTATGTCATTTTTAGTATTACATACGGTTATTTTTTTGCCCGAACTACAACATTTGCGCCTGCCCATCTCACCCCTCCCACCTGGCTTCGTCACTCGTTCATGGACCTCGATGTTACTTACTGGGTCAAGGATATAGTCCCTTGTTTGTAACAATAATAAAAATAGTAAGAAACCCGGTCAAAACATTGACACATTGTCGCTCGCGTGCCCCACCACCCGTAATAATCTGTTCCTACCAGATATCTAAAAACCCTACACTTACCTTCCATACAATAGACACCTCTCCATCCGGGTTCACACCCACTACAGATACCATTCACACTGTGACATGATGTTTGTTTTTTACAATGTCCACACGATTGAGAACAGTTATTGCCATACGATCCAGGTTCACATTCTATAATATCAAACGTTGAAACTACATTATAATTAAATGAATTTACAATCCGGTTCATTAAGCGAGTGTACGTGTACTACGGCCAATAGCAGCAAAATCGCTTTCGATGATTCTGCGAAAAACCGCCGAGAAAAATCCGTAAATAACTCGGGCACTGGATTTGAGATACCAGATGCCTGGCAACTATCTGCTTTTGGACCTTCGATAATGGCAGTTTCCTACTTCTTTATCAGAGGCTGGTTAACTACTACGTACGGGCTAATTAGGACTGTCAAATAAGCTAGTGGTTTATTTATTTTATGTGCACAGCGTTTCTTTTTTGCGTTGTATCAGACTCGATGAACATTCAAAATGGACCTTCAACAGAGCGCAGGTCCAAGGATTTGGGGCCCATAGGAAAACTGAACATTCTGTCGCAGCAAACTAAAGCCTAACAAATCACTGTTTTATTTACACCACATCGCAGACAGCGCAGCCACAAAGACCATGAGCCCAAGGCCGAACCTAGTAATTCACTTTAATTTATTTACAACAAAATCACATCACCCAGCGCGATAAGTTTATTTTAATGAATCTGATAGTGTTGAGTGTATTGAATGGCATCCTAAAAGTTTACCAAGATCGGAGCACCGGAAAGTCCCGAATTGTGAGGATACCAGTGTATATCTTATCAATAAATATTTATCAGGAGGCTGGTCAAATTTACAATTTTTGGAGTTAGTTACAAAGACTGCGGGCGGTCTTCTAAGTAAAGAAGAGAGAGCTACTCCCCGGATATATTCATTTCCAATCATGGATACAATTAAAGCTAGATTGCATTTACAAAACGCAAACATATTTCTATTTAAAAAATATTTGCTATGAATGATAGTCTCATAGTTTTTTTTTATTAATATATCATTCTATTACAGCTGTTAAAAACTAATCTGTTTTAAAAAAAATAATCGTATCCTTTAACATTTCTAAAGAAATAAAGCTGCAATGTCTGCAGACATTACCGCTGTTACGTTAGAAACTTTACTTCTAGTTTGCACAAGGTCTTCGAACCGACACCATCCGATCACCATCCAAAAAACAGTAACTGGCATTAGAATTGGCCAGTGAAACGTGAATCAAAACACACGCAATAAACATTTGATCAATGAAATATGAACTACGACACACGCATTAAACATTAGATTAGTGAAACGTGGATCAAGACACACGCATTAGATCGGTGAATATCCTGAGTTTGTATCCAGCTTTAAAATGAATTAAACAATGTAAGAATTATATTTAGAGTAAATCAAACCTGATTGACATTGGAAACCACCCCATCCTCTGGCACATCCTTGGTTACAATAACCTGTCACATGATCACACGTTCCCTTGACACATATGCCACATGTTCCTAAACAACCACGCCCATAATGTCCAGCTTGACATCCTAAGATAAATAACAAAAACTTAAGTGACAAACAGATAAAAAGGTTATTATAATAAACGCCGAATAATGATGGATCAAGTTCTTAAATGAGTCGAAATGGGGGTTAAGTCTTTATTTTTCTACCCAAACCGAGATAATCAAGAGCGATATACGCCCTGCAGTGTGCAAGAGGGAACTCTTGTTTGGAAAGCCACATTTCCGCCTACTCTTCGTTCAATTGTAGGGGGGAGGGTGCATGATCGAATGGTTAGCGCGTGCGCATTGTATCAAAAGGTCTGTCACTGAACCAACTAGCGTTGGTTCGATACTCCGGTTGTACGTGACAAGGAGTAGGTTCGCCTCTATTACTTGGACGTTACCCCCTCTCTCTCTCTGTCTCTCTGTCTCTCCCTCTCTCTCTCTCAACGTGTATACGAGATATCGTTTTATCACCGCCCCCACTATTCTGCACCACTAACAAGTGTACAGACTGGACGTAATTTACCACACAGCACACCGCTTGGCGTTTGTAAGTCAGCATTAGAAATGATGATACACAATAATAAGGCGTTAAGTCAATTCGACTTTTATCCAAATTTAACAAATGTTTCTCCCGTTTAACGTATTCAGTTGAACGAATTATTGCTGTGTAGTTATAACCATGTGTGGAAACATTGGATACTCTAATACTAGTAACACGAGTTTCTCAAATTTATAATTGCAAGCAATCCAAGGTCGACATTCTGGTCACGTTTCGTGCTTTACAACTAAAATATGTTTAGATGTTCTCTAGCTTATGATAAATATATAAACAAATGTAATGACATACTCAGCTGAAAAACAAATGTTTTATGGGCCTGGGGTGTAATATTTAAATAAGTTCAATTATATTATGTGTGGGTTTTATAAATGCCAACATAAATCGCATTCTCTCCTGGATTCTATTGTCTCTTCATGTACTGGAAGTAAACATGATGACTTAATCTCTTGACTCTTGTACTTGATTCACGTCTCATCGCAAAGTTTAGAGGTAGAGCGCAAGTTGTTTCGTTTTACTTCAAATAACAGATTCCTCATCATTCAGTGGGAGTGCAGTTCTTTTGTGTCCGCGATTGTCGTTCGAACTTTAGCAGAGCGGGGTTTCCCATATGTTCCTGAAACAACTACCTCAAGTTTCACCATGGGCCTAATAATACATGCCACATGGACTGGTAACGGCTTAGTGATCTAACCATTGAGGCCCGAGGGCTTACTGGAAGTTATTAATGAGTTATGTCTCTTAGCAGCGTCCGTGGTTACCTGGTATGCGTACTGCTCCGTTATAATAATGACTTGCTATAACATGTATAAAATGACAGAGAGAAATGGGGTTTAACGTCCACGCGACACAAATCAGGTTATTTCGGGACTAACATATGGTTTAATTCTATTTCAATAATTTGCTTGCGCGTAGAGGGTCTTTAGCAGTGAGGGAAATCGGAGGACTCGGAGAAAACCCATGAGGTTGGACAGGCAACTCCACGCCTTGTCACTTACAACCAGTGAATCGAAACCAGGCCAGCTGAATCAATGGCAGACCGTGTGATACAACGCGCACTTGCTAACTATTCGGCCATGCGAGTATAAAATAAATCTAAGAGCTCTCTGGTTTTTAATATTTACTGTTGATACACATCAAGCTGCAAAATGTTTCATAACGTCCATGGTTTTACAACCTTTACCCTTGATCAGACAGCGCTTTCCTTAAACATGTCTTAAGAAGTTAATGGACTTGAATCATCATTTGAATAAACAGACCAAAAATATATTTTTAATGAAGAACGTTTTCTTACTCTGTGTACATTTGATACCAGTCCAGCCTGGTGCACATCCCTTTAAACAATGACCGGTGTCATGGTTACAAGAAGTATTAGCCAGACAATGTCCACAGGTTAACATACAATCCACACCATATGACTTGTTTGGGCATCCTGAAAAACATAATGGCGCCATGGGAATCGTTTATAGATTGGATAAAATATTTTAAAAATTTAATTAATAATTATATCCATAGATGATGAACTTTAAGACCGTTTGGTTGTTTAAAGCTTTAGTATGACATATGGGATTAGCAAACGAAAACATTTATACCGACAGCCCGAAGTTTATTTTATAAGTTTTAAAGGTTAAAATTCTTAATTCCACTATAGCAACCCCAAACACATTTATACCGGAAGCCTGAAGTTTCATATGGATGGAAATATTCATGTTTATCTTATATGTTTTAATAGAAAAAACTCTTATTTCTTACTTTCACTTTAGCAGATCCGAACACGTCGTGCTTGAAGTTTCAGATGATTGGAAATATGCATTTTTTTAAAACATTGCATATGTTTTAAGTTTAAATTTCTTATTTGTTACTGTCACTTCCGCAAATCCGAACACGTGTATATCGGAAAGCTTGAAGTTTCATATAATTGGAAATATGCATTTTATCATTTATGTCTTAAAAGTAAAAATTCTTATTTCTTACTTTCACTTTAGCAAATCCGAACACGTGTATACCAGAAGTTGCATATACATGTACTTGTATAATGTTTGAATGGTTAAAATACTTATTCCTACTTTCACTGCAGGTCTTTCCTTTATAACCAGGCTCACATCCACCACTGCATTCACCCGACATTTTATTACAGTCCATCTTCAACCTACATTTACCACATTCCATGTTACAGTTGGCACCATAGGTAAACGGTTCACAGACTGAAACATGATCAAAGTCTTACTTACTAATCAACGTCCATAATTATCATTACATGGAAATACTTAGAGCAATACATAACAGTTCATCATTGTCTACAGAACTGCTGTAAAGGTCTGTCAACGTTAACAGACACTCATGTAATTTCTGAAGCTGAGCTTGTTTTTTAGGAGAGAGAGAGAGAGAGAGAGGGAGAGAGAGAGAGAGAGAGGGGGAGATAGATAGAGAGAGAGGGAGAGAGATAGAGATGGGGTTTAACGCGTCCACTCAACACAAATTAGGTCATTTCGGGACTAACATATGGTTTAATTTTATTTCAATAATTCGCTTGCGCGTAGGGGTCTTTATCAGTGGAAGGAAACCGGAAGTTTAGGAGTGACTTCCCAAACATCCCACTTGATGTTGAATATATCCTAATATTACATGTATGCATGTCTTTGCCTCATTAAATAAAGTTTTTATTATTATTATTTTATAATTATTAGAGAAAAATCGAAATACCAACTTTCACTATTACGACCATATCCATACAGTACCACAGGTGGTCTTAATAGAGCGATTTCACTATATATCAAGACTTTATAAAAGAGAGCACCAAATAGAGCATCACTCAAATTCTATTGAAGCTAGTCATGATGGAGAAGCTCACCCGGTACATCGCTTCTTGTGAAGCATCTTAGAGATATCGCTCATACTCCACTGAACAAAGCCAAGATGACTCTTTGTGAAGACTCTAAGCTTGGTTAAACAAAGAATAGTATACATTAATTTTAAAAACCAAACAGTCACAACGGTTATTGATACCATAAACAGAAAATTTTACCTTGGTCACATTTATCCCCAATCCATCCTGGTACACATCCTCCGATTGGACAATCTCCGGTTAAAGGATCACATGGTTTATCATTAGCACAAGATCCACAAGATCTAACACAATTAGCTCCATATCTAAACTTTACACAAGCTGTAAAACACAATATCTAACACAATTAGTCCCATATCTGTAATTAAGGCAAGCTGTATAGTTGTACAAAGTGATATTAATTAAAGATCCCCCGTCAAAAGTCAACACCTAGTAACTCACTTTTTTTTATCAAAATTGAGTTAAGACCAAATTTGTAGTTACTAGGGTATGTGCTTCCTATTGTTGTACTAGATATTTCAATCTTTTGATTTTGTAAGCCGTGACACCCACGACACAACCCAGCAACTTCCTTCATTTGCCTAGTATGCCACGGAAAAACCGAGTAACTCAATAGTAAAATCAACGGATAAGCTGGGGCTCAGTATTCATTCAATACGTTTCCCTTTGTTTTCTCAAAATAAGAAACAAAAGTGAGTTACTAGATGTTGCCTTTGGACGGGATAGACGCATTATGTAAGATTTAGATAATCAAATGGGAATATATTGAAAATTTCAGTTAAATTACCTCATTCTAAGCGAAGTTGGGTCAGTTTGAAGAATAGTATAGTTTTGGTTGTCATTAATACCGTTGTTACGATAATGAACCAAGTCTCGATTATCCATTTTTTAATTCAATTATTAACTGGCGAACGTGTTTAAATCTGTTGTAAATCACAACCATCCAATAATTTTGACGCTTTGATTATGGGTCTGACACGTGATTAAATGTCTAATTAATGATTCATATAACATTTGAAGCCAAACGTAAGATCTGCGGCAGATTTGGGTCATTCATAATGTAATTGTAAGTGTGAACCTAGATTTGCCATGTTGGGGTCATTATAGTTCCCTTTATGAAATTTATAATCTACTTTGATAGAATGTTCCGTTATGTTCAAAATGCAGTACATTATAAATCTAAGTGTATAGCTATCCTATTGCATGACAACATGTTTTAAATGTCCAATTTAAGTATTATATAAGTCACCATAGTCGGCACATGTACCCCCCCTCCGCCCCTCCTCATTTATAACCTAATAAAATATTTTGGTAGAACGCTTTAAACGCTTTAAAGTACCCTCTTTTGTAGAAATATTTACTAAAGCTCTATGGTATTTGTACAAAATACTATAAATTATCAAATGTATATTGTTACAAAATATTATTTAATATTAATTGAAGTGTACGTTTGTAGTGTTCGGGGAGTTTGGAGGTCATTGATCATTATAAACTTGCCCTCTTTCAACTTTAAATAATTTAGACCAGCTGCAATGCTGGTACAAAATGCTCTAAATGATCTAAGCGTACACGTGTGTGTGTTGGGGTCACTAATCGCCATAAAGTACTAATTTAGACCATTACACCATAATAAAATAACGTGAGTACAAAATGCTACGAGGGAGATGCGGTTTAGCGCGGCAAATTGACACAAACTAAGTTATCTCGGGACTCAAAAATGGTTCATTTTATATTTTAATAATTTGCTTGTGCGTATGGGACTTTAGCAGTTGTCGGAAACCGGATGAACCTCCACCCCCATCGCCGAAAATAAGAAAATCAGCTATAATATGATAGCCATCTAATTATGCTATTATAATAAAATTAGGAATAAAAATATTTATTTGAAATTTGATAGTGTTCTTTGATAATTCAAATTATTAACGAAACCCTTGCATTTTTTACATCTTTAATTTCTAATTATTTAAAACACTGGCATTATTCATATCTCACATTTCAAAAAATTGAAAATGTTTTCTTTTTTAACTTCTTAAATTTCCCAAATTTTCTTTCATCTTTGCCGTAACTGAAAACATTTATACTTTTTTCATCTTTAATAGAATAAAAGGCTTACTTCTATCACACTGCAATCCCACCCAGCCATTTTTACAACCGCCTTCACAGACGCCATTATCAGGATCACATGTATGTAGACAACCTTCACTACACTTGTAAGAACAGTGTGGTCCATAAGACCCAACTTCACAACCTGAAATACATGCACTTTAGATCATAAGGTCTGTCACTAACAGGGGCGGATCTAGGAATTTTGAAAGGGGGACAGCAAAATGAGGGCACTTACCGCGGAGATGGGGCACGCTGCTGCGAGGGGGGTCGGTGAGGGGGTGGGGGGGGTCCCCCAAGACAATAATCCGTCATTTCCGTGCATCTGTAGACATTCCAAGAGCTTTTTGGCTGATATTTTCGTCTAAGTAAACGTTCGAAGAGGACATATTTGGGTCTGAAAAGAGGCACTTTCAACAGTAAAAAAGGGCACTGTCGAAAATTAGGGGGGGGGGGGGCGTTGGATCCGCCTCTGACTAAGTCAAATAGCGTGATATGTAAATAGGGGAAGGGTCGCTTTTCCATACCCATGAGTTGTCTCCGATGGCCCCTATCACATGACCTAATATGTGCCAATGCGTCAAGTGGACGATTTACTAAAAATCTGCACCAACTTAATATCAGCAAGAACCCCATATCACACTGTGCTAAAAACCGTCACTAAGCACGGGCATGAACCTTATGAATTAACAATCATCAAACCTTTAAAATCGTTGGCTAAGTGACGGTGACCTAGTGGGTAGGACGCTCGCTCGCTAGCCTGCAGGTTGGGTGTTCGATCTCTGCATTGGCCAAGAAATTGCATCGTGATTTCACGGCCTGGTTCCCCTTGTCAGTGGTGCAGGACAGAGGGCCTGATAAGGACAGTTGTCTAGTCGTTCGGATGGGACGAAAAATCGAAGCCTCGTGTACACATTGACATACACGTAAAAGATCACTTAGCAGTTGGAATTCGATATAAGAGTAGGCCGTAGCGCAGCCGTCTGGGCAAAATTCCCCTCATAGCACACTGTATAGCGTATGACCGTCTTCATTCGCCCAGGTTAGGAGCAGAGCAGTGTGACGTTAAACCCGATTTCATTTCATTTCACCCTTAAAAACTTGGCATCTGCTTTGACAATTCACGAAAGTCTGGATGATAAAGACAATTTTTGTGAAAAGCATCGTAACAAATATCCGAGACGACGGCGTTTGGTGGAAAAAGCGATTTTGGCAAGCACGTGCGCCCCTGTTTAAACATCTGACATGCATTTTTAAAAAAAAATATCTTGACCATAAAATCAGTTTAAAGAATTTGTTGACTTTTTAACTAACAAATTATATGTGAAATACAATCGCACCTTCCTTTCTCTCACTGATGTCATGGTCTTAATCTCATTAGCACCTTTTTAAAGGGGAGTCCAGTGCACATGCCCTACCTGCAATATCGAAGAAACGCCACGGCGAAACATTTATTAAATTATGTAAAGTAGGCGGTATGGATTGAAATAGCTACCTAAATATTTAACAAAAAGTTCGTGCACGATATGTGATGACATTATCTGCGTTGCTTCTAATAATAAAAAGAAAATACATATGGAATTCGAGCTATTTTCTTTGCGGAATAATAATAGGTTTTCATTTATCAATATGACAATGTAGAGGTTTACAATTATTTTCAGAATTCAGTTTGTGTCGGAGTCTAAGAGTTCTGCCCAGATTGAATGTCTCCATAAGCTAACTGTGTCATACATGTCTGGGAATGAATGTACAAAATGCTATTTTTGGCTTCAATTTCAGTTCGAAATTTGTAAACAAGAACTCTTTTCCATATTTAGATGTGTAATATTTTGTACACGGGTTTGATGAATCTGTTATTCAGGTGCAGTAGTTCCCAACTTTAGTACCATCGCGTCAACTTTTTAATGGCCACTCCGATCACGTGACACATTATCCCATAAGAAGATGATCGGCATTTTTTGTGAACCAGGAACTAAGGCTGTGTCAAGTCCGATCGACAGGAAAATTGGTATGCTTCTTCTTTGAATAATTCTGCATCGATTTGATGAATTAAATTGTTGAAATTCAACAACAACATGGCCAGTTAGTGGTCTACAGTACGGTTGTACGTGTTATTAATTTGACTGACGTAAGCTACTGATATTTCCTGTTCTGATACCTACAAATGCATACCTAATTTAGTATGACTTTCTGATTTTACTGGCTTCAAAACGTGATTCATAAATCCCTAAACTAAATCAAATACACCAGGTATGTTATCCCAGAAAATTTAAATAATTTGTTTACACTCTAGCCCCCCCCCCCCCACCCCCACGCATACTGCCCCTCCCCCCGCGGTCATTCGTTTATAATTTAAGAAAAAACAGCAGGTCGGGAGGCATTTCTTTAGCAGCAACAAATAACTAATTAAGTCATCCCCGAAATGTAGTTTATTTTTTAACAAAATGACCAACTGTCTATTTCAGTAGATAAAATAAGCAACACCGTTTTAAAAAAGATTTTTTCTCGGTTTTTTTTTTCGTTTTTTTTTTTCATTTAACAAAAATACAGATGTTAATGTTCTACGTGAATAACATGTTTGTACCCAATCGACATGTGAGAAGCAAAGAAGCTAAAGGATGCCGCACTCTCTAAAAACACTTTAAACGGAAAAACAGTTTCATTTTAATTAGTCAATTTCTTTCATTCATTTCCTTCTATTGAACGGGCTTGGTGCTGTTGACGTGATGTCATTGTTCGCTATGATTCATATACTAATTAAATTAATTTCTTAATCGATGAGTTTCACTGACGTCAACAGGATACGAAAGTGATATTTTTTTATTACTTTAGTGGAGCAGTGGGTCAACTTTCTGCCCATAAAAAGACTGACCACTTCGTGCAAGCAACAATGTATGTGATATGACCCTGTAATGAAATGTAGGGTAGAAATGAGATATTATTATTTGGCATTTGTAGTGCGCCACATACATTTAAATGACTAATGTCTCTCTATATATTTAACATCCACTCGACACAATCTAGGTCATTTCGGGACTAACATGGTTTAATTTTATTTCAATAATTCGCTTGTTCGTAGGGGTTTTTAGCAGTGTGAGGAAACCGGACGACCCAGAGAAAACCCACGACATTGGGCAGGCCAGTTGACTCACGCTAGCCTGGAGGTCCCGGTGTTGACCGAAAAAGAGTATTGGCATTTTCCGGAGTAGTGCAGGACTGAGGGCCTGACAAGAACAACTGTCTAGTCGTTCGAATGGGGCGAAAAACAGTGGCCCTGTGTACACACCGGTATGCACGTTAAAGCTCCCTCGCCATATGGAATTCAATGTAAGAGTAGGCCGTGCCGCCACTGTCCGAACAAAATATCCCTCATAGCACACTGTATGGCATATGTCCGCCTTCATTACCCGAGCCGGGCCGGAATTGTGGTCATAAGGGCAGTTAGAACCGAGAATGACATAGGAGAGGTGATACAGCATTACATCCGGTTTCAAGAATTTTCTTTACGAAAGTGTCGTAGTTCTTTACCCCTGAAACGCCCGTAAACAGCTAGTAGATGTACCATAAAGATAACAAAAAATTCTCCTATAATGTTGTGAGGGAAGTTCTCAAGCTTGTCTTTGTGTTCCATGCTTTTTGGCTAAAAAAATCAATTTACATTTCAAGCCAGTCCGTTCACACATATACTATTAAAAAAAAGTAGTGGATATTTGATTTTTAAGTGTTATTAAAGTCACCTAATGAAACTGACGAAGAAACAAATGACAAAATGAAATGAAGTTCACATTCATCGATTTATTCCAAATGATCTTTAGACTAAGTAAGGCACAGACTGACCATTATAAGGGTAAAATGATACCCGGGGTCAAACAGCAAAGTTACCACAGCATCACAACAAAGTCAGTAACAGGTAAATCCTCCTATGTTTGCCAAACAAGCATTGATCCGACGTGGCATACTCCTAATGAGACGTCTAAGGTCATTTTGGTCCAGATTGCCCCATTCCTGTTGCAACGCAGCAGCAAGTTCTTGGACATTGGCCGGACGTTGTTGACGTTGACGTAACCTCTGTCCAAGCATGTCCCAGACATGCTCGATGGGGGAGAGGTCGGGACTCAGTGCTGGCCAAGGTAATGTGGTGATGTTCTGTTGTTGGAGGTAACCTGTAACGATCCTGGCCCTGTGGCATCTTGCGTTGTCATCCTGGAAAATGAAACGGCGGTCATGACGTCGTGCGAACGGCACAACATAGACTGCCAAGATGTTATCCCGGTAGTACTGGTCTGTAACACGCCCTGCAACAACATGTAAAGCCGTTCTTCCAGCAACGGTGATGCCTCCCCACACCATAACAGAACCACCCCCAAATCGATCATGTCTGATGACGTTAACGTCTTGGAAACGCTCGTTTCCACGACGCCACACCCTCCTACGTCTGTCCAAAAATCAACAGTGAACCTTGACTCATTTGAAAACATTACATTGCTCCAGCGTCGATTATCCCAGTGTTGATGATCCCTACACCAACGACGTCTTGTCTGAATGTGATGATCAAACAAGGGATCACGCGAGGACGTCGGGCGCGAAGGTGACCCCTATGCAGTCGATTCCGAATCGTCTGGCCACTCACTCTCACACCAGTGTCTGTTTGAAGACGAGCGCTGATCTGATTTGCTGTGATGACACGATTTCTCAAGGCCAAGGTACGGATAAATCGATCCTGGGCTTGAGTTGTCGCCCTTGGTCGACCTGATCATGGTCTGTCCTGTACAGATTGTGTATCACGGTATCTGGATCATAGCCTGCTTATGACAGACTGAGAAACATTCATCGTCCGCGCCACAACCGCCTGTGTTGTGCCGATCTGTAGCATGCCAAGGGCACGTAACTTTTCATTTTGGGTAAGCCGACGCATATCAAAATTTGTTTTCTGGTCACTAAAACAATTAAACTGATGTTTCCACCCTGGAATTCAATGCCACAATGACTGTAACATTCAAAGTCAGAGTCGTGCAAATCTTGGGTTGGACCCCCATGATGATCCCAAGCATCACCTGCATTCCATGCGGAAGCTATTGGTGCGTTTGGGCGTCACATGTAACTGGAAATGTTTCTTCTGTTAGGTTCTATAGTTACTTTTTTCGTATTCATTTGCATATTTTAGCATTATGCCCCCAAAATCAAATATCCCCTACTTTGTTTGAATAGTATATATATTTTTTTCATAAGTCAAAACTATAAACTATTGTAATATAAAGACTATTGTTACTATTTTTGGTCTTAAAATCTTTATGAATGATGGTGGGTTGTGCGACAATATCTCTCCAGAACACATGTAACGCTCTAGTTTTTTAATTCTAACATAACCCCCAGTGTCACTGAATTGGTCATCTCATAGCGTTTTTGTTACAAATCCGCACTTGAAGTAATACGAAATTCTGATTATTAACTTCGCTGGACCAGAAGACTCGTATATAGTTTTAGGAAACTCTTATTTTGGATTGTTTAGATACCAAAGTAAACGTTAAATGGCCATGAATTAAGTAAACTATAACCTTACCTATATATATATTCTGGCACGCTAAGATCTGAACAAAATTTAGTATTTATGCTCTTGCTAAATTTCGACAGTGCCCTTTTTTTACTGCTGAAAATGCCTTTTCCCAGACCCAAATATGTCCGTTCCGAACGTTTTCTTAGACGAAAATATCAGCCAAACAGCTCTTGGAATGGCTACAGATGCAGCGCCCCCCTTTTCGAAATCCGCCCCTGGGTACTACTTTTCCAGTGACGAAATTCCACGTAGATATGACGTTTGAGAGATATTTTTACCACGATATAAAGCATTCTTTGTTCCAAGGTTTCTATTTTATTGTGAAGAGGGTGGGCTTCAACTAATTACGCCAATTATAGATTAAACCTTGCGTCGAGTTGGAACGTGTTGGTGGTTGAACATGTTAGACATTAAAGAAATTGTTGCATTCAAGACAGTATTTTAACTTTTATTCCTGGTCGTTATAAACTTTCGACTTTTAACTTTGAATTGTCTAAAACCCAATTCAAATCTGCATATTTCATCTTTCGTAATACAACCGACTAAAAAATGGCCCCAAAAGATCAGAAAAATAGGAAATTTCAGCAGAATGTATCGAGCAGCCTATGCACTGTCCGTTCATATCGTGCAAGAATGGAGATGGTGCTCGGCGTTACCTCTCTACCCAAACAATACAAAATATCATTACCAAATGCCGAAAATCATCACCTATGTCTTGGTCGTTTTGGAAAGCTCTAGTAATCCACGATTAAGACTACTGGGGGTCGTCAGGCTAAATTATGAATCTGTAGTGCTATTTTAGGATCTAAACGTTAAATCCCCTCATGATTATGTCTTGCCAAGAAGTAGGTGTTTTATTCGAAAAGGTCGCGGTCGGTGTACCTCAAGAATCAGCTTTCGGACGCACTTGTCTGTTCTGATATATAACCCACAGGCACTTGAAGGGATTAAAATAAATTAAAATAAAACTTCTTACCACAGCTTAATACAAGAATGCAATGTAAGTCAGACGCCATCTTTGTTCTATCACGTGATAAAGCCTACGAGGCGAGGCCGCTGTTGAGCGAGACTTGATCACCCAGTTCCTATGCACATATCGAGTAATGATAGGTTTATAAAGGGACTTGGTGATACAGACTTCTTTTGACCTTTTTTCGGGTTACTTCCGGTCTCGGGAAGTTGATTGACGATAAATGATAGCGGTTCAAGTTTGATTTGTTATCAATAACAGTGTTAAATGACCAATTTAATTACATCGGAAGGTGAATAATAATCAAATAAAGTCTCGTTAGCAATAAAAATGAGATGAAGTGTTAGAACTAGTGAGTATTGTGAGATGATATCAGACGATACATGGTAAATCAGTCAAAACAAAGATGGCGTCTAACTTACCGTGTATTCTTGTATTAAGCAGTGGTAAGAAGTTTTATTTTAATTTATTTTAATCCCTTCAAGTGCCTGTGATATAACCGTCAGTTCTTATAAAAAAAATTCGTTTTCTCTGACTAATATGAATATGTAATACAATCATAGAACATTCATAAAAGCCATAAAATAATTATATTTAATATTGAATTCACGGCAAATCTCTTTCTGTCTATTTCCCTGGCTAAATGCAAATTGTGTATTGGCTGCACACTTGTGACGTCATGACAAGTTTAGGGGGAAAAACCAGAAGTTGACTCGTATGCTAATTGGATTTTACAAGGCAGGTGCACAGCGGGTTTTCCGGTCTAAATATATCGATAACGGAATGACCGATTTTCGTCATTTGTTTTATTCAGGAGTTCTGTCGTTATTCCTATTTAATTAAAGTTACATTATGGGAGATAAGATAAAGAGATGGCAGTTCTCACTATAATAGTTAAAAACTAGATAGTGTAAAGATAATTTGCTGAAAATTTCAGTCAAATTGATCCATTATTAGCCTAGAAAAAAAGCGTTTGAAATATTCACATAGCCTCGGTCATCATTACTCAAATCATTAATATAAACAGCATAGTCTCGATTATCCACTTGATTGATTTAATCATCAATGGCCATTAAGCGGCATATAAGAATTTAATCCGCCAACATCGAAGGCTAGCCTTAACATAAAGAGTTTATTATGGTCTGGATATGTTAATTAATGTCTAATTGATTATTTAGATAACATCTCAGGCCTAAAGAAAGACCTGTAATAAGCAGATTTTGCTCTTGCATAATGATATTTTAAAGAATTAAAGAAAAATAGATCTACTCTGGTATTTATCTTTCAGTTTTTGACCATGTTCTCTAGCGGCAATAGTGAACCATAAAATACACTTTACTACAGAACGAATAAAATGCTAAATCCCAGGTGTTACTTCAACAAATCATTTTCTTTGAGATTATACCCGGAGAAAGAAAACAGCCGACTGACTTAAAACCTGAGAAATTCCTCAGCTATCGTTACAAAGATAATATATGCCAATATTTCGTTTGTGCATATAAATACAAACAACATCTCTCTGGTAAAAAAACAACTCCTCTTATCACCAATAAAACAGACAACTTGATTAGTGATAAACGAGCGATCTAACAAAGTGAATCAATCAGAAATGCGCAAAACACATGCTCGAAACACAGATTATATGTCCGTAGGTAAGAAATTAGTCCGGTTATAGCGACCAGATAACAATGGCGTTATCTTGGAGGGAAGGGCCAACTGCTCGTCTTGTAGATTAACTAAGGTTAAAGCCGTGTATCTCTTTCCTTATTTACCTTTCAATGGCATCTTTCACGTTGAATACAGAGTCTTAATTGTTCGTGTTTCAGATAAGAAACACAAAAAATCTTTAATGGGTGTCGTAATTTTGGAAATCGTGTGATTTTCGGCACTGATGTTAAAAATCGTGTGATATTCTGCATTAAACGGAATGCAGATTTCTCGATTAAGTGTTAATATTTGGGCGAATTGATAAAGCATATAAGTTAACGAGTCATGATGGGCACCAAGGGCATATTTTATTGGTCTACCCCAGGGTTCCTCCCTTGAACACATGTTGTTGCGTTTAATTATTAATTAACACCCCAACTCAATCCGAAAATTAAAAATGAGCCCGTTTGTGATAACATCTCCTTTGCCAGCTTGGTGATTTTCTGAAGGTGTACTCGAAAAACTATTACCCTTTGAAACATTCTGAATAAAAAAAATCCATTTTAGTGCAGTATCAATTTTAACCAAACCAGTTTGTTGCATGACAGATTGAAAACATGTCATTTAGAAACCTTGTCGACGCAATGAAATAACAGATTTAGAATTGAACATTTCATAGAATGAATCCGATATCAAAATAGTTTAATACAGTTAGTGACTGTGTCGAATAAAAGCCTCATGCTGACTCAGGGGATGAAATAAATAGCTGATAAATAATCATAAATAAATTGATCGAAATTAAATAAGGAGTGTAATCGCACATCAGAAAAAAAACTATTAAAATTCATCAAGTCTGCGCGCTTTTTCCAAAATTTAGACAATGATCGAAGTTCAACATGTTGTCAAGCTAGTGTAATCTTATCCAACAACCCGAAACCCCTCCCGCAACAACAACAACAACAACAACACAACTGTCCGATTTAAACCTGTTCATTAAGTGTAATCTCACCAAAGGAAAAACGAACAACTTTATTTTTAAAAAACCTTCAAGTCCGTGTGATTTTTTCCCATTTCGCTATTGGATTTATGTCCATGACTGTCCCATAAATATTATCTTTTAGGAGACATATTTTATATTCCTTACAATATTAACAACTCTAGAAACATTTCCTCTAAGACAGATTCTGATTTAAACAGTTTTACTGTGATTTATTTAATTAAATCGTAACGAGTGGTTTTACCGTAAAACATTTTAAAATTATTAACCACTGGGTACGTGATGATCTGGCGACATGCGACAATATTCTATTGTTTAATTATAATAAGTATAACAAACAAGCATAATTAAATTTTTAATTAAGATATAAATATAAGTAAAGGGCATACCCTCGCTGTTGACAAGATAAAACTGTATAAAAACAAACTGGAACCACAGAAACAAGGCCGTCATTTTGATTCTTGGTATTTCCCCCGTCTTCTGCAGTTTATACGGTTCAGAAAGATGAAATTTTCTTCTGCAATTTATCCAACAGCGAGAGTGAATCTGTCACGCTGCGATTTAAGCCACTTCTTTTATTTCCTGTACACTCTCATTAAAATGGCTAAAATAGCTACTACACATATCTGTACTTGAACTCGAGCTATAGTCGACGTCTTTTCACGACAACCAAATCTCATACAGTTGAAGAAAGAAAACTAAAGGAGTTTTTCCTGTAACTTAAAACCCCCAGCAATGTTTGTGTCACAAAAAATAGTGAACGCGAACGTTTGCTAAAT
This sequence comes from Patella depressa, assembly GCA_948474765.1. Lineage (NCBI taxonomy): Eukaryota > Metazoa > Mollusca > Gastropoda > Patellidae > Patella > Patella depressa. Next base: position 9,169,917 of record OX419716.1, on the reverse strand, counting down.
CTTGTGAAGTTAACTGACTCACTTTGCGCTACTCCAAAAAATCAGCAACAAAGAACATACTATTCATTTTATTTTTATTTGTAAAAAATTTCACCGAGAATTCTGAGAATAAACGGTTTATTTTGTCACTGCTGATATGGTTCTGGCTCATGCGCTGTGAATTGCTGCAGTCATTTCTCACAATGTACCCCCTTGTGGAAACTGGTAAGCTCGTGTCATGATGTGCAAATAATGAAACCGTTTCCCCAGTTCATCAAGTTCCAGTGACGTATGGTTTCGTGCCACTGCTGTAGACCGCGATTTTAACTGCAGTAAAGATCTTGAGTGGGCAGAAAGTTCATTTAAAACACAATATCCTCATGTTTCATCAGTAGTTAGAAACATGGAAACACTTTTATACTGTATTTTCATTTCTTTAAAATCTGTATTAGCTTTTAGAATTTGTTTACAGAATATTTTTTTAATCCTTTAATTTGAATTAAATCTGGAACGGCTCTATTCCGCTTAGAAATGATATTTCTACATATGGAAAGAATGACTTTTCTTTCTGCTATCTTTGTAACTGAAGTCTCGTCGTAGCCTAATAATGCAGGTGTCTAACTCCTTGGGTCAAAGTTTTATCACATTGCTGTTTGAAAGACGGTCGGAGCCACAGCGGCTCTCTGAGAAAGACGCTGGTTCACCAAGTAGGACGATAAGAGTTCGATTCCTGGTCAGTGGTTTAAGATTGATAGCCCGACAAAGAACAGTGTCTTGTCACACGGATGGAACAAAAAACAGAGTTCCTGTGTACACGTACTCGTAAAATAAGCCTTTACAGGTTGGAATGCAGTTCCTGTCAGGGCAAACTTGCTCTCGTAGCACACTGTATGGCGTATGACAGTCTTCATTGTTCCGGTTGGAGCAAAAAAGTAGGACGTTGATATTCCATTCTTTAAATACAATGAAAGGTGATTAGTTTGGTTCCTTGGATGTTTTCGAAATATATTATTAGCTATATACAGATCAAAATTCTATGGAATACAATTAAGTTCAGTATTAAGTAGTAATTGTATTCCATGGACGCTCGGTAGTAAATTAAGGCATATAATTGTATATTCAAGTTCAATTAAAAAATATTAGCAAAGTTTCCTTTCCAACAGGAAGTCAGAGCTCGGTATGTTTAGCGATATTAAACAAACCTGATGGCACCGGTTCGATTTTTTTCCAGCCCCCTTGTTGCAGGTGAAGGACAAAATGTAAAGGTTACGATAAACAATGTACACGTCAAAGAATCCTTGGACGTTGGAATTAATGCATGACGTTAGCCAGTCGCCATTATCCCGTTTCATGAGGCAAGGTACGAAGTTAAAAACAAATCCATTTTTTTTTTAACGAGAAACTTTAATTTTAATATAGGGTGGTGTACCCTTAACTCTTCTGCTATTAACATCAGCCTCGACCCCAAGGTAACATGGCCTGACTAAACTACATGGATACAGACTTATTCCTGATAAGGTATAGAACCTATTCATCTACAAACTATTTCGTTTCGTCTTCATTAGCCAAAGTCGCAGGTTTAACGTTTTACTGTTCTGCTCAGAACTGGGCTAATGGAGACGGGCATACACCATACAGTGTGCTATGAGGGAAATTTTGCCCGGGCGGCGGCCCTACGGCTACTCTTATATCGAATTCCAACCCTCAAGGTATCTTTTACTTGCACGACATTATGTACAAGGGACCTCAGATTTTCAGGCGCGGGTCCAGGGGGCCGTGCCCCCCCCCCCCCGTCAGCCCCAGTGTGACATAGTTGATTTGCTTTGCTACTGTTGTAGTTCACATATCTGCTCTTTAATAGATGATATAAACTTGATTTTTGCATTATCTCTGCTGGGGACTACACCAAACCTGATTATTACTCTTTGCTCCAATGTATGGCCCCTCCCTCGACAAAATCCTGGATCTGGGCCTGGATTTTTGTCCCATCCGAACATTTTGGCTTAAGATCGTGTTTTGTCGTTGTGCAATGTTTCAGGTCAGAGCCAATGCAGTTACCGTAATATGAATACTTGATGGTCATTTTCAGAATTCTTTTAAATAAATCACAGTACTGTTTTATTTAACTAAAAATAAAATAAAAGCTTACTCTATCTGAAAAATAGTTAATTTTATTTCAAATGTAATTTATACATCAGAAACAAGAAACCAACAGTGAATATACAAAAGTTTACTAAAACAACAACAATAGATAATAGTAAATACGGGCACCTGTAATCAGCATCACTACAGGTAACATGCTATATTACAGGTAGCATGCACAACAGGTAGTAACAAAAAACTAATTTGAATTTCAGTTCTTGTGAGTTTTGATACATAAATAGCCACTCAGGGGAGAGAGGTTATGTTTAAAATTTTAAATATTAAAAATATGTAACTGAAAGCTTTTGATGAGGTCAAACAAGTACATCTACTATTTTTTAATTAGTCTTTTTCCCTGTAGAAATAACCAGGAATTGTTTTTTACAGAGAAAGATAAAATAGGTGTGTAGCCCAAGTTTGTGCAAATATATGTATAACAGGCAAAGAACAATTTCCACTGACATCAAACAAATAAACAATACATCCAGTAATACTTCTCAAATCTATCAAAATATCGATCACTTATAACAGTATTATCAAATTGGAATAAAACTTAAACTGTCTTTCAATTGATTGAAATTTCAGTAGTTTCTCGTCTTAATATGAATAACATATATGGGCTATTCTCTGATTTTTTTGTGAAGTTGTGGCCATTTTAATAATACAAACACGACCTAATAATTTATTTACATGTACCATATTAGATATTCTCATGTATAATAATATCACAATGCACATGTAATATACACAATGTGCATGTAATATACACAATGCACAATTAAGGAAGGTGAAGGTATAAACTTATTGGTAACAAGTCTCGTCATTTGTATATCTTAGGCCAAACCAGTTTAATCTTCTGCTTTTCAGGGCCTTGATAAATAGATACATGTAGCTACTTGAATCATGTGATAAATGTTTAAAATTTCAAAACTTACAAACTTGGAACTAATAGGGTGTTAACAGGAACTAACATATTGTTAAATTGTATTTCAATAATTCGCTTGCACGTAGGGGTCTTTATTAGCAGTGGGAGGAAACCGGGAAAACCCAAATTGGACATGCAACCCCACTCTTGCCACTTAAAACGTGGAATCGAAACCATGCCAGTTGACCTAATGACAGACCTTATGATACAACATGCACGCATTAAACAATCGGCCATCCAATCCCCCAAAAAACTATTGAACAGTGCACCCAATTACTATTGGTTTTTAAATTAATCTTTTTCCTGAAGCAAAATTTAGAAGGAATTTTAAAAGAACAGAAGATGAAATTGGGGTGGCCATAAGGTGAAATTATAGTTTGATTCATAATTACAAAAAATAGACAAATATTTTACTTATGAATGAGACAATTATAAATCAAATGTATCGCTGAATTAGAGATTAATAATAATGGCTTTAATAAATCATCTAATAATAAATAATAAAAATATATAATAAATTGTAAAATAACAATAATACATGATATCTCTATAATACAATAATCCAGTATTGTAATCATGTTTGTAGTTGATAAATATCAACAATTATAAAATCAAGATCAGATATAAGCCGTTTATAATATTTAGCATAATCAGTCAAAAAGCTTGTATCATAGCATTATCAAGTATAGGACATTTATAATATTTAGCAATATCAATCATAAAGTGTGTAGCATAGCATTATCAGGTAGCAATATTAGTTACAAAGCCTGTATAGTAGCATTATCATGTATAGAACTTTTACAAAGCCAGTATCATAGCATTATTAGACACAGGACTTTTATTCAGCATTACAAGTAGCAATATCATAACGCCTCTTATCATAACATTATCAAGTATAAGACATTTATAATTTTAGCAATATCTGTTATAAAGCCTGTATCATAATATTATCACATAATATTTCGTAATATCAGTTACATGAATAAAGCAGGTTTCATAATTAACATTACATGTACATGTACCTCATTCGTTATATACATTATTTTACACATAATAAATAGAAATTGAACTGTATTTATAGTGTTTTCAGATTAATTTCTCTTTGCATGGCATGTAAATTCACTAGGATTGTTAATCCCAAGATGGTTAATCAGAATCTCAGTCAGTCACGGCTGAAAACAAGAATGATTTTTATATAATGGTTCAGGTATATGTATGAACCCTTGAAGTCAAGGCATATTAAATGATAAAAACCATCCCAAAATTTCTAAAAACACTTTTATAAAAGGATAAGATGCCACTCCACCCTACAATCTAAATAGTGATACTAAATAAACTTCAAATCCTGGCTCATGTACCAAATATGAAACCTTGAAGAGTGAGGCAAAGCAGGCAGTCTAGTGATATTGTAAACTGGCTAAATCTATTTGTTAAGGCCAGCTGAATTTTTGTTAAGGTTGCGGAGATGTAAAAAAAAGTTTGGGGGACGTGATTTTTGGCAGGATTGTACATGTACATGTAGGTTAGTGGGTAAGCAACAAACTGTTGGGGTTACATGTACATGTAGGTCCAGGGTTAGGGTTGGGATTAGTGCTAGCCTTGACTTCATGTACATCTCGTGAATTATGATGAAAACTTGACCGGGCCTTAGCATTTAGCACTAAGCCTAGTGATATTGTAAACGGAAAGTTTAATGGACTGTATAACTCTAGATATACTAAAATAGAAAGTTATATATGAGATATAAGTAGAATGAAGTAGTGAATAATCAAACTAATTAAATATACACTCCATTAAATTATATATGATTGTAATCATGATACATACAACTTTAAATTGAGTTAAAATTATCCCACGTATAAAATTACATCTTGATCAAATGGGCTCTGTGATACAATGGAAAATAAAAGTAGAAATATTTTCACTTCGTTTTGTAATTCGATAACTAAACAAATTTTACAATATAACTGAAATTCTTGTTGAAATAATACATCACACATTTATTTTCATTTAAGACAATTTGCATCAATTCACCATAGTTTTTAGCTTGAATTTTAAGTACATGTAAGACGTGACCAACCTAAAGGGAGATAATTCTTCTATAATGGATTCAGACCAGTATTAATTTTCCTACTGACTTGAATTTCAACTCTTGTCCCCCTGTCAGCTTTCAACATTTCCTCAAAATTTCTGTTGGACTGAACAATATTCACCACAGACGGAGCTGGTAATAGGCTGACAATTCGTGGATACCGAGACAGGGAAATGAATTGGTAAATTGGTGGTATGCCTCCTACACATAAAGACTAAACATTTATATTTGGAGAAAATCATGATCACCCGTTATTCAAATTATTTTCAGATCAGATATCCTGTTTATATGATATTTGTTTGTTTACACCCCTTACATTGTAAGTTCATAATTACAATTAAGATCACAAAAATCAAAACAATTACATCTTGTTTATTTACAACCCCTCCTCAAGTAATTCCTCCCACGATTTTCACAGATCCTGTTGTGATGGGTTCGCAATCTTGTCGCTCACTGTGTTCACAATTTCCAGGTTAGGAATATCCGCTGCCACTGCATTTTTGATCATTTGATTGTCTGATATATCTCCGACTGATACTTCTAACGGAGTTTTGATAACTTCCTTAATATTGTCCGTCACTTCATTAGTGTCATTTATCTCCATGTTTTCAACAAACTGTTCAAACTGAGCCGTTTCCACCTTGCCAGCGACCACGACAGGATTTACTGCCGGTGATTTTTCTTCCCAAGGTGTATTCGGACGAACTGATACACCATACGGATCATCATCTGTGGCTTCTGATTCAGAATTAAATAACAAACTTCTTGATTTACCTGGATGGAACAAATGAGAATTATTTTAATTTCCAATCTGATGAAAATACAGATCTATATTTTGTTTCGTTTTTTTTATACTTTCCATCCATGGCGTACACTAATGTACATAAAGATCTGACCACTATCCCAGAGGTCCTGGGTTTGATCCTAGTCCAGTGTTGGCGAAGATGTTACCTCAGGATTATCAAGTCGTTTTTCCCATTGTCTGGAGTGCAGGAGGGAGGTTCTAGTAACAAGCAGTGTCTAGTTTTTGTGCATAAAAGTAGGACATTTTATTTTAAATTTTTTGAATATTTGTACTGTTTAGTCTACTGCGTGTAGGCCTTTATATTTTAAATAAAACAGTTATTCAGTGTTTATTATCAATAAAAACATTGCCTACCTGGCATAACAATACTTTTAGGATGTTCGGATGATAATGATCTGCTTCCAAGTGGACTGAAGTTTGGCACCACCAAAAGTGCAAATGATAATAATAACACCTGAAAAATAGGGGGGAAAAAAGAATTATAATCAATAATAAAAGTTGTCTATCAAAACTTTCACTCAATAATGTTCACTACTTGTTCTGTACATCCATCCATAACTACTCATAAAGTGTGAACAACTTTTCAAATTTATGCCAAAATTTGGTTAAGAGTTTGTTGGAATCCTTTTTGTTTTCTCCAGCATGCTCACGTGTTAATTTGAAAAAGACTAATTTATCAAGACTATCTAAACTTTTTACATATCATTTGATGTCAGTTAAACAATCAAGAATAACAGAATTTGATTTTTTGTTGTTGTCTTTTTTGAAAATATGAATTTTTTTTATAAAATTAATAAATTCAATGAAATCATCTAATATTGAAAACTAAACAAGCATTAATTTGGAATATCCTTAGTCCAAAAATTCATCATTTCAACTAAGCTGAACATTCGAATAGCTTTCGAATAAGGTCTTGGAATATTCAAATAGTAACATAATGTACATGAAACTATTATGGCAAAGGTCACTAAAAATAAAATAAAGCCACATACCATAATACAAGTAGTTGTTTGAGCAGGTTTTGTTTTAGAAGTAATAAGAGCCTGAAGTTTCTTCAACTGGGACATCATTGATATATTTTGTTTTTCCAAGTTTTCAATTTTTTTCTGTAATTGTGAGTTCTCCACTGTACATAGCTTGACTCTTTGTTCCAGGCCCTCGACGTACTCTCCTTTTCGTTTACGACTCTCTTTAGCTGAGACTTTGTTTCGTATTTTTCGACGAATGGATCTCAATTGTTTTTCTTCCTCTTTCGTGAGAGGCATATTTGTTGGTAGTGTGATATTTTCTCTGGATAATAATTCCTTTTCTTCATCTGTTAGTCTTAACAATGGAAACTGAAAGATAAAAAAAAAAAGATAAAATGCATTAAAACTCTACATTGTCCATTGTATCATAATTTGTGCCTAACTAAGTCCATAACAGGTGTCTTAAGCAGTGGACACGCTAGATGAATTTCTATTCGGCCGAGTGATTTGCCCAAATCAAAGATATTTGATATATTCGCCTTGTGTGTCTGCTTTGGCGAAACATTCATTAGACAATCACCACTCGTATTGAAAAGTCAAGCGTTTGTTTGAAGACATGGCCGCCATGTTTAATCATGTGACGTGAAAGGTGATGCAATTGACTGATGAATCAGGCGAAGAATTCATCTACATGTAGTGTGTCCACCCATTCCTGCGATTGATCTGGACGAATGATTTGGTTAATGTGTCCACTGTCCACCACTACATATCAAGGCATATATATACATGTACAATGTATATTGTGTGATAATTTGTACTGGACAACGTCCATGACAGGTGCCCACGTCCAGGCTTGTATATACATGTAATCAGATTCTACAACCACAGAATGTACTATTCGATATGAATTAACCAGTTTACCTGAGATGATGAAGAACTTGTGACCCCTGGACTAACATCTTTCATAGTAAACGGTAGACTGTCGGATGATGAGGATGTATGATAAGTATGTATCTGTACTGTTTTAGTTGTTGGACATGTATCCACATCAATAGCTGAGCTGCTGGGGGCAGTAGAACACACGCTTGTTAAAGGTAAATCTGTAATAATTACAATAACCATATTAAAGTAACGATTTCTCACGGCTTCATAATCCATGCTCTTACATTTGTACTCAGATGGATTAATTAACATTAAATTAAAAACATGTACCAAAAGCTAGATAATCTCCAGAAAGTGGTTTTTGTTCAGTTCTCCATTAATTCCACCTATCAAGGGATTTCGTTCCACCTCCATTTTTTGTCCCATCCAAATGACTAGATGCTCTTCCATTAGGCTGTTCATCGTGCATCAGGGACAGCATGAAAGCCAGCATGGAAAATCTTGAGAATCTTACAGCTAACACTGGGATCGATGCCTGGTTAGTTTTTCTGTGTACTAATTTGGCTCCAGATTTCAGAACAAGATCTTGAAATGAAATGGGCTAATGAAGACGGACATACACCATACACTGTGCTATAAGGGAAAATATGCTCGGACAGGGGCACTGCAGCCTACTCTTATCATATCAAATTCTAACTGCCAAGGAATGATTTAAGAGACTTTGTTTTTTTGTTCCATCCAAACAACTATACATTTGTCCATTGCCAGTTATAACTCTGTCCTGCACCACTGACAAGGGGGAATCATGCCAGAATATTCTGATGAACCTTTGTGTGGCCATCACTGAGATCGAACATGAGACCTCCATCTCTCCCAAATAGGTTGAAAGCTTACCATTAAAGTCAATGGAAACTGTATCCTTTCCATCTGATGTGCTGCTTGTTGGCTGGAAATCAAAGTTCTCAATGTAACCTGAAGAATTCACTCCATTAAAATTCACATTGATGTCTTTTAAATTGATATCCTCCAAACCAAATGGTGAGAAATCATAGTCCATAGCAACAGAATTAGAAGGGGAATGCTGGGAAACGGGAGATCTAGAGAGTTGTTCCTCAATCAGCATCACCTCTGATTGGTCACCAGAAGAACCACGTGGAGAATCTCCCATTGATTCTAGAGATATTCCACTGTCACTGTTATTTCCTGGTGATTTTTGAGCAAAGTAATCATGGTCAGCTTGTACTTGTTTAGCAACCGATTTATCGATTGCTGTTTCTTCTGCACTGTTTAAAACAGAACCATTCAGTAAGGTGCTGAATATATCATCGGATAGAATGTCTAAATCTGCCTGCAAAAGAGAAAACAAAAAAAATTACTTTAAGATATATTTATTAATATATACTGCAAACATGCTGACATTTAATATCAACATGGGGTCCCAGGTATAGATTTGTGTGCACGTAAAAGATCCCTTCACAATTGAAATTTCGATAAGAGTACCCATAGACAGAGCAGAATTTCTCTCATAGCACACAGTATGGCATATGCCGGTCTTCATTAGCCTGGAGAACAGCCGGACGTTAAACCAAATTTCATTCCGTTTCAATGTCATGACACTTTTGTATTCAGTTTCTTGTAGGCCTAAGTAAAGCATTTTTCAATGTTCATAATTAGTTACACACAGTAAAGCTTATGTTACAATAAAACTTATAATTATAAGCTCCATAGAATAAGTGTGATTTAGATGCCAAGTTTACTGTAATCCCTACAAGTACATGTACTTACAAATTTACAATACATGAATCAATGGGTAATATACATACATGTATATACACACGGTCTTGACGTTGACTACAAACTAGTACAAAACGGAAATAGATGAACTTTCAAATAAAACAGTAAAGTATTCATATTCCAAAAGATATTACAGGCTCATGTATCAACAAGTCTTGACTACAAACTAATACAACAAAGTTATGGAAATGGATGCACTTTAAAAAAAACGGTAAAGTTTTCATAGATATTATTCTAAAATATTTTACATGAAATAAATACTAACGTTTACATCATCCCAAAATGAGCAATCCCAATCCTCAACAACATTGAAAGACTCTAACTCTGGGAAAACAACTCTGTCACTAGCAGTAGCATGAGCAGCCATTATTGTAACAGATTAAATAGAAGACAGATATTTGAATCACGCACGGACACCGAAAACAATTAGACAGATGATGATATCAAAGTCTTGAATTTTTCTATATGTACCAAGTCTTTATATATGCGTGCTAGCATATACGTAGGCTTTCACATCGGTTATATTTTTTTGGCAAAATCTATCCTTTGATAGAGTATAACTTTAAAATAATGTTCATCATAATTCATTGATTAAAATAATCAATTATTTTCTATGTCTGGGTCAAATCGTTATTATTCGAACAGCTGTCACTTCTGATTGTTCAACTGATAAAACACAATAAAAGTTTATCAATTTTCATAAAATACACCAAAAAAAAAACAAACTTGACACGCAGATGATGGTTATCAACTATATTCACAAATCATAAATGTATAGGCCTGCGATTTGCACTAATACAGATAATGATGTAAATACATCTTCATTCCCTCAGTTTAAAAAAAATTATGCCATTCATTCTAGCCGAATGGGCACGTGTACAAATTTATCGTGGCATCACATGGCATGACTAAGAACCACACGACGTAGCAGATATTGCGTCGACTATGAATTTACGTAGTTGCACACTTACCAAATCAAATAGTTTCAAATCGTCCAAGTTCTCTTCTTTTTCATGGAAAGCTGAGAATACTTCGGGTTGAGATTTAGTTGTTGGAAGAAATTCTGAAGTGAGGACGCCATCATTTTGGTCAAATAAAAGGTCTAAAACCTGAGAAGAGGGGGTAGACCCCGACATCTTTTCACAGGGGTAGCTGTCTTCGACGCAGTAATGGAAACGCCAGCTGATAAAACGTGGAGTTTACAACATCAGCAAAGACACGTCACTTGTCAAAACACGACTGCTTCTTCCAATCAACAATTTGTATGGTGCAAGATCCGGTTTGTTTTGACAACGAGTTCAGGCACAAAATAAACATAAGCGTTGAAATAGCGTTTTCAAAACTTCATCAAACTGCTACTAAATGTATTAGTTTGCTTAATATTGACTGTTAAGATAGCTTATCTGTAGATTTCAACCGTTTTGCAGAACATCAACCATTACTAAATGTCTATTTTTAGAACCAGCGTCATGAACACGGATGACGTGGAAGTAGGTCAATGATGAAATTATAAACTTCCGCACTATTCGAATATCCAGCCTGAATATGGACGTAGTTTTTACCAGAGACTTCAGAAAATTCCCGAATTAATTTTCAATACTTATTTATTATAAAACAATGTTGTTCATTGAGAGATGAAATAATATATATTTCTAGTAGCTTTTGGTTATAAAGAAGCTATGTGTAGTTGTTTTTTGTTTAAAATTTGCCAAATTGTTTCGTTAATGCTCGTGGCGAAAGTAGTGAGTGGCGGATTTTGAGTCTGGACAATCGTACATCACGCGGCAAAAATAGCTTTATATAAAAATGTAACCCGGAATGGAAGCGAAACAATTATCTGATTTTTGTGGCCCCGTAGAGGCACTAGTTTATGAATTTAATATTATTCGCAATATCAGAGCATTTGCTCGTATGAATATTCTCCAACATCCGTTTGGTTTCTCAGAACCGTTTCATTTTTATCGTTGACCGTCAACGCAAATCCTTGTACAAATTTTAGATCCAACAAAATTTTTCGAGCACCCAAATCAAAACAAAATTTGTGTGTCAGGACTGACGAAGTTGAAATGTAGCATTTCTGTATTGATAAGCCTAGATTATTGGGCGCCCGCCCGTCTTAACAATATGGCAGAACAGGGTAGCGTTATCGGTCTGTTCAACGATCTGTGCAAACTTCATTTAAGACACAAACCGAGAGCTTATTTAGTACAGCCACAATCTAGCAAGGAACACGACTATAATTCATTTAGACGAAAACTTTATAACACACTCTTTGATTGTCTAAAAGACTTGAAGGGAAAGCAGAAGCTGCGTAATCAACCCGTGTGTAAAGAAGTAGAAACTGTTTTGTGCTATGCATTTAATTTACGGTTACAAAGACACTTCGACAACGCCAGCAGACTCGAACAATTGTTAGAAAAAGTGCTAAAAATCAATAAAGATTCCCCAAATTGCGAGATCCTGTCGGTGCTAACATTTATAACATTATTAACTGACAGTAGACAAGATAGAAATAGTTCTGATGCCTCTGTTATAGGTTACAATGGGATCAAAGTTCCAATTGTTTATGCAGATTGTGAAAACAAAGTTAGTTTGCCTGATGGCCCACTGTGTTATGGGGACAGCCAAATGCCACAGCATGATAGTCAGTGGTATATGCATTATCCTCGTCACATCTTTGAAACTAAAGGCATTATTTTGAAAAGTACTGAAGAAAAAAAGAGAAATATATTTGAGTTAACACCAGGATCAAGTTTATCAGGGAATGGCTTGTTCAGTGTGAAGGGCTGTATGAATGATGAATACGAGAGGACCAACACACAGACATTATTCGGTGCTTTAGTTCAATCAAAGACCACATCTTTAGATGTTAAGCTAGAAATTCCAGACTTTACAGAGGATGGATATATTCCAGAAATCAAAATACCCAAAACAATTTCTTCCAGCCAGTTGTCAGAGGATGAAGGGTTTGTGGAGACAAAGTCAGAAATTTTTTCTTCCACAGCGTCCCTTGGAGATTCATTTTATGAAGATGACAATATTTGGGAAAGGGCTCTGCACCACACCTTGAATAAACACCATACATGGGAACGGGTAGGCCTTGAAGCAGGAACAACTGAACAGCCCTATTTAACAGAAGCTGGATCAGAAGCATGCAATAAATTATGGATGTACAAAACTCAGCAAATTAGCTTGCTCTTCAAAGAACCGACACTGTTTAATAGAATAGAATTAAGTCAACAAGAGATGGCCAAAGATGTCTTAAACCTCATGATTGGTGTTCAATCCACTACATTTATAGCTGACGAAAATAATAGTAGATTCCACTTTAAGCCTGGCGTATACGTGAGTGGCTTTACATCAGAGGCACTGGAAAGTTTTTTGTCAGAATTTATGGACTGTGGGACAACTTACAAGCAACTAGAATCGTTCTCAAAACCACTAACGATCGACTCTTTCTATGAAGCTGGTCTAGTCTTCCAAGCATTTACTACTGCAATTAGAAAAGTTCTCCAATATTACCGCGGCATAGTGCTGAATATGTCACAAGACTCTACCCTTATGGAAATCAAGTATATGTGTCATAAAATTCTTAACCAGCAGGATTATCTCTTAAAACTTTGCCAATATAGATCCAACAGTTCTGAAAACGCAAAATTCCCAAAGGGTATTGAACTTATTAGCTATTTGTACCAAGAAACGTTGGAAGCCAACTGCACAGATAATTATCCTGTGATGCTCTCAATTTTGCAAACGACGTGTGCACCGTTCACCATCTTTCTTCAAAATTGGGTGTTTCATGGAATATTTCAGGATCTATATGGAGAATTCACTATTCAAGTTAACCACCAACTTTTAGAGTCTAGAGATCGCCAGTACTGGACAAGCAGCTACACTATGACTTCCAAGAATATCGAGGATTGTGTTCCAATATTTCTTAGCAGTATGGCTAGCGATATTATCAACTGCGGTAAAACCCTTAATCTTTTGAAATTGTGCTACCCTGACCATTTTATGTGTAACATAAGCGATAAAGAGTTGCCCCGAGTCACGATCACCTTCTCCGAGGAGGAATTGAGAGCTATCTATACATCAAGTCAGATGTACACAAGTCGTATGAAACAAATTGCCAGACAAGTTACGTTGTCGAGGAAAGAAAATCAGAGACGAATAGAACAGGCTAAGCAAGATATGATAGGAAAAGCAAACACATTAGCAACAAAAGAAATGATTCGAATACAAACTATTGTCATGAATCAGAAGAAAGCAGAAGACACGAGGAAGAGGCAGGAGTTTCAAAGACTCAAAGATCAAATGAAAGAAGATTTACAACGCAGGGCGACAACAATTGAAGACACAAAAGCCGATGATAAACAGTATATGGATGCATTCACCAAACGAGAGCTCGCTATGACCGAAGAGGAAAAGATCTTAGAAGAACAAGCAAGACAAGAAGTTATCGCCCATTATGCAGAACTGAGCGAAGAAGCTACTAGAAGGGAACAGAAAGCGCTTTGGAAAGTTCGTAGAGCTAGACTTGATCTCAAGAGAACACAGTTCCTGATTGACGATGCTGACTTTTGGGAGAAAGAAATTCTTGACCATGAAGAGGCACGCAATGTTTTGAAGGACACAGACGTTGAACTACCACAATGGGCTAAGACTAGCACACATTCGTCAATCGAATCAATCGAACCAAGGTCAAAGTGGAACGACAGACCTAAGATCGAAACCCTTTCAGAAGAACCTGTAGTAAATGAAGAACACACTGAAGAAGAGCACAAAGATGTGGACGTGGGTGACAAATTAAGCGACGTTATATTAAATAGTAATATACCTGGAATCTCAGAAGAAAGTTCAAGCCAAGGTGTCCCGGACAATGATTTTATTGTTGATGGAATCAGCGCTGAGAACAGTGTTGAAAATACCGCTCATTCAGATAAAAATGATATTTGCAAGGAAAAAGAATCGGAAATCCTCATTCCCTTAGGCGGTAAGCTAGATACACCGTCAGCAACAACACCTGTTAAAACATCGGTTAAATTGAACGAATCGATTTCTGCCACGTCAGAATCCGAACCAAGTCCCGAAAAATATCATGTTCAACTGTGTGAAACAGCTAGTGCTACCAAAGAAACAACCGAATTTAAAGAAGCCAATCCAGTTATAAAGATGGTTTCTGATAAACACACTTCTCTGGAAACCGTGGAAGAGGAAACTCAGAAAGTCTCGGTAAAGATGGTTGATGAGAAACATTCTAGCAAAGAGTCAAAATCGGTGGAAGAAAAGTCACAGATTAGAACAAACCCAAATTTTCACCCTTCGATTGAAACGGATATCAGTGACCAACACCTTATTAAGAAACTGATGCCTGGTGCTCGTCATGCATCAGACGAAACTCAACAAAAGGAATGGAAAGTAAAGCTAAAACACAAATATGGCCATGCATCTGAAATGTCCAAAGAATCCAGTAAATTAATCCCAAGACTAAAGCCCACCCCACGACAGCATTTTAGTTTTGAGTCTAACTTTAAAGATTATGGAATAAAACCGAAAATAAGAATAAGCAAAAATATGTCTGTGAATAAGAGGAGCGACGAGACCGATTCCGGTCCAAAGATTCGAACTAATGTAAACCTAGATTTTCACCCCTCTAAACAGTCAACGTTTGTCGATCGCGGTCTTTTACGTAGTGAAATTTTCAAAGAGAGGAACGTTTATGGGCATTCGTCCGATTCGAGCGTCCAGAAGTTGCTTTATGCACACGCAGAAAAAGGGAGACCTGAAAGCGATATCGGTAACCCCCTGAAACAACTCTTACCAGCCGAAGATTGGCCAGTACTACCAGTGGAAGCATTTGATACGGAATTCGACTTCTTGATGGATTTCCCCAAAGTAGATCTTATGAGTTCCATCCCGTTTGCGAGTTTAGGATCGTTTGGTAATTACGGAGTTAGCCAAAAGAACGACGTGGAGAAGTATAAATATTTGTCTTTACCCTCTGTTCTAAAGCAGTCAATGATGACGCCATTGAAAGCCCAAATATCATTGGTCAATAAGAGTGTGATTGATTATTTCTTCGTGGAGTTGAAGATGGAGAACCATTTTGAAGGACTGAGGCGTTATTTGTTTATGGAGGACGGCGATTTCTCACAGATTCTTAGTGATACCCTATTTGACAAATTAGCCACGAATCCATTACCCCAGGAAATGTTAAACCCGGTTTTTTTGAATGGAGTATTGAAGAAATCCCTTCAGTCTTCCATGCAATCAAATGACAAAATTGCCGATAAACTTAGTTTTGTACTTAAATTCATCCCATCATCCTTTCAGCTCACCTCTCATGACACGCTTGACTGTCTTGAACTTCAATACAAAGTTGATTGGCCGATTAATATTGTTTTAACTGACGGCTGCATGAGTAAATATGGGCTTGTGTTTTCTTTCATGATGCAACTAAAGCGGATTGTGTGGGTTCTAAAGGACGTGTGGTACAGATTGAAAAGGGACTCGTTAGTAAAAAAAGCTGGTAATTCTCCCCAGTTTAGACATTTCCAGTTGTTCAGACAAGAAATGCAACATTTTGTGAAAGTCATGCAAGGCTACATCGCTAATCAAGTTATCCACGTTACCTGGCAGGAATTTCAAGATGCCCTGAACAAGGATGTGGGCGACTTGGACGATCTTTATAAAGTTCATGGACAATATCTGGAGAAGGCTATATTCAGGTGTCTGTTGAACAAGAAAGCTAAACCAGTTATGAAAATAATTCAGGACATATTTAGCCTAATTCTTAAATTTCGTATCCAATTATTGAGTGGTTCCTGGAAGGCTAGTGACAATTCCATTATCCATTCTAATTTTCAACAGGTATCCGCATCATACAAAGCTTTCAGGCAGTATTCAGTGTTTTTGTTTGATGTCGTTAATAAACTGGCTATACGAGGCTATCAACCACATCTTCAAGAGTTACTCCTCAGACTGAATTTCAACAATTATTACAAGGATCAATAACAACAATTTCCGGCGTTCCATTATCGTATAAGGTAAGCTTTTTTGTAAAGGACTCGAACTTGGTTCTAAATCAAAATGACGCATTAAAGGGAAGGGCGCCGGAGGTAAGCTACGGAAGTCATTTAATCAATATTTAAAGTTCCAATAGCATATTTTTAAGTTATATTTTTAAAATGTATTAGAATAAAGCCCCCAAACAGATTGAACATATACATGTATACAGTCCTACCTTGTTAAAGAATAATCCTATTAATCCTATAATTCACTATTGCCAGTTGAGAAATTGGCAAAAATATCATTTTCAACTTCAAATTCAAACGTTTGAAGATGGCCGTTCATGGAGAGGAATGGGAAAACAAGGGACGTAATTGAGTAACCATTTCCTCAATCAGCCTGCGTCAGCCTTTCTAATGCCCAAAAAATTTTGCCCACGATCGTATAATAGTGAGTTGACAACCTTTTGAGCAAAAGACATAGAAATAATTATGTTTTGACTTTCTTAGAAAATATGAAATTGGAACTTTAAAGGGGTAGGTTTGGGGAAGGAAAGTATACCATCATTTGTATACCACCATTTCAAAGGGGAGTACGCGAGCATCAATGTTAATGATGATAATTGATAATAATTTAAATAACATCTGAAGCCAGAACAGTTTTTAGAAATATATCAAAATTTATTTTTCAGGAATATTGTCTGCCGATGATGATTGCGAGAAGAATTTTGGTGGTTGTTCCCAAATGCATTAAATCCCGTCAAAGAATCGAACTTCGTGAAACGGAATTGAAAAATTTAAAAATGTAAATGTGTTAACTAAGATGTATGTTATTTATTGAGTGAAAATTATCTATGAATTTCTAATATTAACGTGTTGTTGTCATTTACCATCTAAAGGGCAAAGATGGGTTCAGTTTGCTTCGAAGCCGAATCAATATTCTTTCAATATGTGATAGAACCGGTTAAATACATCCTTAATATAATTTAATTTTAACACAGAGATCATTGGACTGCGGAAGAGTGTCGCGCTTCGACCCCCAGCTGGCCGGTCACCTCTGGCTTGCGGCGGTGCCCTGGTGTGAGAGTATGTGGCATGGAGACAGGGGCGCCTTCTCAACCTCGTGGTTTTCCTCCGGGCACTCCCGAGTTCCCCCCACTGCTAAAGACCCCCACGCGCAAGCGGATTATAGAAACAAAATTAAACCATATGTTAGTCCCGAAATAACCTAGTTTGTGTTGAGTGGACGTTAAACCCCATTTCTCTCTCTCTCTTTCTCTGATATGAGTGGGACACATTCCACTTGCCAAAAGGCTCGATTCTGTTAAATCGTTACCCGTTTATATGAATATCATATAGCCGTATTTCCACATGTAAGCCGTAAAATGGAATAGGTTAGTAGACGTGCAGTGGCAGTGTCGGATATATGCACGTGGCGACCCAGAGCTAAGTAACTAAATAAACTCAAACTTAACAGTACAATATGATGATGAGAAAACCCAAACATAACACGAGACACAACTCTTTTGTTCTAGTGTTTACCCGTAGGCCTGCAATGGAAACAGATTATTGCTGAAATTTTGGAATCGAATTTATACAAGTTAGTTTGACCATTTCTAATATATAAATTAACGGGAATTATTACGGAAATGAAATGGGTTTAACGTCCTACTCTTTTGCACCTAACCTCGGCTAAAGGAAGACGGGTATACGCCATACAGTGTGCTATGAGGGAAATTTTGCCCGGGCAGCGGCGCTACGACCTACTCTTATACCGAATTCCATCTGCCAAGGGACCTTTTACGTGCACTCCAATGTGTACACGGGACTTCGGTTTTTCGTCCCATCCGAACGACTAGGCAGCTGTCCTTGTCAGGCCCTCCTTCTGCTTCACTGACAAGGGGAAATCGAGATGAACTTTCTTGGCCAATGCAGGGATTTATTACGGGATGTTTTCGTCCACAACACAGATAATGGAGCTGCAACCCTCTCAATCCGTGTTAAGGATGAAAGCGGACGTAAAGTCCCCAAAACGAACGAAAGAATTTATATTTTTTAAAAGTGTATTTAAAAACATTAAAGTGGTTCAGGGGAAGTAACTCTTATTTACACTCGGAGACTAAAGTTTTACAAGGAATCTACATGTTCGAATGCACAGGCCGATTTAAGGGGGGGGGGCATTTTTGACAGTGCCCTTTTTTACTACTAAAAGTGAATTTTGTCAGACCAAAATATGTCCGTTTTGAACGTTTATTTAGACGAAAATATCAGTCAATTTCAAGGAAATTACGAAACCCCCCTCAGTGCCCTCATTTTACGGCGCCCCCACCCCCTTCAAAATTCCTAGATCGGCCCCTGGAATGCGAGTGTAAAGTCAATACCCGTTGAATCGTCTACCTATTGAAATAAAATGCCATCAAATTATTTTTGTATTCTTTTGTGTTGTTACAGAGGATGGTGTCTGCCTTATAGATAACCAATGCGTCGGCTCCATAAACTGATATTTGTACAAAAACTCTCCACCTACCAGCTATTACTGATCTTTCGCTTTCCCCTCTCACACGCCGATATCAATATCCTTCCAGTTTCACGACGTTTCAAGTGTACTAAAATTCCATTAACTCCAACAGGAAAAGATCCCGGAATACCCAGTACAATACACCAACCGATCCAGCGTAGTCTCTTATCATCCATACAAATATTCTACGAATATTAGTCTGGATGGGTCCTCAAAATTTGACGGAAAATAGGTCATTGTCTGGATTATCCAGTCTTTTAAGTTACCACGTACTGAATCTATCAAAACAGCTCGCTTAGTCAACGATGGCACTCTTTAAAATTTTGTTTGTAAAGGTTTCAATTGAAATGGCAATTTTCTCTCGTCACGAATCAGACGTAATGCTTCTCACAATCTTCTTAATTCCTCATCGTCTCTATTTTGTTTCTAATAATAGATGTGCCAAGTGAACTGTGGGATATATTTCAACTACGCTTTATAGAATCTAGCAAAATCGGCCCGGCTTCATAAGATTTAGCACTTACCGATACTTTCATTGGATACTTAAGCCAATAGGTTCCATTGCCCATGCGTAACCAAATGTTTGGTTTTTTATGTGGTAGATTATCCAGTAATTTTCGTCAAAAATTGAGAACTGACCCAGACCCTCCGCGCGTTGAAGACTAGGAGGTTCTGGGTGACAGAGACTAATCCAGCGTAGCCCTGTAATGACGTGCCGACATCGGACGAAAGGACTGTGGACGTTTTAACTAAAACCAGATGTGGGCGAACTGTCCGTAGGCCGCTTAGGTTCGACCAATAATATAGCGGCATGCTTGACTTTTCTAGCCAATCACTGTTTATTTCCCTCTCCCTCCATTTTTTGTAAATCCATGCTTGTTTTGCTGTGTTTATTTTATTAGTATTGGCAATTTGGACCATAATTTCACTGTGGTGAATTCTTTTAATCTTTAGGCATCATATGGTAAGAGCATTGTACTTTATTATGCATATTGTGATGTTAATTAGTGATTGTTTTCACGTTTTTGTACAATTTACACGTCATTTGAAAATGTCCATCATTATTCATTTCAGATTGAAACCACTACACTCCACTCTTACACCAACCCCACCATTTATCTTGTTGAACTACTTACCTGTACCTACCTGTCGATAGGAATCTTCATAATGTACTGCATGTTGTGCATTCTACTTACCGTCGTTTGTCGCCGCTGAACGTTGTTATCGTCGTCATCGTCGTTTGCCAGTAGAACTTTATTAAGAGTTGTGACATTTTATTATACAAGTAGTCATTATAAATGTTGAAGTGTTTGAGTATTGTTACAGTCTTTGTACCTGTTGATTAATAATAATTAAATTTGCCATTACAGTTTAAAACATTTGTTTGTGGATTTGTGAATCCATTCGAGTCTGCTCTTGAGAACCTGGTCAATTCTTGGTGGCAGATTTAAGCCCATGACTAGGGTGCCCCGAGCTAAAAAAAATCTCGAAAACTATTTAAAGTTATGGCACTATATCTATACAGACAACAACCCTAGATAATCCTTTATTATAAACTGCCAAGAAACTGTACCTGCGTGCTATATTTCACAAGATATATCCATTCGGCTTTACGATAAAATACACTGCCATTGTGGACTGGCGGCGGACATATTTATTTGGAGTTTTCATGATTGACGGAGTTATATTTTCTTGGTCATTTAAAATTATGGATTTCTTTTCCGAAGAGAATTAACCACCACTACCATTCGGGACTATTCGTTTAAATCGTAATTTGCTATTTAACAAAATCTGCTCCACGTATCGATTGAATTTCAGATCTGAGCATGCGCAACATAGCTCAGTTTTTGGATAGGTCATTCCTGTGTAATTTATATGTGTGCAGTCCAATTTAATTTATTTAAGTTTTTGTTGATATAATGGACCGATCTATTTATCTTTTTTATATACCCATAGACACACGGGTCTATTTATATTGGTATTTATATGTGAACGTGCCTTTGTAAATTTAT
This sequence comes from Patella depressa, assembly GCA_948474765.1. Taxonomy (NCBI): domain Eukaryota; kingdom Metazoa; phylum Mollusca; class Gastropoda; family Patellidae; genus Patella; species Patella depressa. Next base: position 9,148,793 of record OX419716.1, on the reverse strand, counting down.
ATTTGATGTCCCATTTAAGAAATAATGTTTGGAAGCATGTTTATTGAAGGAAAGTTTTATGAAATAATTAGTGTATTAAATAAATAATGACGGGCTATTTTAATCAATCTAAATATGCAATAGCTGATCAAGTTATGTACAGATTTGAGATGTACATTGACATTTTGAAGTTGGGTTGGAATAAGTGAATACAAACTAGAAGATACCTAATTAAGAACAAATTCAAATCCGGGATCACGTTCCTTCTTGCATGATAGCATTTACACAAGAATAAATATGCTGATTATATTCATATATATATTTCCTATAACTTTATAGGGACTGAAAGCGATCAATAACATTAACAAAAACACATCTCATCGTGACCAACGCCCTCTGAATCAACATGCCTGTATGTTAGATCTTCTTTCGTAACGGCATGTCGTCTATTACAACACCCTTTAATCATATACATTTATATTATGTACATTAGAACATCTGTCTTAGCAGATATTTTTTTATAAAACAGTCGACATTACCTTGTCAGCTATTATACGACAGAATTACAGGTTTTCCCAAAGATAAATAGGTTAAAAATTAAGGTAATCAGCGCAGGTGTATTCACTTTATCAAACAAAGCAAAACTCAAATCTTACTCAAACACACGATCTTTTGACATTTCACAAATCGATTGATAATAATATATAGTCATTATTTACCAAACAAAGATATGTAATTTATAACTAATCTGCAATAAACATATAATCTCAATTCTTCCCATTGGGACAAATTAAAAAGTTTTATTTTTACTAAGAGTATGTCAAAGGCAACTTTTCAAACACGATATCAGAGCAGATCTACCGTAGTAACCGTATTTTGTAAAATAAATTGCTACCGGAAAATTAACCACTTGATTTCAAGAAACAGTTATTAAATAATGAATTGTTTAAATACTCTGGGAATTGTCGGAATGTCGGTCTGCTGGGACGTCTGGATTGACAAATAAATTAGAAACAAAGAATGAAGAAATTGTATTTTTTAATAACCGCTAAAAAAGGCATTGAAAGTTTCTTCCGGTTAGGTAGGATCAGCCAGGTCAATTAATTTTTGTAAATTTGCTTTTAAAACTGGAATCGAGTGTTCCTTACCGGCTACAGAAAAATAAAATAGAGACTTATTAGAAACTTGCTGATTTAAAACATACCTACGAAACCGGAGCTGTGCTTTCAGTGCCTCTTTCATTTCCCTATCTGTAAGTTGTAAAAGCCCATTTTCCATACCCTCTTTACTTTTCCAAAGACCCACCCCGACAATATCTGTTGTTAGGCGCTCTTTTTTCCTAATCTCACGTTTCCCCTTTTGTATTAATTCATTCTTTTTCGCCAAAAGAACCGCTAGTTTTTTTCTTTCGATTTCTTCCCGTCTTTGCCTAAATTTAGAAAGTTGATTTTTAGTTATCGTTTGAGCATCCATTAAGACCGAATTACGTTTATCAGGTGAAAGATTTTTTAGCCATTCATCAGATTTATTCATTTTATATAAAATGGATGCTTCGTTGCCAAAAATATTAGACGAGGGCGCGATCCTCATCAATCTATCGAGATGACTGAACACGGTTTCTGGTAATTTGTTGTGAGGTATGGCAGAACTCGAACACGAAGGATTTAAATCATCTCGATATTCAAGTAAAATTTTTGCAATATACTTTTTGAACTCGGCAAAGAGGACTTCCAAAACATGGACCAGGGTTGTATTAATTGTTAAATCAGAATTAATTTCCGTCAGGTTAGCAAGGACCGAATCATTTTCAATTTTGATAAGAGATTCGAATGGGTGTGATTTACCTTCGACAAAATTTTGAATATTCGGGTTTTCGAAAAAATCATGTAATTTCTGATAAATAGTTTTCATGTCAAGTGCATTAATGCCGCTTTCTAATATGCGCCACAGTGGAGCAGTAATCAATTTATCTATCAAGCCCAAAGCCTGGCACTCAATATGAAATAACGGAATTTTAATATCTAAAAATATGCTTTGGGTCAATCTATTTTCTGTTCCAAAATCACCAAGAAAATTTTTTATATGCTTGGCCATATAATTTACAATTGCGGCATTGTGGAAAATTATGTTAAACCGGTTACCATGAAATGGCGTTAGCGGTAATTTTGAAATCCCAAGGGACTTGAGATACAACTTAAAAGGCAAATAACAACCCGACTTTTCATCCCCACCCTGCGTAAAAGCCTTACAGATGGTCCGAATCAATCGAACACACCCAGGTTCGTTTGGCAAAAATGAAGAAGCGGTTTTAAACGTTTGGGCCGAATACGTTTTAAAATACATTTCCTCAAATTTCTTCAATTCAGACGCACTTTTATCGGCCAAACCAGTTAGTAGATGAAGACCGCAAAAGAAATGATTTATATTTAGGTGAATATTTCGCTCTGAATCTGATAAATCTGACCAGTTTTCTACTAATTTTGAGCAAATATTGCCTCTGTACTGAGTAAACAAAGTGTTAAAAAGCTTTTCGGTGCTGGCTCTGTCTGACATTGTATTTCTAATTTCGAAAATTACGGATTTACTAATGGGTCCAGCTATATCATCAAGATCTGCCAAAATTTCATTTAAAGTTGTAAGAGTAGTTTGCGCAGATTTATCAGCCATATTTCGAAGACCAATAATAATTGGCGTATGAGTCGAGTCAGCGGTTATTGCGTATGTACCGAATTTGGAACCAAATTTTGTAGTTTCGTCCGTATATAAAGTGGTGTTTTTCGCTGACTTTAGGGTTTCCGAAACATGTTTTAAAGATACACCGACGCGCTCACATGATATTCTTTGAACTGTAGTTTTTGTTGGAGTGTAATTAGATTTGAGTCCCGCGACAGCCAAACATGCGGTTATAACCGCAGCGACGTTCCTATCGGAAACGTTGAGGTTTTTTAGTTGCATGACCAAATTATGGCATTCTGAAGTGTATCTTTGATTTTCGACATCATACAAAATTACTTCTTCCCCACGAGGTTGGGACTTACAACCAGTTTTTTTATTTGCCAAAACTTTATTATTATTAGCCTTCGTGCGAATCAATTCTTTTGAGGTCTTCCTTAGTCGATTTGTTAAACGAAATATTGTTTTTTTATACCTATTGATCCTACTTACTAAATTCCTATTTTTCCTATTTAATTTGGTCAAAGTCACATCGGCAGATGTCTGTGTCTCTCTATTAATTAAATGTGGCTCGCTGGTATCTGCCGCTGGTGTCTGGTCTACTATCCCGGGGAAAAAGGGGCTGTCGAGATAATCGTTATATAATTTTAAAGATTTATTAGAAGTTTTTATATGTCTACCCAGCTTTATAGCTTTTGTCTTCAGTCTGACCAGCCTACTTCGAATAACGTTGTTGTCAAACGTCACGCTGTCGTCATGTAAAGCAGTAATTATAGACTGGTGCTCTGTATAGGTCGGAAATTTTTTAATGATACCTAGTACTAGCCTATTTGTAATTCTTGCAAAGGGAAGTTTAGTTATTGTTCCGAGATCATAGTGAACGCCCAAACCAATGCTGGATAGTAATTCATCGTTGGACGCCATGCCTGCTAATTGAATCGATTGACAAAAATTTAAAAAGAGTCCGTCGGTCAATTCCTGAACAAAATAAAAAGATTTGTTTCCCCTTAACCCTAAAAGCCAATAGTCTCGATTAGTAAATCGGGTCTTTCGAGACTACACTTCGATTCGATAAATTACCGGTAGCAAATTTAAAATACGAAACAATTTGTTGAATTTCCTAACTTGGTATAACACGTGTGGTCAAATACAACTACGATTTCACGAACCTTACAAAATTAAAAGGAAAATACCGGTTGTACTCTTATCTTCTACAAAACGAGTTATTTGGAGATGTGAAATTGCCGAAACTAAACGACAGCACTCTGTAAATTAATAGCGAATTGAAAAATAAAAACGACAATAATTTTTAGAATTTTTAACGTAGTTAGCGATCCAATAATATTGAAAGACAAACGCGTGATGAAAATATTTTTAACATGTCTTTATATACCATTTGATGTTGTGACAATACCACGTGCATGGCCGTATAAGGTGAATATTTGGTCCGTGCACGTGCTCCCATTGTGCCCGTGACTGTGTCGTCATCATTCAGAAATTCGTCTTTGCAGAGTGAACACCTCTCAAGGTAAGACAATATTTCGTAGAGGCTAAATTGGACCGCTCGGGGCACCCTACCATGACCAACGTGACAATCAAACAAAGATACGTTTGATTTCAAAGATAAGGGCGGATCCGAAAGATTTAGCAGTTTTCTCATCCTCAACCAGATTTGCGACTGATAAATCAAATTACTGGTACAACGAACTCCGGGATGATGCATTCGAATGGTCCGAAGTGATGGCCACGGCGAAGTATTCAATTAACAATTTTGATAACCGTATAAACAATGGTTTGTATACAACAGAGGCACAATTTCGATCATATGCAGACAATCCGAGGTTACCATGGCATTTGCTTGTAAGCCGAGTTTTCGAGAGACCAAATATTATGCTTTCAAAAAACTCAGTAGAATTTTCGCCTCAATTATACACGGTACTGATTGGCTTGCCATTTTCTGTAGACTGTAAAGTGTTTGGTTCAAGTAATCCCAGCGTGACGTTTTATAAACGGAACTAAAACAGATGATTTTCCTGGTTTTGTGGTTCTGAAATTAACCAACACGTATACTGTGCAAGTCATAATGACGACATCTAACGTGCAGTCAGAAGATGGATGGGAGTACACCATCAAAACAGTTGCTAATGATATAACTGTATCTGAAGCAGTACGACTTGTGGTTTCTGGCGAAATTGTGAGATGACTTAAATCAATCGAAAACTTCAAAAATGGCAAATTCGAGTCAGACAAAATATAACATTCAAAACTTCCAGAATTTCAGAATTTTGGTAGCTTATTTCCAGATAAAGAAAACTAACACAGTTTTTTTTAAAACATTTTCAATGTCTTTTGTAAATTCTTAAAATATGACATACTATAGGCAAGCCTTTTTTAAAATGATACTTGAAATGGTACATGTATATAGTATTGTCAATAAAGATATATAAAAATGAGCTTTCTTTAGATTATCTCCCCTTGGACTTTTAACCGGGTAAATAATTATCCGGGTGACACATTAACCGAATATTATACACATTGAGATCCACTCGGCTAATCTCGACAGATTCCGTAAACTACATCTAGTCTCGGATGTATGACAGTAAGTGATATGTACCTACGCCCATACATTTGCGATGCGGCTACCGGTTTACTTTAACAGGAAAACTTGACGCTATTACACAAATTGGGAACCTATTCGGCTAGCGACCTATTCGACCGATCGAGCTGCAACCTGTTCGTTGGAAACCTATTTAGAGTAAAGACAACAGTCTCTATTTATCAACCAATAAAATCCAACGTTATGTCTATCAAATGAAAGTAGAATATATTATTTTTTTATCCATTCCGTCAGCTCAGAATAGAAGTGTAATTTCGTCATTATCTTACAGCTGGATCGGTCGAATAGGTCGCTAGCCAAATAGGTCACCAACTTGTGTTTGGAATGGGCGCAGCCATGTTTCATCCGGGGCCTTTAAAGTAGTTCCAATATGGCGGAATTCATCATACAGCCGAGTTTAGATTGTCCGAAATCTTACGAGGTTTGCCGAGTGATTGAGATCAGCTAATAATTAATAAAACCGGAAGTGACATCATATTAGTCTATTAACAATTTTCAAGCCATATAACTCATTTTTAAATGAACGTAAATAGCTGACAGTTCTTACTATAATAGTTTAAAAATACATAATGGGGAGTTTTAACAATATAAGCTTGATTGTCAAGTACCATTGCTACGATTGTAAACAAAGTCTCGATTATCCATTGTAATGATAAATAATTAAATATCGCCGATGCTGCTGTAGTCTGTTCCATTGAGCTGATTACGGCTTTGTCAAAAAATAAACAAATATAAAATCAAGTGAATGGGTCTGTGAGCATCCACTGCATTGTACAGTACCGACCTGTAATGATACACGCTTCTCGTAAAATGAAAAAATAAATAAATTATTTACGTGGCTGAATAAGTGACTGAGTGACTATCTATAATAGCACTCACTGACTCAAAGTGATCGCAGGTTAATATTATAGGCGTTTTTATCGACCACTGATTAGCCAAAGTGATTTGTATTCAATCACATTTGCGTCTTTAACGTCCATCTAATTCAAATTGGTTACCCTAATCAACAAATTTATCGACACCGATTTCCGAAGCGATTACATCAAATCGCCAAATCACTTCAGGGTGCGATTTGACGATTTGATCGGGTGATCACGTGTTTTTTTCAACTGTGTCCAGCCACAAGAATTGTTTGCAGCTAATCGGAGCATTTAACGAACTCGCCAAAGTACTTTAAAATCGACTAAATTGTCACATGACATCTCTACTAAATTCAAATCAATTTGGCAAGTCGATAAAAAAGCCATATGATTGTGCAATACCACGTAAATAGTCCAATACATGGCGACTGTTGACCTCAAGGACATTATTGTACACGCTCTGCCGCCTCTGAACTGTTAAATTATGTTTTGATAATACTTACATTTATTGAGCACATTCGTCAATTAATAAACTATACTAGAAAGAAAATACCAATAAAATCATTGGCAATAAGATTAACAGTTATGTTTTTATAATGATTACATAAGTATATAGTTCATAACGGTTGTCTCATATATTATTTAATAAACTACTTGTATACTAAAAAGAACAGATAAAATCACTAGCAATAAAATCAACAGTTATAAACTTTTAAAAAAAATAAAATTAAATTAAATGATCGACAGTTTTCCTCGCCCGCAATTGTCCAACCGGCAGTCGTCATCACCGGCAATTGTCCAACCGGCAGTCGTCATCACCGGCAGTTGTCCAACCGACAGGTGTCCTCACCGGCAATTGTCCAACCGGCAGTTTTCCGCCGATAGTTGTCCTACTAGCAGTTGTCCTGTCGGCAGTCGTCCGAGACCCATATAAACAGATTTGAGGTCGGAAAAAGACCTACAAATAGCAGATTTAGTTCTTATGTAACGCATCCATGCATAAATATTGAACGATATAAAAAAAAATACGAAAACATTATATAATATGTTCTCTTCTGATTGTCAACACAACATAATACTAAGCATAATAAAAACTGAAAAATTCCAGTCACCCTATAATTTCTTCCACGTTCAAAAACCAAAATAAGATGTCGGATCTCGACCCCAAAAGGTCATAACGTGTCCGCTACCACGTTAAGTTGGCATCCTGTGCATGAGTCGTCGAGAGTCCAACGGGTCACTTCCTCTTGTTCCTCTTCGTCTTCTTCTTCGGACGAATACCAGAACAACGATAAGGATGGTGAGCATCAATACAAGAAGTCCAACTACTATCAGACTTGCCAAAATCCCTTTACAGTAGAGAGAACTGCCCACGAAGAGATCCGGGCAGTGGTTAGAAACACCTGAAATGACACGAAAAACGGTTCCTCAGAGTTCTTGCGGGTAAAAAGATACACAGAAAGCAGCACCTCAAATTTTAAGTATCCAGAGGCTTTCGTACTTGTGACATGCGAACTATTGATATTTCACATCGACGCGATTATTGCCGACAAATTGCGAATGGTATTCGCGAGAGAATTTCCAAAAGGTTCTAAATTCGCAAGGTACCGCTCATGTTACCGGAAGTTACATTCAATTAAAACTGCGAAGCAATTGAGAATTGCGACATAACTAAGACATTTTGAGATTAAATTGCGACAAAATAATTATCGCGCATAAATGCCGTGCGACCGTGATCAGTTAAACGGCCTGTTAGCAAATGGAGACGTTCTTAATATTTCAACACTGGAATCTTCGCATTCTGAACACAGAGATCAACCTTCTTCATACTTCCAGAATAGATCTCTGTCCTCAATTGGCACCGTATCCAAACGTTTAGTACTTTGCATACACACAAAGACTAAATGAACCTTTTGCATTCCATTAAGTGGAACTGGATAAAAATACTTCTCAAAATTCTCGATTGACGGCCAACTAGCTTAGTGTCAATTCTCCGCAACTTCCACATCATCCCCAAATATGCCTTGTCTATTAATTTATTACTTACCTGAAGTTGCTGCAGAAGACCTAACTGGGGAAGCTGAAATAAACAGTAAACTAATATGGAAAACAGCTACTGATTTATTTGGGCGACATTTGGAGGAGTATTTGCTTATCTTAATGGCATCATGTTTGAAGGGATTCTCCTAATCGTTGTCTCACGGACGTGTTAAGCGTCCCTAATTTACCCTACTGGCAATTTCAACTTTATAATTAGATACTATAATATCGACATGTTTGGACAGGGAACTGGTATCCATGTGGTACTCATCTTGTTGCTGCTGTTATTCCAGCAGTTCATTCGAACGACGCTCTCTTAAAAAGCCCGCCAATTACGATCGACATGACACTTTTACATGCTTATACCTTGGATAATTCCGCATCGATTTATAAGCTTAGGTTTTTGGTAGTGTCAATTCTCCGCAACTTCCACATCATCCCCAAATATGCCTTGTCTATTAATTTATTACTTACCTGAAGTTGCTGCAGAAGACCTAACTGGGGAAGCTGAAATAAACAGTAAACTAATATGGAAAACAGCTACTGATTTATTTGGGCGACATTTGGAGGAGTATTTGCTTATCTTAATGGCATCATGTTTGAAGGGATTCCTAATCGTTGTCTCACGGACGTGTTAAGCGTCCCTAATTTACCCTACTGGCAATTTCAACTTTATAATTAGATACTATAATATCGACATGTTTGGACAGGGAACTGGTATCCATGTGGTACTCATCTTGTTGCTGCTGTTATTCCAGCAGTTCATTCGAACGACGCTCTCTTAAAAAGCCCGCCAATTACGATCGACATGACACTTTTACATGCTTATACCTTGGATAATTCCGCATCGATTGACAAGCTTAGGTTTTTGGTATGATGTGACAATTGCAAGATGGTCACGGTGACGTCATATTCTTTCCAAGGTCCATAATAATTTTGTTGGTATAAGATTACTTACTGGATGTAGTTGTTGTTGTTTTTGTTGTTTTTGTGGTCGTGGTTGTGGTGGTTGTTGGTTCTTGGTTACCTAGATAGAAATAGAGTTCAGCTTTTAAGTTACACAATACTTAGACCATTATGAGACTAACAGATGGTTAGTTTTGTATTTGCAATCACATAAAGAATCATCATATTATTTTGCAGGATAAATAATGACGAGAGGAATCATAATATTGTTTTCAGGGGAAACGATGACACAATGCAAATAATGTATAATTGAACTGCTGGGTTGCTTTACTTTAATATAGATCTGACTTACAAAACTCTGTCCAATTCTTGTGGTGATTCAAAGGTATTTTTTGTTTTAATACTGTGTAATCTATGTCTTGACACAGACCGGTGGGATGGATTCCAGCACATTCTACTGCATGGTGAAGCTGACTGGAAAGAACAAAAACACACAAGACACACCAGATTACGTTTAGATGCCTTAAACTATAGGGTGATTTTCTAATTCTTGGCCTGGCCTATAACACAACTATAGGATGATTTTTAATTCTTTGCTAGACCTAAAACAACTACCAGGGTGATTTTCTAATCTCTCACTTGGCCTACAACAACTATAGGGTGATTTTCCAATATTTAGCTCGGCCTACAACAACTACGGGGGGATTCGAATCCATCGGCATAAAACGGAGACATTGCTAAAATAGAACCAACAGTGTGTCAATTTATTAAATTACTTACCTACACCACCAAGATGAATTTCCAAAAACAACTGCATTCATCCGCGCATTAAACAATTTTCTGTAACAATTCATAAATGAATTACAGTGGGTGTAAATCGCTTCCTTAGTACCTAAAACAACGAATTGAGTCGTAAACAATCAGTGAAGCGAGAGATAAAGGGAGAGTAAGAGAGAGAGAGAGAGATACAGAGAGAGAGAGAGAGAGATAGAGAGAGAGAAAGAGAGATAGAGAGAGAGAAAGAGAGATAGAGAGAGATAGAGAGAGAGATAAAGAGAGAGGGGGAGAGTAATAGAGAGAGAGAGAGAAAGAGAGATACAGAGAGAGGGGGAGAGTAAGAGAGAGAGAGAGAAAGAGATAGAGAGAGAGATAAAGAGAGAGGGGAGAGTAAGAGAGAGAGAGAGAGAAAGAGAGATAGAGAGAGAGACACACATACAAATTAGGTCATTTCGGCAATAACAACTGATACAATGATATTTCAATAATTCGCGTGTGTATGATTTTTAGCATTTCGGGACTAACATATAGTTCAATTTTATTTCAGTAATTCGCTTGCGCGTAGATGTTTCTGGCAGTGGGTGGAAAACGGAGGGCCCGGAAAAACAGTAGTAGGAAAACGGAGGGCCCGGAAAACCCCACAAGGGACCAGCGATTAATCGAAACCACGCCTTTTGACTCTATAACTGATGTAACGCACATCCGTTAAATATTGTCTCCTCCCCTCCACTCTCACCTTTAAACAGAGGTTACATATATGCGAAACGATACCAATTATTGATTATTAGATGTAATTTATAGGTGTAAAGTGAATATTGGACTGATACTAAAATAACCATACCTTCACATAACTGTATGGAATAGGTCTTCAATAAGCTGAAACTGATCCCTCCAACAGTTGGATACTGTTCAATTTGTTCCTCATCAGCTGCACATTGTAGAAAGTTTGTAATTGTCCTACGATTTACAAAAAGCCATATATAGATACAACTATATTTTAGCATTTATATAAAATATCAATCGCATTAAAACTCAGATTCTATTTCGTTTTTATAGTTCCAAATTTCGTTTTACGTGTCCTTACTACACTAGGATCTGGAAGAATTGTTATATAACCCGCGTTCTGGTTGATGTGAGGGATTAGACAATAAAACGGTCTGTTACGGCGTGTTTTTTTAGCGTGCAGTGCACGTAACCGTGAATAACCCACTAGAAACAAGCTACTACAACCGGCCAGACCTTCATGTAGTCAAACTGATTCCGCAGTGAATATTCGCTTGGCCGCTACAATCACTTAATGAGTACGGCATATTAACTTTTTTACTCCGACAAATTAAATTCTCAAACAATTTTTTGAGGTAAAAGAAAAATAAATAAAGACGTTTGAAGTATTTGTATTTAAAAAATATTTCCTATTTAGTGTAAATGGGTATTAAAATGAGTAAAATGCATCATTTTGCCCGAAGCAGTTAGGTGTTAAGTAAACATTGCAAGAGCCGTTGAGCCAATGACTACGCCGCGTGCAAGTCAACGCACGTGTTTTAGACAGCCATCCGTGACAGGGATATTTCGTTAGTAATTCTCTGTGAAACAGGTTGCCAATGTGAATTCCCTAAGTTACACTTCATCAACAAATTGTAATAGAGGCAACATACTCTTACTGGACAGTCATCTGTTAGAGAGATAATTCGTAAGTAATTCTCCGTGAAACAGATTGCTCTTCTACATGAAGAACTGACCAGTAAAATGAAATTCTGAACTATAAAACCGAAACGAAATAGCATCTGTGTTTTCTTAATCAGACGGATAAAAAATAAATGATTTAAAATTTTGTCATTACATATGTTTGCAAAAATCATTCCGAAAAGAAGGACGTAGTGTCATGCAAGACTAATGAAAACAAATTAAAAAAAAAAATAAATTGCCAAGGCACAGGAGATGAGTGAAGGAGACACGCATAGGTTAGTGTGTTTCTTTCTCCCACCCCTCCGATCTCTCCTTTTCGCATTCCCTCTCAAATGACAAAAATAAACACCATGGAGAGAGAGAGAGCGAGAGAGAGAGAGAGTTAAACGTCCACTCGACACAAACTAGGTCATTTTGGGACTAACATGGTTTCATTTTATTTTAATAATTCGCTTGCGCGTAGGGGTCTTTAGCAGTGGGAGGAAACCGGAGTGCCCGGAGGAAACCCACGAGGATGAGAAGGCGCCCCTATCTCCATGCCACATACGCTCACACCAGGGATCGAAACCACAACCGCAAGCCAGAGGTGATTGGCCAGCTAGAGGTCTAAGCACGGCACTCTACACCACTAGGTCATCCCAACCCCCTAAACACCATGGGAGTTCAATGATATGAGTAGTATGTATCTTCTCCCCCACACACCACCCCATCTTGTTCCCCAATGGCGCCATGCCCCTAACAAGATTTGATGCACATAGTGCGTGCCATTAGAAATACTTACGGGCAGTTTTCGGCAGGAGATTTGCCATATAGAGACTGATTTAATTTGGCATCTAAACAACCTGAAATAAATATTACATATACTCTAAAGGTATACATGGGTATTGGTGTAACCATTTTATATGATTTTATGCTAAAAATGATAAAACATTCAAATTTTGTCTACTACATGTTTGATTACTTAGTTACGGAAGCCCATAAGGGTCAATCAAATGAAAAAAAAAATATTCTGACTATCTTGTAATTACAAGATAGCTATCTTGTAGTTACAAGATAGCCTATCTTGTAATTACAAGATAGCTATCTTGTAATTACAAGATAGCCAAAGCCCATAAGGGTCACTCAAATGAGAAAAAAAAATATTCTGACTATCTTGTAATTACAAGATAGCTATCTTGTAATTACAAGATAGCCTATCTTGTAATTACAAGATAGCCAAATTAGTTTTTTTGTATTACAAGATACGGAGAAGCCCGTTAGGGTCAATCAGATGAAAAAAAACCTAATTTATTTCAAGGTCGTCCCACACTGATTTATCGGATAGTTATAGGCCAAAGAAGTGAGTGTGTGGGAGAGAGAGAGAGAGGGGGAGGGAGAGGGGGAATAGGGGTTTAACGTCTACTCGACACAAACTAGGTCATTTCGGGACTAACATTTGGTTTAATTTAATTTCAATAATTCGTTTGCGCGTAGAGGTCTTTAGTAGTGGGGTGGGGGTTGGATGACGAATGGTTAGCACGTGCGCGCTGTATTATAAAGCCTGTCATTGAGTCAACTGGCGTGGTTTCGAATCCCCCGTTGTACGTGACAAGGAGTAGGTTCGCCTATCCAACATCGTAGGTTTTCTCCGGGTTCTCCTCTTTCCTCCCACTGCTAAAGACCCCTACGCGCAAGTGCATTATTGAAATAAAATTAAACCGTATGTTAGTCCCGAAATGACCTAGTTTGTGTCGAGTGGACGTTAAACCACATCCCCCTCTCTGTTTAGCAGTTGAAGGAAACCGGAGGACTGACAACCTGATGATGCGATCCCGTGACATACAATAATACTTCGTTGAGCTGGAGGGTTGGCAGGTCGATTTGTTAGCACGTGCGTGCTTTATCTCAAAAGCCTGTCAGTGAGTCAACTGACGTGGTTTTGAATCCCCCTTTTGTATGTCACGGGATCGGCATCACCAGGTTGTGCCCTCATTAAATACTATCCATACTCTCATTAACTTCATTCCCTCATTAATATCATTTATGATACACTGATTTCATGTTCTCCTTAAAGATACCTTCCCCGCGTACAAACTGTGTGATTTGATGATATATTTGGGCTAAAAATATATTCAAACTGATTAATCTATCAAACGGTTGCTTCAAATCCCTCTCAAAACATTGTATTCATCAGGAGATACCGCAAGCTATAGATAACCTGCTTTTAGACGCTATGTCAGTCAGCTCATTTCATTGACGGAGGGTCCGTTTTCCAGAATATCCTTTTCCTTACTTACTTTCCAAAAATCAAAATTTAAAGAAGTTTTCCGAAAAATAGAAATAGCGTTCTGTGGCTTCAAAGAGCGCATTAAAATTGATGAGTCATGATATGAATATGTAGTTGCTGGGTGTATGAAGTCAATGGTATTTATGGGAGCATGAAATCGGTGTATGGTGACCTTTAAATTGGCATGTCGGTATCTTGTAATTACAAGATAGCTATCTTGTAATAACAAGATAGTCTATCTTGTAATTACAAGATAGGTTATCTTAGGCTATCTTGTAATAACAAGATAGCTATCTTGTAATAACAAGATAGGCTATCTTGTAATTACAAGATAGTCAGAATTTTTTTTTTCATTTGATTGACCCTTACGGGCTTCCGTACTTAGTGGGGTTTACTGAAGCTATATACTTCAGAGCAAGTGCGGGTGACGTTTCAGCTGATAGATTTATTAGGAACATGAACACTTCCGGTTATTTGTTTTACCACAAACAAGGCCATGGTCTAGTGGTAAATAATCGTACCCGAAGACGCTCCAATGATATAAAACACGGTTGGACGTCACATGTTTCTGTATCGGCTAATGAGGATGGCGGGTCGATTGAACAGTTTGGTGACCAACAAGGGGGTCTTTAAAAGTCTTGTCTTTTACAGTAGTAGTTCCAATGAGCTTCGTTTGCCTCACACTAACACACATTAACACACATACACACACCCATTCCAATGCTTTCCGGACATCGCCACCACCAGGACTTGGAACTAAGTTACATGCATTTCGGACAACTCCCTCACCAGTACTTACTGGTAATTGGAACGGTCAGGACACATGTGCCGCTTGTATACAGGTCTTGTTTCTTCATATCACAAACTTCATCAGGACAACTTTCAAACGATGAACAACACCACTGCTGGGCTTTAAAAAACCTTAAAAATAAACAATATCCCTTCTGGAAGGCCAATATCTCTCAGTTCAACGCATCGCCTCCCCCACCCACTCGTTTCAGTTACATATCAAAATTACTAGAAACAAACACAATTGGTAATGGTGGTTATAAATCAGCCTTTATCATAATTGTACATATGGACCTGGGTTAATTGGAGGATTGAAATGAAAGGGGGTTATACGTCCTACTGTTTATCTCCGGATGGGCTAATAAAGACGGGGGTCTTTTGGAGAGAGAGAGAGAGAGAGAGAGAGAGAGAGAGAGAAATGGGGTTTAACGTCCACTCGACACAAACTAGGTCATTTTGGGACTAACATATGGTTTCAATTTTATTTCAATAATTCACTTGTGCTTAGGGGTCTTTAGCAGTGGGAGGAAACCGGAGTGCCCGGAAGAAACCCACGAGGTTGAGAAGGCGCCCCTATCTCCATGCCACATACGCTCACACCAGGGATCGAAACCATAGCCGCAAGCCAGAGGTGACCGGCCAGCTAGAGGTCGAAGCGCTGCACTCTAGACTACTAGGCCATTCCAACCCCCAGGGGTCTTTTGGGAATTGGGTTTAACACATGGTTCTATTAATTAATCAGGCTACGTTTTAAGGACACGAGTTCCTTCCTCATATAACTGGTAGCATACCCGAGGATTCACATTCTACAGCAGCTATTCGTCAATAACTCTACTAAGCTTATTAGTAGTTTTAAAACCTGTCTTGCTCAGACATAGAAATACTTATGTGCCAAACTTAACGCTCTAAACGTTGCACAAACTAATGATTTTCAGATATACTTACTGACATGCAACTTTGATATGACCTGTTGAATAAGCTTCAGTCGCCATGTTCTTTTCTTCCCCACAGGGACAATTCTGGCTTATAACCAGTCCATTTAATATTTGATGGATAATTAATATAGCCCCTTTAAAATATAATTCAATAATTGGCGGGTAGTTGATATAGACCATTTAATATATAATTTAACCATTGGAAGATAGTTGATATAGGAGGGATTTGGCGCAATGGTTAGAGAGTAGGATTTGTGACCGAATGGTTGCATGTTCAAGACCCGAATTGTGCGCCGAGTTCTTGTGTCCTTGATTAAGACACTTTATCCCTGTATTCCAGTCTACCCAGCTGTAAATGGGTACCGGTAGGATGGTGTATGTATTACACAAAAAACTTAAAGCAGCTAATGTTGGGGCTCTGGCTAAGAGTTCAGAGGTAAAGGGAGGTAATCATGCTTTACCTGTATCCTAGAGACCGGGATAATAATTGTGTAGCGCTTTGAGCATAAACCTGGTTTATGGATATAGCGCATTATAAATATACCCATTATTATCATCATTAGACCCTTTAATATATAATTTAATAATTGTCTAGTTGATATAGACCTTTTAATATATAATTCAATAGCTGGTGGATAGTTGACATAGACTCTTTAATAAATAATTTAATGAAATGGAGTTTAGCGTCCTACTGCTTTGCTCCTAAACGGGGCTAATGAAGACGGGCATTCGCCATACAGTGTACTATGAGGGAAATTTTGCCCGGACAGCGGCGCTACGGCTTACTCTTACATCGAATTACAACTAAAAGGGATCTTTTATGTGCACGCACGGGACCTCGGTCTTTCTTCCCACCCGAACAAATAGGCAATTGTCCTTGTCATACCATATAATTGAATAGTTGATGGATAATTGATATAAATCCTTTTATGTTTAATTTAATGGTTGGTGGATATCAATGTCATATTATAGTGTATGGATTTCTGGTTCAGTAACCAGGTATTACACGGTGAATCCGGTGTGTAGCTAAATACAGGTGCTTGTCGTTATTTATAACATAGTTCGTGTACTCTCTAAAGCCAAAGTTAAATAGGTCATTTTAATGTGCTGTCTAACTTGTGGTAGGTTTGAAAGTAACCAGTGCCCGGTTTCTACTACACCAGACCCCATTCCCCCGGGTACCACATTCGACGGTCTAAACCATTCACTAGGGTGGGTTTGAAAGTAAACAGTGCCCGGTTTCTTCTTCACCAGGCCGCATTCCTCCGGGTACCACATTCGATGGCCTAAATCATTCACTAGGGTGGGTTTGAAAGTAAACAGTGTCCGGTTTCTTCTACACCAGACCCCATTCCCCGGGTACCACATTCGATGGTCTAAATCATTCACAGTGTCATACTGGTTAATTTGATACACAACAAAGTGGGTGAGCGAATATACACACAACGATATGTAAATAAACATTTGGCCTATCTGATTAAAATAACAGGCGCGGCCCCCACCCCTCAGCCCCAGTGAGATTGGTCATCACTGTTCAGACCAGTACCTGCAGTCACTAATGGGATTCACAGATTTTAGTTTCTGTTAAGGGTTGGTATGTATGCCCCCCCCCCCCCCAACAAGATCCTATTTCGGATATTCCGGTTTCATCCTACAAGGAAGAAGAAGCCCATGCGTGCACTAAGATAATAAAAATGAAAAAATGCCATATGAGTAATAGGCAGTGGATGCCTTCGTAAGTAGATAAAACGAATCAAAATATGGATCTGTATTTTAATCAGGTTTGCATATTTGGATGACACGTTTCGTTTACAGGGTCGGGGTCCTCCAATTCTCCATCCCCTACCCCTTCTCTCTTGTTTCGTGTGGACCTACCCCCCCCCCTTTCTCTCGCCCTCCCCTATTCCTTGTTTATGTCGTGTGGAACTACCCCCTCCCTTGTTTGTGTCCTACGCCCCAGCGAATTATTGCATAAAATTTAACCATGTGTTAGTACCGAAATGACCTTGTTTGTGTCAAATGAGCTGTAAATCAAGGCATAATGGACCACGCCGTGATACATATATACAGTGTATAGTATTACGATGAGCTCGACATCAAATATCATATCATACGCTTTTCATCCAACCAAACCAATTGAAATCCTACGCCATGAACGTAATTACCTTTACAGGATGTTACACCACATTTAATTTAAAAAGGGGTTACTACGCTTTTGAAATAATAAAACAAAAGTAGCATCAAGGAAAAAACACAAAATAGAACTCCTCTGTTGATTGGCCAAATGTTAAATCAGGTATAAAATTATATCACAAACAATACATAACCATATATGGTGATGATATATTTTTCCTTTCGCGGCTATTGACACTATATAGGTTTTTTTCGTTAAAACTAACCAGAAAGTCCTGGAGTCACCCCCCTCCTATCCGTGGTACAGAAACAACGCCTTGTCTTTAAGATAGGACAATACACTTAGCGAATATTCAATGCGGGATCAGTTTGATGTATATGTAGGCGTGCACCAAAATCAGCCTTCACAGCTTGCCTTGACATCATACGACAATCCCCGTCTTTATAAGGGTCTAAGAGTTAAGGAAATGAAATGAAGTATCGTTTAACCTCCGAATGTTTTTTTTTTTCCGACTGAACTAATGAAGCTAAGGCCCCATTGAAGCGAATCTAGTGCCCGTAGGATCAATACTTTGAGCTGAAACTTCAGCAAAGCTATTTGGGTTATTATTTCTGTGATCATTTGATATTTTCAAAACCCCTTATCAGTGGTGCCGGATGGAAGGCCTGGTAAGGACAGCTGTCTAGTGGTTTGGATGGGACGAAAAGAAATATAGGCTGTAGCTGTCAGGGCAAAATGCGACGGGGGTTGGGATGGCCTAGTGGTCTAGAGTGCCGCGCTTCGACCTCTAGCTGGCCGGTCACCTCTGGCTCGCGGCTGTGGTTTCGAGCCCTGGTGTGAGCGTATGTGGCATGGAGATAGGGGTGCCTTCTCAACCTCGTGGGTTTCCTCCCACTGCTAAAGACCCCTACGCGCAAGCGAATTATTGAAATAAAATTAAAAAAACATATGTTAGTACCGAAATGACCTAGTTTGTGTTGAGTGGACGTTAAACCCCATTTATCGCTCTCTCTCTCTCGCAAAATGCGACCATGACGAAATATGCTGGTGGCCTTAATATTTAGACCCCTCGACCATTGCATCCGCAATTGAAAATATCCACATTAAAATAAAATAATAATATATATTAAACCTACCTATGGCTTGCATCCTTGTAACTATCGTGTTGTAATATTGGAGAAATGTTTTTATTCATTCAATCCTAGAA
Source organism: Patella depressa (assembly GCA_948474765.1). NCBI lineage: Eukaryota > Metazoa > Mollusca > Gastropoda > Patellidae > Patella > Patella depressa. Next base: position 9,129,924 of record OX419716.1, on the reverse strand, counting down.
ACCATTGTAAAAACTGTGGTATGGTGAATCTGAACAATAACAGATAAGGCTTCGCGTTACTGTGTGAACAAATACGTAATTATTGAAAACTTGCTCATGTGTTTGAAATCACACCCGCTTAAATAAAATCTATTAAATGTCCCAACGAATATAGAAGTACTCAAAATCTATTAAATATCCCAACGAATATACAAGTTCTCAAAAATAATTTCAAACACATGGGTAATTATTTGAATAACCATAACGTTCTCAAAGTAACAATATTCACTGTAATTCGGTTTTAAGTTGTACGCATTATATTGATGCATGTATATAAATATTAGATTATTACCCAAATTTAAAGTAAATTAAACTTAACTAAAACAATTTATGAACACACCTAAACCAAAATAACTCACAAGAAGACAGCTGTGCATCTTAAACTGTACTATACCACTTCAAAAACACGACTTTTAACACGGGAAAATAAAAGCTAATGGTCGATTGATGTTATAACCGCACCTTAAATCTGCTCCGCATGTACTTGGGTTACACTGTATATTGTTGTTTACTATGTACTCAGGGGCGTAAATGTGAGGGGGTGGGGTGCAGAAAAACTAGACGATCGCAAAACCAGTGCAGTCGGTCGCAAAATAGAGTAGTCATTATCGAAATACGTACTCACTGCAGTATACGTCACGCTAATCACGCAAAACTTTATTATAAAATAGTGCAGTCGGTCACAAAATAGGAGCAGTCGGTGTCAAAATAAGTGCTCACCGTATACGTCATGCTACTCACACAAAACTTCAGTATAAAATAATCTTGTCAACTTATCATGTTTGAAAAGATGTTGTGTTTCGCTCTCATTCTGTCACAAAATAAGTGCAGTCACTGCAGTCGGTCTCAAAAACAGTGCCAGAATAGATCTCCTATACTAAGTAGTTGCGTTAATCCGTGTACCTAAATTTCATACGTCACACAAAACTATAGTATACAATAACCACGTCTGCTTGTCACTCTTATTCTGTTGTGAGTATGTTGTTCTATGAAATGTTTTCTACCATGGCAAAAAATAGTCGGTCTCAAAAAAATTACTCACCGCAGTCGGTCTCCGACTAAATGAATTAATGGGATAAACAAACAATCACAAAACAGGCGAAATTGATAGATAGGCCTCAAGATTCTGTCCCATTTCTTATCCTCTCGTTAACGAGAATTTGGTTCCATTTGCCATGACATTGATTCAAATTTTCAAGCCCAGTCCCAAAAATCTAAAACCTCTGTTACATATCTGAAATTTTTTCGCGCAGGCGCGATTCCATTGTAACATCATTCTTCTACTCGCTTACATATCTGAAATTTTTTCGCGCCTGCGGCGCGCGATTCCATTATAAAATCATTCCTCTACTCCTCAATTGTCTTATAGGCCTACTGTCTCAGCACTATCATATTCACGATTATAATGAACTGCCCAGTTTGTAGTACCACTGGTGTGTGGGGCGTGGAGCGTCTGATTGTACAGATGTTATGTCAACTCTAGAAAACTGACACGTGGTGCTCGGCTCCGGATTGCGTCACTCGCACTGGGAGGTGGGGGCGGGCGTGGGGGGTATGTGCATCAGTCGGTCACATTTTGGCTAAACACCCCCCCCCCAAACGAAATCGTTATGTACGCCCCTGTATGTACTTTCACTTTAACAGCTTGAATATAATCACCTAAAGCATATTTCAAATAGTTTGATTAAAATCACCATCCGTGAATGAGGGCTGACTGTATGGAAACCCACAGCATGTAAACAAGTTGAACTATGTGATGAAACCAAGTATATGTGAATGACCTCCAGGCAGTGTAAGCTTACTCGTCCGGACACCCGTTACCACTGTTTGTCGTGTATTTTGTACACAGGGAGCAATCCATTTGCTGATGACACTATTTTGCCTATAACGTTTTTTTAAGACTTTGAATCCTGTCTAATAGTTTGGATTGTTCGTACTTGGTTTTATTTTATAATATTTCATTGAAATTCCGCGCCATTTCAGATTATTACTATTAAAATTAAAATTTAATTTGATCAAAACTTACGTACTCAATCGAAACATCCATTAACACACCTTCTCTACCGTGCATCGTTCTGGAGAAAAACGTATCTTGATTTTTTCATTTTATTAAAACTTGACGAACGAGTATAAAAAGCATGCGTTCCACCTGAAAGAATCTATTCAATATTTACAGGTTGGTGGTGATGAGGATAAAGGTGAATGTGTAGTTTGATACTGGTTCAGTTTTAGATTTAAAAGATTACGTTACACTGGTTTATAATAATTACTTTTAATACCTTTCCCCACCGGCTGTGTTTTTAGAGGGTTGAATTAATACTCATTTTACTTTCCTTATAGTCACCACAGAAAAAACTAACCAAATAAAATATGGAAATTAAAAAAGTTGAAGATGTTCTTTCAGTTCGACAATGGAAAAGAGACAGAGTTCAAAAATACTACTTTTCTGCACCAAGGGACCTAATGAAGTAGGGCATACGGCAAATTATCACCGAATTTTAAAACTTGTTTGACTTCTCATTTTCTGCAGCAATGGCGCTAATGAAGATGGGCATACACCATGCATGGAAATTTGGCTCGAATTTCAGGTAACATGTCGATGTCATAGTTCTGAAAGGTCTTAAGTCTCAAAAACTGTCGGATTTAGTTTTTGAGATGTGAGAGGAAAAACTATCCCAGTCTTGATAACGCAATAAGGATATCAACATTTTAATAGCAATGTTTTTTATGAAAGTTACGACCTTACAGTTCTGAAATTTTGCTTAGAGAAGCCTCTAAATGTGATTAGTCATCCTATGCAAAAAAGCTATTTGGGTCATAAGTGGCACTTACAACCTTCCAGAACTATGGCATCGATGTGTCCTTTTGTAAGTACACCATTGGGTGCAAGAGAGTCCGTGGGGATCTCAGTTTTTCTTTGTCTGCCAGTCCGTCTGTATTCCACCACTGACAAATAGAACACCAGACTGTACAATTCCAATACAATGTCTCGGCTAACTCGGAGATCGAATCCAGGACCTCGGGGCTAGTGAGTGTACACGGGAGTTATGTTTTCGTCCCCTCCGAACGACTAGACAACTGTCCTTATCGGACTCTCCGTCCTGCATCACTGACAAGGAGGAGTCAAGCCGGAAAATCTGGATGAACTTTCCGGGCCATTGCTGGGATCGATCACCCGCCAGCGAGCGTCTTACCCACTTTGCCACCACGATCTCTCTGATGTAGATTTAAAATTCAGTATTGGTCCTTTCCAATCTTGTTATCTTTTTGTAAAAATATAATAGTCTAGTATCCAATATTTAGGACACAATTGGTACTGAAAATTTTAAAATCAGTACTGGTGTCGTGTACTTCATAGTTTCGGATGCCATTTGTAATGAGCAAAGAAGCACAAATTCTTCAAGACAATACGGACATAATTAGTTACGTCTGATTTACAATGACAAAATAATAATACCACAGAACAATATTGATTAGAAAAATTATGATAATGTATTTGAAAATGTAAAATAAATTAATTTGTATACATTAATAACATTAATATGTGCTTTAAAGATAAAATCTAAGTCATTTGAAATTGATACCCGCCCACTATACATTCTCGACTAGACATTTGATCCATGAAGATAAGTAACTCAACAGCACATAATATAATGATAAGATCATTTTAGGTAAAAGCGTACAAAAAGGTACAATGGTTATACAGTGTGAATACAATGACAAATTTTCTATATATAAAATCACACAGTCATACAGCGGTTACTCAATACATATTCATTTTATAAATGTATTATAGACATATGAATAGGGGTTATGTGGATATAGATATGGTATTATAGTTCGTTAATCGAGCTGTATATACAATAATATCCGTTATAGAAGTTAGTCACATAGTATATTGGTTAGATTAATATGTGTTTTAAGATTTATTACACGAATTTATTGGTTTATTAATATTGGTTTTAACGGGAGCAGTCGTTGTTTTAATATTCCATGACTTCTGATTAGAAACAGACGTTTCTTTGGTGCCGATCGATGGACAATCATCGTTTAATGTTTCGGCATGTGACGTAGACGAGAAGATCTCTAATCGTTGAGCGACATTTATTATATAAGAACGACATTTGGGTAAGGATCCGTTTGTTGTTATCAAAAGCACTACTGGAGGTTATACCAAATTGAATCACCATTTTCGTGTAGCGTTGCCTGGCAACCGCTGTTATCAGATCAATTGGTGGGTTTATAAATGATGTTGAAACAGATTATAGACCAGATGAACCACCATGATCCAACATCTGACCACATGTATGGATATGAGGGACAGATACAGAACGATGAACCGAAAGAGGTCTTCATATATTCCGAGTTGGATGCTCATGAAATAAAGCGAATCATCATTTCCATGTTGACGGATAATCAAATATCATTTTGTGATTCGAGCTGTTTTCTTCCAGAAGAAACAGGATTGCACAGTTTTACTAACTGCTTACAAAGTTCCCGACGAGTAACTTTAATAATATCACCCCAGTTTCTGGATTGTAAATTAAGTTTATTCTATAGTGAGATGGCAGCGCAGTATACACGAGAGATTATCCTAGTCCTCTACAATGTATTAATATCGCAAATACCGCAAAATTTAAAATCGTTTAATATTATATCAGTGAATGAAGATAAAGATTGGTTTGAAAAAATTCAACAACATCTTCAATCCCATCGTAAGTATCATCCATGTACCTGTCTACGCCCCCTTTTGACAAAACGCTCTGACAGTTCAGATCCAAATGTTTTTCCGTTTAGACCACATATTTGGAGCGTCTTAGTTTAGAGCCGTTTCATCTCTAGCACATATAATGATTCTATTCTTAATTCGATTGAATCCAAACCGGAATAGCTGACTGGTCACCACTGGCTTACGGCTGTGGTTTCGATCCCTGGTTTGAGCGTATGTGGCATGGAGATAGGGGCGCCTTCTCAACCTCGTGGGTTTCCTCCGGGCACTCCGGTTTCCTCCCACTGCTTAAGACCCCTACGCGCAATTATTGAAATAAAATGAAACCATATGTTAGTCCCGAAATGACCTAGTTTGTGTCGAGTGGACGTTAAACCCAATTTCTCTCTCTCCCAAACCGGAATATTATCTTCTGTGGATGTATTTTTTTATATTCAAATATTCAATGTGTGTATAATTTTTCGCGGGTTATGTCAATTATTCTTAATATCGAAAAACACTAAAATATACACACAAACTACCGAACGATTACCGACTGAAAGATCTCGTCCGGGGTCCAAAAAAGTATATGTGTGTGTGTGCCGGAGAGGGGAATGGGGGCGGTGGAACATGCAAGAGTTTGTAGCAATATCTGACCCCCGGAATATAATATTTTCCCAAATAGCACTATGTATGGAGGACAATTATTCACACACCGTCACACAAAATAAGGGTCGAAGTTATTATTAGTCATTCTCTCCCTTTACCCCTTTGGATGTTGGTTGCATTGTTGGTATAGAACTAGAAGAAAGGGTTTGAATATACATTTCTGTCAGGTTTAGGTGAATATTAATGCTTTTGAAGTGGATTGATACAAGAGTTAGTAAGATGGTTAGGTTGAAATGTAGGGCGGACAGATGCCTGTTTACTTGTATGCTACTTCCAGTTTGTGTATCTCAAGTTGTGCATAATGCACTTCATAGCTGATTTTCACAACTCAATCGCTACATGTTTCTCCATCTGTGGTAAAAGTGCCGAAACACGGAAAAATCTGGGAAAAAGTTAAAGTCGGTCTAAGAGCCGAGAATTAACATTAGAATCAACGAGGAAATATTTGATTAGCTGTGACCATATAAGGATGGGATAATGTGTCACAGCTGTTAATCTCTAGTCCCATCTTATCGCAACGTATCAAGCAACCAATGACTTCATTTACATAATCATAAATATTCCTTACTTTGCAGTCCATGTTGTCTTTCCACGAGACGAACCTTCAGATGAACCAGATTCTGGAATTCTACAGTTCACAGATTCACCATCATCGGCTAATGGACATTCATATGTAAGTCATTAATTTAAATCACAAAAAATGTTTCAGCCTTCAGTGTCATGGTGGGTTGAGAAGTTGACACTTGCGTTGTAAACCAAAATAACCCCTTTCACCCAAATTGACAATATTTTAGGATATAGGGAATTAAATTCCGCAACGCCCAGATTATTAAATTGTTTGTGATTTTGTACACGCTAACATTATGTACGTCCACATCTGCTTGTGAACATTCTACAGTTCTATATTATTTGCGTGTTTTTTTCCCAAATTTAACACATTATTTATTGGGTTATAAGGCACACCCCAATCCTAATCAAGAACTATTCATTCTTAAACACCTATTGGTTTGCATGTGAATTGTCCCTTGGCAGTTATAAGAGTAGGCATTTGCGTAGCTGTCCGAGCAAGAGTGCCCCCATAGCACACAGTATGGCGTATGCACGTCTTCATGAACCCAATGGTAGTAGGACATTAAACACTATTTCAAAATTGCCCTCATATAAAACTGCATTATCCCGGATTAAATCCCATTTTATTCATGCTTCAGGTAGGTAGATCGCGTTATACAGATGAAGAAAAACAGGTAATGATTATCGACATTCCACTATAACAAACACATTCATATCAAAACAAATTTTAGTATAGAAGCCAAAGTAAGAATTGTGGATTTGAGAACATCGTTTAACAGTTTTGACATTGCTAAACCGAGCTTGAAATCCCGAGGTACTTTATGGAACACTCACACCCTGGGCCGACACCCATCAGTTAAAAAACTACAACTTATTGACGTATTTCTTTTGTTTTTCTATTTGATATACGTAAACATGTCTCATGTCTTTATATTTTTAAGGTTTTCGTTTTGTCAAACATGTGTGAGGAAAGTAGATTTGGTACCAATCCATTTCGTCCTTCCTACTTTGCACTTCAAATGGGTTATTTTTACCAACTACAACATACAGACAAGATAGCTTACCAGGCTTTGGATGACTACCAATGTGAAGATATTGTCATCAAGAATGGCGACATTTTGCAAATCATACAAGACTCGCCCCGCTTGTGCAGAAAAGTTGTGGTTGAAAACGCGTTGGGTGAAAGAGGAAGTATACCATTCGCAATCTTAGCCAAAATAGAAAGTCAACTCCCTGTGCTGCTCCTGAAGATTATTCGTTCCCCAATAAGTGACGATGATACTGCGATCTTTAGACACACTTTAGAAACAATTGGGCTCCCTTTTTACGTTGCGCTAGGTACAGAAATATCATCTAATCCGCTGTTCATTATACGCAAAGGCGACGTCTTGCAGATTTTGGCATACGATGAGACTAAGTTACTTATTAGAAACTGCAGAGGGGTCTGTGGATTCTTATCACGGAAGGACAGCATGACGTACATCTGATTTATGACATAGTATATAGGCTAAAGATGGATGATAGATATCTCTCGTGGTTAGATTATCAACAAAAAGAGTGTGTGCAGGTGTGTGTGTGTGTGTGTGTATGTGGAGGGGGGGGGGGGGTACTCAATGGTGTCTAAACCTATGTACTTAGAAACTAAATAGTTCATTATTTTATTTGACGGTTTACCCTATTGCTGGGGAAAAACGACACGCTCTGTAAATTGCTTTAATATTTATTTATCAATTACACTTTCCTTGTTGATATGACAACAATAAAACTATTAGAAAGGTTGAAATCACATCATGGAAGAGAATAATGTCGTATAGTAAAGACGAAGCAAAGACAGTTAGGTTACTGGGCGTGATTAAAGAACTTAAATCTAAATCCGAGAGGCAAGCGAATCCTCGATAACAAAAGTGATGTCGATTTAAAGAAAGTTGACTCGTGGAATACATATAGATATTTTCCTATCCGTTAACAATGTTAACTCTGCAAATAAAACAAAAATTCATATATTGCTGATTTTAGTGTTAGCTATAAACTCTACCAATGCAAGATGAATTAGCTGCCTGAACCATCGTAAATTTAAAACGGAAACTACTTAACTTTACTTATTATAAACTTACCTGTGTGTTTGAAATAAACTCCCGTAAAATAAGATTCATTGCCCAACTAATTATCCCAAAGATATAAAGTTCTCGCTTGGCAAATTTGACTATTGACATGTATTTTCGATGGTTTTGACAGTAGCTGTTGCCCCCCCCCCCCGAACTCGAACTCAACCAATACAATCTGATTCGAATACAGATCTACATTTCGCTTCTTTTTTTATTCTTTCGATGTCCTACACTACACGAAGATTTGACCAGTTGTATCGATAGATCGCGTCAGAGGATATACGAGCGACTTGTGACCCAATGATGTAAGATATTTGATTAACAAATCAGCATTGATTTTTCTAGTGGATTACCTACAGTTCCGTGCAAAACACGTCTAAAGCTCGCCGTCACATACCGTTTTATTGGCTAATCTCGCAAATTATTCAGAACATGTCAATGATAGCAACTCTTCCAGTATACTAGTGTAGTAAAGACAAGTAAAACGAAACTTTTTAACGACAAAAAGAGACACGAAATCCGATCTGTGTTGTAATCAGAGAGGGAGAGAGAGAGAGAGGGAGAGAGAGAGTTGGGGTTTAACGTCCACTCGACACAAACTAGGTCACATCGGGATTAACATATGGTTTATTTCAATAATTCGTAGGGGTCTTTAGCATAGGGAGGAAACCGGAGTGCCCGGAGGAAACCCACGAGGTTGAGAAGGCGCCCCTATATCCATGCCACATACGCTCACACCATGGCTCGAAACCACAGCCGCAAGCCAGAGGTGACCGACCAGCTAGAGGTCGAAGTGCGGCACTCTAGACCACTAGCCCCCCCCCCGTGTTGTAATCAGACTGAACTGAACAGTGAATATGTCATCCGTTTAAGGATAGATTACAGTGATTACAATATAAACACACATTTACCAACCCGACTGAAGAAGTAAGGTGGTATTCTTCATATTTAGGAAATCAACAATCACAATCAACTCCATCAAAAGCTCAGCTATTACTTTGCACATGATCAACTAATTAGGCTGCATTAAAGCTGAACTCCGATTACAAAACTACAGAAATGATCAAATAAAAAAAATTACTGCCAAACATAATCGCCATACTTGTTTTCAATTTGCAGAAGAAGTATGGCCGCTGTACGGTGTACGAAAACAGAGGCAGGCCACGCCCACATCCAGTATACACTTTGGGCACCACACTGTCCACATCCGGCTAGCAATATCTCAACTACGAATTACCAGCTACTGACTGGGCGGTTTTTCTCTATAAATTGACTGAAAATAGTATTGCTACACAATTATTATGTCTGATCAGGTACATATTTTGTTAGTAAAAACTATTTCCTGTTTAGTGTAAATGGGTATTAAAATTTTGCCCGATGCAGTTAGGTCTTATGTAAACAATGCACGCACCATTGAGCCAATGGTTGGCGCCGCGTGATGTCATTGCACGTGCTGAAGACAGTCATATGTGACAGAGATAATTCGTAATTCTCTGTGAAACAGATTGGTGTTGATGTTGTAACGTAGTGGTGGGGTTGGGATGGCCTAGTGGTCTAGTGTGCTGCGCTTCGACCTCTGGCTTGCGACTGTGGTTTCGATCCCTGGTGTGAGCGTATGTGGCATGGAGATAGGGGCGCTTCTCAACTTCGCGGGTTTCCTCCCACTGCTAAATACCCCTAAGGGCAAGCGAATTATTGAAATAAAATTAAACCATATGTTAGTCCCGAAATGACCTAGTTTGTGTCGAGTGGACGTTAAACCCCATTTCTCCCTCTCTGTATAAGGAAAGTATTACGATAATTAACCAAACAGATTATGGTAGACTAACTAAATATGAGCGGCTATGTATAGCGCTGATAATTAAACTTAATAAAAACCCATTCACTATAAATAAAGTTATCCAGTTTCCTGGAATGTAAATTCATTACCGAAATACTTACAGATGCATTATGGGAGATTAGATAAAGAGCTGGTAGTTCTCACTATAATAGTTAAGGGGATTGTAAAGGGATTTTGTTGAATATTTCAGTCAAATTGATCAAATCTGAACCGAGAATGTAGCGATTGAATTTTGGGCCTAGTCAGTACGATAAAAACACAGTCTCAATTATCCACTTCTTGATTTAATTACAAATGAGTGTCAAGCACCAAATTTTATCGCAATCCAGTAAATATCGCAGGCTATCGATGCCATCGAGCGTTGATTATGGTCTGGATAAGTTTAGTAATGTCTTATTAATAATTTAGATATCATTTAAGTCCTAAGGAAAGACCTACGATAGGCAGATTTAACACTTGCACATTATAATGTATTTAATAAATTATGGGATTCGAAATAAAAATAGAACCCATTTCAGCAGAAGTTTAGGTCTTTAAAATATTACATAGAAGAAAGACATATTTTGTATTTAGGGTGAACTTCCCTCAAAAATGGAATTAGGAATGCGGACATTAGTTTTACATAGAAAAATCTACAAAATATGCCGTATACTCCGATGTCTCGTATTGGTTGGTCGCAGCACAGGAAATGTAAAAATAAGTTTCTGGATGATCGAATGTCCGAGGTTCTTTGATAACCAGTTCCCTAGTTGTCAGATTTCCAGCTGTATTAGTCTCGCGGACAGTAAAAATATCATTGTTGACTACAGCTATTTTTGTTTCGCCGACATCATCAGGTACCATGTAGAAGGATAGGCTAGGGCGTGGTCTACCAGTTGACGAACAGGTTACGACTACCTGAAAACAAGAATGTACATCATAACTAAAGATTAAATTAAATGGGGTTTAACGTCCTACTGTGTGCTCCGATTGGAGTAATGAAGACGGGCATACGCCATATATTGTGATATGCGGACAATTGTGCTTCCACTGCGGCGCCACGGCCTACTGTTACAGGATGTCGAATTTCAACCGCCACTGGATCTTGTACACGGGCCCTGGTTAATAGAGAGAGAGAGAGAGAGGGTGAGAGAGAGAGAGAGAAATGGCGTTTAACATCCACTCGAGACTAACATATGGTTTAGTTTTATTTCAATAATTTGCTTGCGAGTAGGGGTCGTTAACAGTGGGAGGAAACCGGAGTGCACGGAGGAAACCCACGAGGTTGCGAAGGCGCCCCATCTCCATGCCACATACGCTCACACCAGGGATCGAAACCACAACCGCAAGCCAGAAGGGACCGGCCAGCTAGAGCCCCGGTTAATAAACCAGTGTCATATTCAGTTAGTCACCGTAGCTCCACAAATTAAAATACATGAAAGTATGATTTTTATGATTTGATGATCGAAGACTTTATTTACCTGTCCATTTTCTCGTTGATGACTCATCTGTACCCGAACATGCTCTTCAAAAATGTTAATTCTGAAACTATATGAAGAGAAAAGCCCCATTTGTAGTACAAGTGCCTCCACCACGTAGTCCCCAGCATCCAGTCGACTGATATCATATGATGTAATAGTGGTCTCTGTAACATAAGGAACTGGATAGACGCCGATATCAAATCCCACCAATGGCTTCTTGACACCGTCCACTTTCTTGTACCAATAAACATATGTCGACCGAGGATTATATACCCAGCATTGAATCTGTGCTACGTCACCTATTACGTAATTGCCTTCATTGTTATCCAAATCACATCCCAAGTTCAGTTCCCGAATCGGTTTGGGTGACCATTGCCATTTAGGGAAGATACGATAAAGTCGATAAACGTCGATGTAGACCGAAAGGTTTGCTGGGTTACCTCTAGTATTCAACAGGAGGCTTGATAGTACCACCGAATCCTTATAATTCGGATTAGCTAAATCCAGCAAGGCTTTATAATTCACATTACTATCGTTTTTTATTTCTATTTCACCCTTTAAACTTGGAACATCAGCTCCACCTATTCCGGAGCCATAGACGGTCATTTGTGAATCATTGAGATTGGCATTAGGACTTGATATATGGGTAACTAAATCAACAACTCTTACTTGTCTTGGGTCATATCTTATATCTCCGTGATCGTAGCGCAGAGTAATGTAAGGACTAACAGTGTTATAGACGCGACCACTGTCGTCTTCACGACCTCTTCTCGGATAGTGTAGTTCCACGGATATAATGTCATGCAAACTAGCTTGCATGAATATGCGTTTAAGCCCGAGGGGATAATTGTTTCCATGAACCATGTTAGCAATTGAAATATCTTGAATGAGAACAATACGATGAACACGACTATCTTCTTGGTGAAGTAAACAGATTCCCGTTCCTGAAATTGTAAGTTAAATGTGAAAGAGATGTGGTTTAACGTCTACTCGATACAAACTAGATTATTCTGGGATTAACGTATGGTTCAATTTTATTTGATGGGGATTATCACCAACTCAAAACAAACAAGAAAATTTCGGGACTAACACGTGGTTAAAGTTTATTTCAATAATTAGTTGCAGCAACCTGGGGACCCGTAGAAAACCAACGAGGTTGGACAGACGTCCATATTCCTTGTTACGTCAGACGGGTACTCGAAATCACGCGACGTGATTCAATAACCAACATTATGATATAAAACGCAAGCGTTTAAACCAATCGGGCGTCCTTACCAATATATTTTACAAAACTGATCCGTAGACAGCGGTGGCTCACGGAAGAAGAAGTGTGGTCGATAACCGGTGTTGGCTCATGAGAAAGCGTATCGGTATTTTCCGGTGTCGTTCCCCCATTGTCTTTCGTTCGGATGAGACGAAAAACGGACGGCCTGTGTACACATTGGTGGATTACACTTGGAATAACCCATGACAGCTGAAATTCCATATACAAGTGTGTGCCTTGCTGCAGGAAAGTTGGGTGTTTACTATAATTTGATTTAACGTATTTTGATATGTATTAAAACTAGTGCACATGGTATTTAATCTAGGACTTCCCAGCCCAAGGTCGATCCCTAAGAACCATTTTTATTATGCCCTCTGACGTAAACCCCCACTATAACGCATGCGATCTTCATGGAGTGTAAGCCATCGAAAGTATAAAAAAACCGAAACGAAATATAATCTGGATTGGAAGTAACCAGTCATACATCTTCTACCTACCACAATTATTCGCTTGAAGATATAGTTGTGTTCCACCATGTTCAACTTTAACATAGATGTTCATCAAATCTGTATCAGCAACAAAATCTACTGATGATATTTCATACTGTTGTGTTGGATCAACGGTAAATCGAGCATGGAACTCAAACACATGTACTTCTTGTTTTATCTGCAGAAATAATCTTATATAATATACAGTTTCAGTGCCGGATTAACCTTGTGGGGGACCAGGGACATACCAACTGTGCAGGGGCCCAATTGTTGTTCGTACTGAACCCGGATCGTATTAGTATGCATCCGCGCCTTGAGTGTTTTCCAACAGAAATTTATTTTAAAATTAGGATTAATTTCAGTGCAGCGATTTCATTGACGTTTAGAATTCGTTGACAATATGCGTATTTTAAACAGACTCTTTCTCCAATAATGTTTTCTTTACTTTATTTTATTGAAATTATTTTAGGTCACCCGGAATTGTGGGGCGCCCATAAACGTGTGCGTGTGTGTGTGTGTGGGGGGCTAAATGTGGGGGTGGGGGTGGGACATTTGTCCCACTTTGCCCCCCTTAGATCCGGTACTGCACATTGTACAAATTATAACGATTACTATTGCTAGAACAGTCAAAGATTTTCAATAACGGCTGTTCCTCTGAAATGAAATAGGCTCTCATGATCATCAAGAGGCCTAGCAAATGTCCTGTTTCGAATATCAAACTTAGAAAAGTCATATTTTTAGATAATTATAAGCAGACCAAGCTGTGATTATTGAAAACTGAACCTTGATAGTAGGTTTCTCTTTAAAGGGACAATAACATTCTTGCTGGCTTGGTAGCTCCAGAAAATAAATAATACCCTTATTCTAAGTACTAGATGTTTAAATGTCCTACCTGTTGTGTAAATTATCCATTACAACCTATTTTATTTGTCCAGAGGGTTCGAAAATATTTTAAAATCCAAGTCACATTTGAAAAGGTTTACGTTAGACTTTTCAAATCAGTTGGTTGAATTTTTCCAATTTTTTAAATTAGGTGTGTTACAATGAAATTTATATCATCATTTAAAAGGAATATTCTAAAATAGTACGATTTGTTGACCAGAATGAAGATTGGGACATATTTTTCAGTTACAACAAGAGTGTTATTGGGGCTTTAAAATCGACCGATTGTCAAAATTCCGAATGTATATCGGTTGGGGAGGGGCGGGGGTGCAAAAGCAAACAAACTATAAATTTTGCAATCATAACAGCATGACTACATGTTTTATACCACCTACTTGGTTATCCAATCGGCGCAGTTGTTCCCTGCCACGTCCAAAATCATACACCATTGACGAGTTGGAATATTGAGAAACCGGCATCCCCTGGGTAATGACCCAGCGCTTTATGTATTCACCCGCCGCGTCAACACATTACACATCGGAAATACTCCGTAGCAATTGACCTCGGGACATGTCCATTTCGGAATAACATTCAAAACAAGGAAAGTCAATATTTATGTCCCCATCACCACAACCAACCACCCCATAGGCTTCTGAGCTAAACTCAACTACTTGCCACTGACACTCTCAATTCTCTTATCTGAATCTTGACTAAATCTTAGTGCTTTACTAAAATCTTTTTAGTTCGTTTCTTTCTGTGAAGCACAATTCCGAGATCCTGCTTTGTCGTCGGAATGTACAAGTTTTTGATGATTGTTTTACTGTCGTGACTGGCATTTATTTTTTGAACAATAACACACTAAAAACTATTATTGAATATCAATTACTGGTTCATAAAACATGCAACAATGGCAATACTCGTCTTCATAAACCAGTATAGGATCTTAAATACGTTCAATTAATTTAAATAAAAATGAAAAAAAAAAGACTTTAATTTGAGCCATACACGGTATACGTGAATATTTGTTACCACTTACCAAGGGTAAATTGTGTAAATCCAGAGGAGCAGAAAAGGCATAAGGCTGAAAAATATGAAAGGAATACAAACAACGAAAGCAAATTGCCCAACCACATCGGACCACTCTGAAACTTTTGAAAAAATGCTATGTTCTGAAATGCAAAGTATAATTATAAATCATAAAACTCTGAACACGTCTTGCCACATTACCAATCACCCCCCCCCCCACACCTCCATGTCCACGATTTGTTCCCCAATCTCTTATAACAAGATTTTGATCTTGAAAGTGGAATTAGTTTTAGCGAATTCCAACTCTACCATCGAGGGGTCGCGATCAGATGCTGATTTCTGGAATTGGGTCGCAACCAACAAAGGGTAACCACTGTAAAATGACGACCTTTACCACTTTAAATCGTGCCATTTATTTCTATGCCATTAACGTTCACAGATTAAGGCATTATTTATTTCTAATGAATTTAACATGTGGCCCATGGCTCGTGCTAAAAGAGGAAATTAGAAAAATGGTACCGACTAGTAAATTTGTGTACCCTCCAAATCTCCTGATGCAAGCTTTACGGTGTAAGAAAAACTCTACTGAATTTCAAACTCTTTACAATACTGTAATTCCATCTTGGATTTTCAAGGTGAGAATATTCTCCGTATTGGCAAATTATCAAATGCATATACATGTAGGCATGGAACCAGTTAAGGTGTCACCTGCGAGTATTTCAACCTCAAACTACCAATCTCAAAACAAGTATTATTAGCGTTAACTGAACCATGTACACGAATACTCTACGTTCGATATAAGCTATTCTATGTTAAGTTACCAAACATCTTACCACTGTGGATTCAACTGCTGGTCGTTCCCAGCCGTCCATTTTTTCCCAAACTCTCTCCCGTCTCAACAAATCATAGACATCACTCATCTGTTAAAAAGAGTTAATGGGGTTTAACGTCCTTCTCTTTCAATTTGGCTAATGCAGACGGCCATACACCGTACAGTGTGTTATGTTATGGAGAAATTATACCCGGACACGCGACAGCCAAATATTATATCGAATATCAAATTCAAACTGCCAATGGTTTCTCGGGTTTTCGTCCCAAACGAATGTTAGACACCTTTCCTTTTCAGACCATAAAGTTTTGCACCACTGACAAGTGGGAATCACGCGGGAAAATCCCAATGAACTTGCTGGGCCCATACAGGGATCGAACCCACGACGTCCACACATTGTATAATGTATAACATTTATTTTGATTAATAGAAGACCGATGTCCCCCCCTCCCCCGAAATCCCAAATAAATAGATGAAACACATCTATTTTTTTCATCACTCTCTATGAAATAGAATCAAGGCTATAGTGTCTCAAAGCATTCACCACCCAATTTAAAAGCAGAGTTATGTTCCAATGTTTTGACCAATCAAATTGTTTATCGCTCCTTAGCTTAAGCATAAAATTCTGACCACCGACATTAGTCAAGGTAATGATATAATGAATCTGTTTTAAGAGCCAAGACATCAAGAGATGTACACATTCGTTGAGATACCAACAAGAACACAGTCGTGTTATATTTCTTCATTAACAAATATAGCCATCAATACATGAATTGTTAAATCAGTGTAATGACGTATCCAAATTAATCTAAATTCATTTAAATAAGAAAACTAAACCCATTTTGGAAACTGACCAGTAACATAAATAAACAGTTCTTACTGCCATTTTGATTTATTCACTATTATATCTAATTCCGGGAACCACGGTGGATAAGACGCTGATTCGCTAGGCCGGAGATCGCGTGTTCGATCCCCGTATTGGCCGAAAACGTACAAGGTTTCTCCGTGTCAGTGGTGCAGGGTGGAGGGCCTGACAAGGACAGCCGAAGAGACGAAAAACCAGGGTCTCGTGTCGTGCTCGTAAAAGATCCATTGGCAGTTTGAATTCGATAAAAGAGTAGATCATAATGCCGCTGCCCGAGCATAGCACACTGTGTGGTGTACGCCCGTCTTCACTAGCCCAGTCGGAGCAGAACAGTAGGGCGTTAAACCCCATTTCGGTTTTTTTTTCATTATTCCGTGACTGTCACGATAAATTCTCCCCCCGTAGAAATTCTATTGTTTCATCTCTAATCAACGGTCATTCCTCTAACGCGGTCAGCGGTCACTATGTTACTAATAAAATATTATATGTAGCTTTAATTGCTCTGGAGCATTCCCTGTAAATTGTTCTGTGTAGAAATGGGTTTAAAAGTTTGGGTTAATGTTCCTCGTTTCACTAATTTAAATAATGCATATAAATTTCAAAAAGATCGGATGATGACTTTTGGTATTAGAGCGTTAACAAGGTTTAATGAAGTGAAACCGGACGGACAGACAGAGGGACAGACAGACAGGGGGTGGTAAATTCACCGTGCAGAAAAACAGAAAGTTCAACCTTACCCCTTCTAGATCCATTGGCGTCATTTCCCGCCGCTGAAATTTGTTATACAACACATTGTCTGCAGTGATCTGAAAATTTCAGATAATAATAGCTCAACAGACTATCGCGAGGTGATTCACCTGACTACAAATTAATACTTTCTATAACAAAATGCACCGGTCCATGTCAAATCGTTCTTGGGTACAATTGTTTCTTTTTTTTTTAAAAAAACCCAACAACATTCTCTTGCAATTAGTAAGAATTAAATCTCTGAAAGGAATATCAAACAAGAAACGGCCCAATTCCACAACATTCGGCAAACCAGTTCCACTTTTTCTTGTTGGTCTGTTGGGCAAAATAGTTCGACAAGTAACCTGGTAAAAGTCGGACGGATATCTTAGAATCGTCTGCCATGTATCGTACTCTCATGTATCATATTAGTACTGTCATGTATCGTACTGCCATGTATTATATTAGAAAATATTTATTCCATAGGTCAATGTATAGAATGCTGCGCCGCCATGAGATTAATCCTACTTTTGGTGCACCCCAAGCCAAAACTTCGCGTTATCAAACTGCTTAATTGGCTAACGCCCAACATCCCCAGTTGTGTATTAAAGCCAACTAAAACGACATTTTGAACTATTAAAAACGAAACAAAACAGGGGCTGTGTTTTAATAAGGTTGAAGACCGGTCGTAAAAATGCGGTTTTGTCATATGGCCAAACAATTTATGAGCGGCTCACAGTAAAACCCCCGACTATCATGCGTCAAATATTACAGTATACTCACTGCGTTAGTAATTCCAAAGAAAAGGATCAACACCGACAACTGTGACATACTTGTCCTCGACAAATAACAGTTATCACTAAAAGTGCATTTAAAGCACGCCTTTTATAAAATTCTGTTGGATTTCGCAATGATGTCCCTGAACTTTACATAATTGGTGAAAACGACTCGAATTGATCAATTATTTGTTTAAATTACCCTGACCTTTTAACTCTAGCATTCAATTTGCTGCATTTATCTTAGTTTGTGACTGTCGATTCTTGAGTAAAGAGTCAGCAGATGGACACAGATCACTAAATATTCATGGGCAGTCACCTATTTAGGGCGAAAGTTATTTTTAGTCCTTCTCTCCCTTTCCCTTTTTCCCCCTTTTGCATGGCGATTTTTGTTGACTTTTTGGTGTAGAATTGAAGAAAAGGGTTTAAAAATACATTTTCTGCCAGGTTTTGGTGAATATTCATGATTTTGAGGCGGAAGGATACAAGGGTTGTGAGGTTGGTTACGTTGAAAGGGAGGGCAGAAAATTGCTTGTTTAGTTGTCTCTACTTCCAGCCTGTGTATCTCAAGTTTTTCATGGTGAACCTCATACATCCTTTTGGGCCAGAGTTTGCCACATGTTGCTCCATCTGTGGCAGAAAGCGTTCTACCCAACGAATATTTGGGAAAAAGTTACAGCCGGTCTAAGAGACGAGAATTAACATTAAAGTCAATGGGGAAATAATTAGTGATCTGTGGCCAGATAGTGAAGCGCAAACTTGCGATAAATATGATCCAAGGGAAATAACTCTAAGTTTAAGAAATAAACACGAGGTGATTGCAGATATAATTTGAACGAACAAAGGAATTAATCCTGCCAAGGCTTGGATTTAAGGGAGGCGGGGTAGACCTAGATAACAAACCTCACCTCTCAACCCTCCGTGTTTCGAGTTAAAAGATGATCCTATATAGTTCAACGTATCAATGCGATTGCGAATCACACTCGCTCAAAGTAAGCAAAATTGACAATATTATTGAATATTTTTCATAAAAACAACGATTGAATATTGTTATTTATATTATTTCTGCTACACCCAACCAAAATTCAGGCGCGGATCGGGGGGGGGGGGGTCCAGGGGGTCCGGACCCCCCCCCCCCCCCCCCCCCTACTCAGGCTTGAAAATTTGAAACTTAAATCTATGCGATTTTATTGACGATTTTTAGACCTGTAATTTTGGAATTTACCTTCCGGAAATACGCCAGAATGCACCAAATTGAATCTAATTTAACAAATTTTTCTGGGGGAGGGCCTCCAAACCCCCCGTTAATTGGTTGAGCGCAATTAGTTAAGAAATTATCCAACCTAGACCCCCCCCCCTGCAAAAAATCCTGGATCCGCGCCTGCAATTAAGCATATAATCCTACCTGAAACGGGTATAACTCATCGTATTTAAAATCGAGGCATGAAGCCGTTACTAAGAGCGCTGTCTTTGTAGACGGGAGACGTATCGCGGTGTATGTGGCATAAAAACAACGCTTCGTTAATTTAAAAACGAATATTTGGAGTAGGCTAAAGCGATACTTGTGCCACTGCATTGGCCTCTGTAAGTTTAATTAGTCATAATATAATAAAGTTATCTTATTTTGAAGATGTTACATGCAGTAATTTCAAAACCGAGTTTGCCACTTGGAACTATAAAGGTACCCAATCGTAGCTAAAAACAAGCACATCAGCATATCTCAACGTTTTTAGCTACGTTCTCGTAGCTAGGGTAGACCAAGAAAACGTCTCATTGATACCATGAACTTTATATCAACTTGAATAAAACGGATTTCCAGCGAGATAACGATCGGCGAACAACAATATAGACAAACAACTTATGTTCTACCGTTGCGCTCAGAGTTTTTGCCATTATTTTATGGGGTGGGAATGTAGCTGGCGCCCTAAGTTTGCACCCCGCCCCTAGTTTTGCTCTTGGGTTGTTACTTCTTCGAGTGTCACGAACAACACTACGTGTACCTCCCTGTTCCGTAACATTTCACATTAAATTCCCCCCACCCCCCCTAGAAATTCTATTGTTTCATCTCTTTAATCAACGGTCAATACTCTAATGCGGTCAGCGGTCACTATTTTACTAATAAAATATGTATTTCTTTATATATGTAGCTTTAATTGCACCGGAACATCCCGGGTAAATTGTTCTGTCAAGAAACGATTTTAAAAGTGTGGTCCAATTGTCGAGAGTGACGCATTAAAGCGATAATTTCATTTCAAAGAAATTCAAAACACAATTATTTCTGTCTTTTGCTCAGTAGGTTGTCAACTCACTGTTATACGATCATAGGCATTATTTAACACTGCTATAACTCATTAAGGCAGGAAATAATAACACAATTACCTCCCTTGTTTTTCTATTCCCCCCATGCCCGTACCATTATGTGCAATAATAATGGTCCGCCAACATCAAAAGATGACGTCACATCCGAATTTTAATAACATAACCCGTAACCCGTCTGGTATGTTACTTATTTCCGTTGCTCACGTAAACAACTACATAACCCTTTTTTTAGAATGTTACTTGTTTCAGATAATAATTAAAAACCAATTACATTCCATCAAGGGAAGTTAATAGTGATATAGACAAATTATAGCTAAAGTGCGTAGAAATTGGGTTATTGCATATTTTGAATCGCTTACTTTAAGTACCATGACAGTGAAAAATATCTAAAATTTATTTCTTCAGTTTTACAATTTGGAACACAACTAACATGGTTAAATAAGTTTTAATAATTTATATAGATGAAAGTAAAAGAGAAAAAGAAAATTCCAGTAAATAATTATAATTAGATTTGATTTGAAAATTCCCAATACTTACAATTCCCGGAAAGTTTCCCTGGAAGCTATCCAAAACTCCCGGAAAGTTTCCCACCCTTTGCAAGCCTACACACAGTGTTCTGATATCTTTTCAAGTAGAAATATGAATACTAGGATTTAGATTTCATGAGTATGCGGAAGCCGCCCTTATTAGCACAGCCGGTGTAGAACTGTAGGGTGTTAAACTCCATTACATTTCATTTTATTTGGTTCATGCAGAAGATCCCAAAACACATGAACCCACAAACAGAGGACCACCTGTCCACAAACTATTTGGACTAAAAACTCATTCAGACAGATTAATCTATCAAAATTTTGCTTCAAATCCTTCTCAAATAATTGTAGTCGTGAAGGAGGTGGTGGTACCGGGAATCCTCGTATTTAAACCCTCTCGTTATTAAGAGCATGGGCTAAATAACGAGTTTAAATTTTGAATTTAAGCCCCTGGGCTTAAATTCTAAATTTATTTTAGAGTGGTCTCCCTATTAAATTTTCAAAGCACATCTGTTGACATTGCTGGAGTCTTGTTAGATTGGTATACCTTATACTGTTAGCGCCATGAGATGGTTTCACTTCTTTAAAAGTCATTGCAGGTGACATCGCAAACACTAAAAAGAACCCCAAATGTTTGTCGTTTTTTTCCTCTTTTCGAATTTTAAATACGAGAATTCCCGGTACCCCTGACAAAAACAATCTATTAAAAGAAGCCATGGTTACGGTATCTTGCAACGAATGCGAAGCCGGATGAGAGAGAGAGAGAGAGAGAGAGATTGGTTGGGGTTTAACGTCCATGAGAGGGGGTAACGTCCACCCGACAAAACTAGGTTATTTTGGGACTGACATATGGTATAATTTTATTTCAAAAATTCTCTTGCCCGTAGGGGTCTTTAGCAGTGGGAGGAAACAGGAGTACCCAGAGAAAACCCACGAGGCTGGAGTGAAGCCGGATGAGAATTTATTGCACATACATGATGATGTTGCCCATTTTATATAAATATAGAAGCCTAAATAATTCTAGGATTATCCACATTGTAGTCTCATATAAAAACTGTTGGTCTTCGAATGAATTATCAGTGAGCAGAAACTCTTCCAAATTAGTCTTCTTATCATATGCCATTATATATGTTCACTTTCAACGAATATATCTGCCACATGAAACACTAACGGAAAGAATTAAATGAAATAAAATGGGGTTTAACGTCCTACTGTTCTGCTCCTACACTGGGCAAATGCAGACGGCCATACGCCATACAGTGTGCTATGACGGACATTTTGCCCGGCCTACTATTATATCGAATTTCAAATGTCAAGGGACATTTTACGTGTACACTGGACCAACGATTTGACATATGTCCTTGCAAGGCCCTCCGTCCTGCATCACTGACAAGGGGGAACCACGCCAGAAAATGTGGATGAACTTTCTCAGCGAATGCAAGGATCGAACACCCGGCCACTTCCAGGCTAGTGAGTCAGCATCTTTCCCACTTAGCCACCGTGATCCCCTTAACGGAAAAAAACTATTGGGTAACGAACGGGTCTATGTGCACTTTCAACGATTTAATTATCGACATGAAACACAAAAAGAAAAAAAAGCCTCATTTGTAACATTGGGCAACGAGTAATTAAGTTATCCGTACATTATTTACCCCTGATTTTTTATCAACATTAAGGCAGGGTCATCATAAAATTATTAAACCTCTTTCTTTCAACTGAATCAAAATGAAAACGTGATTAGAATAAACAACAATAGGTTGATAATTATTTAAAAAGGCATATTAATAACCGGTCATTTACAGAGGTTAAGTGCTTTAAAATATAGCATAGAAGAAAGGCATATTTTGTATATAGTGCGAACGTCCCTCAAAATGGAATTAGGAATGCGGACATTAGTTATTCATAGAAAAATATACAAAATATGCCATACGCTCAGATGTCTCATATTCGTTGGTCGCAGAGCAGAAAATATAAAAATAAGTTTCTCGACGATCGAATGTCCGAGGTTCTTTGATAACCAGTTCTCTAGTTGTCAGGGTTTCAGCTGTGTTAGGCTCACGGACAGTAAACATATCATTGTTGACTACAACCGTTTTTGTTTTGCCGCCATTACGAGGTACTAGGTAGAATGATAATCTCGGTCGTGGTCTACCAGTTGACTAACAGGTTACGACTACCTGAAAACAAGAATTTACGTCATAACTAAAGATTAAATGAAATTGGGTTTAACGTCCTACCGTGTGCTCCGACTGGTTAAAGACGGGCATAAGCCATACATAGTTCAGCTCTGAACGTCGATCTCATTACAATCACTCTGAACGTTCAGGCACTGCCCCATTCAATCAATGTCAAAAATAATTGGAGCCCCAGTCAATTTTACTGGGCAACTTTTCACTACTAAACGATGGGGTGTCAATCTATGTGGACGCATGTACAATGTAAACGAACATCTTAGTAAGAAAATAAGACCTTGCTTAATTCGGTAGAGTCAGTATGAGCGACACAACCTAACGAGATAGGTGTCGCTAGGGCGAGCCGGTCACCAGACTAAAGTTACAATAGAATATAGAACATATATACAAGCTTGGGATTAAAATAATTACATAATGATAATATAAGAATATTTGATAAGATGTTAAATTGCACATAGGAAACAGATGTTTAAATACAGAAGAAGATATGGACATAGCAAGAACGCGCGTTAACTATAATTACGTAATATATATCGTTACATTAAGTATAAACTCAAACAGTTAAAGGCATGAAAGATTAATGAGATATCAATTCGGACATTGGTCAATTACTACTTTAACTAAAATCATAAAATAAAATATATACAAATATACACTATAACAGTAGCACCGAATCGTTAAAATTCGGATTTGCTAAATCCACAAAGGCTTTATAATTCACAAAACTATCGTTTTTTATTTCCATTTTACCCTTTAAACTTGGAACAACTCCACCCATTCCGAATGCATAGACGGCCATTTGTGAATCATTGAGATTGGCATTAGGACTTGATATATGGGTAACTAAATCAACAACTCCTGCTTGTTCTGGGTCATATCGTATATCTCCGTGATCGTAGCGCAGAGTAAAGTAAGGACTAACAGTGTTATAGACGCGACCACTGTCGTCTTCACGACCTCTTCTCGGATAGTGTAGTTCCACGGATATAATGTCATGCAAACTAGCTTGCATGAATATGCGTTTAAGCCCGAGGGGATAATTGTTTCCATGAACCATGTTAGCAATTGAAATATCTTGAATGAGAACAATACGATGAACACGACTATCCTCTTGGTGAAGTAAACAGATTCCAGTTCCTGAAATTGTAAGTTAAATGTGAAAGAGATGTGGTTTAACGTCCACTCGATACAAACTAGATTATTCTGGGGTTAATATAGGAAGTAGGCGTGGTTAAATATGGAAGACTAACCAGCTCTTTATTCAGTGTTTTTAGTCTTTATTTTTTAATTCATAGTCCTGAATTCATATTTCTTCATTTGTTGTAGCATTACGACATTTGCATACTAAAATTAACAGTTGTATCTTAAAATCAATGTTTGTTTTATAAATCAGACATTCGTCATATCAGATTGGTAAAATGTATTTTTATTGTATTTCAATGAAGATTACATTTAATTTAGAAAATCGAAAAATAGCCAACAATTACATTTTATCATAGAAATACACATTTTTAAATACAAACCTTGCAAAATATTTCTTTGTAGACATTTTTTCAATAACATTTCTCCGAAAATATTTCTCGAAATTCGTCGAACCGGAACATTATGACGACATGTCATAATGCGAAAGTCATCATAAAACAAAGGAGAATCGAGCAAACATATATACATTCGACTTTGAGGTGTCAGTCTGTGCCACACCAGGGGTCTAATCGTCTGTTATGGGTATTTCGTACTCAGTGGGATATACTCTTTCATTTAAAATTAGTTTCAACTGGTACCTCGAATGTATGAATATAATCTTTTTTCAAGCTCCCTGGGGTCCATATTTGGGGTGTCAGTTTGGGCCATCCCAGGGCCAAAATCGTCTGTTATGGGCAATTTCGTACTCAGTGGGGAGTATTCTTTCGTTTAAAATTGGTTTTGACGGTACCTCGAATGTATGAGTTTAGCCCATTTTGAGAGTCATAGTGTTCGTTAGGGTCACACCTATGGTCTGGGCCCCGGCAGACGACCACTTCTGTGCATCCCAGGTAAGTATGTAGATGCCTATATGGTCAGATATTGGTACCTCGTTCGTCTAGGTTCGACCCGCAGGGTTCCCGGCCTATACGGTAAAGGCAGCGTATAAGTCTAAGTAAATATCATACACACATGCAAATAAACCCTAGTTGGAATCAGAATAATTAATATTATTTAGGCTAAACGCATGTTTAATTTAAGAATAACACATTAAAACAATATTAAAACGAAAGGAAAACGTCATGAAAATATCAAATGTCGAACGAGATTCGGAGATAAGCCAATTAAAGAAAATATGCCACAAAGATGGGTCTTTGTCGTACTTTTGGTTTTGACCCTTCTGGCTTTGTACCGTTGATTACAGATTAAACATCCATAAGTGTACAAATGTGTTGTTATTGATTTGTTCCCATTTGAAGATTGTTCACAATAAGAAGCAAAATAAATAAGATATGTTTACAGGATCATTTTGTTATACGACAAATTAAGTGATGCGTTTTCTATGGCGCTCAGTATATAAGGAAAATAGTAATTTTGGTCACACTATCACTGTTACACCGTAATGATGGTTAAGTTCGAATTTCGTGAAAATCGGACCAAAACTACCAGACAAAATGGTCACCCCATTTTGATCCGATTTTGATGAAGCTTTTAATTTATGTTTTATTCACACAGACCTTGGCCCCATTCGATAATCGCGCATGTCCAAACGTTACTTCCTGGATCATGACTACTGATTGTATTCGAAAAATCACACTGTTAGCTTATGGACCCGCTCGCTAGAAGTCACTATTTGTATTCAATTTTAAAAACCATTTAAATATATCTCTATTACACACCAATGAAAGTTCAGTTTTGAATTTCCTAAAAAATTACAGTTATCTGTTTGTCTTTAATCGAGTTTTGTGAAGAGATTGCACAGTTGTCCCACTGTCTTAAGTCGCTTGTTAATACGAACTTCTATGAAGTTCTTATACATGTACATGTACATTAAATTTAAAATTTTTAAATTCATCCAATGAACAAACAGCCTTTTCTTAGATTAACTTTAATTAGCCCGTTAGCTAACGGATAGCGAAATTGACTTTTCAGCAACATAAATTTAAAGGACCATTAACAAAACGACACGTTATCAAGATAACGATCCGTTAGAGTATAACAGATCGTTAAAATAACTTAGTTTTGAGCAACTAAGCCCTGATGGTTAAAAATTAACGGAGCTTTGAGCAACCGGCCCAACTAGCGGAATAGTGCATTGAATTTACTCAATGCCCACTTTCAAAACATCCCATGTGAGCGCAATATTGCCAGCTTTTCTCCGATGACAAAAGCTGAGCTATGAAACTAACCAATGGCCAGAAGGGGGACAACATCGCTGTACCTATCACTCTAGTCGATAGGTGCGTGGTGATGCACTAAAGATACATTATGGGAGATTAGATAAAGAGCTGACAGTATTCATTATATACTACTCAAAAGAAGTTAAGGGTCAACATGTAAATCGAAACTTTTAAGCACTCTTTTTGTCAGAATTAGTTCAATATGTTTCAATGTCGAGTCTGTTATGCAAAGCATATCCACTTTTTATACACAACTATTCTGAGGATCTGATGAAAATTCGCCATTTTGAGCATAATGAGGTCCAACAAAACTGTCTCAAATTCGATAACTTTGTTAAAAACGAGTGAAACCACCACGTGCTCGTAAGCAGTCGACACAACGACGAGGCATGCTGTCGGTCAGACGTCGAAATTTCAGCCCAAATCATTACCGTACCACCTCCAAAGCGATGGCGTTTTCTGACGTTAACGTCAGCAAATCTTTCTCATTGCCGCCTATAGACGCGAAGTCTGCCTTCATTGAACTGTAATGCAAATCGGGACTCATCAGTGAAGAGTACCCGCCCCCATTGACGCCGTCAACAGTCTCTACGACGTGTGCACCAGTCACGGCGTGCTGCCCTATGATGTTGAAGAAGAGGTGGTAGAACCACTTGTCGTCGCAATCGAATGTTGTGGGCTGTAACAACACGCTGACGTAAGGCCATTTAAATAACATGCCGGCGTTGACATTGGTTTTGGCCTACCAGACGGTGGACGATTTTGAATTGAATTGGTTGCCTGGAAACGCTGCCATAGTCCCTCAATCACCCTCTGGCTACAAACGATTCCTCTGTGTAAAACCCTATTGAAGCCACGCAATGGCTCTTCCTCTGTCAAGTTCACTCAGCTGACGTCTGACGATGTTGAAATTCAACTGAGAGCAGCAGGGCCATGGAAGTTTTTTATGCCAAAACTGTTCATGGAAAATGCATAGTGCACGTGCAAGGACAAGATCAACTCCAAAAAGTCGTACCCTACTGCGTTTGGCGATGCAAACAGTTTTGTGGAGCCCTGTTTTGAGCTTCAGTTAAGGAGACTGTCAAAATCGTTTTGTTTGAAAATGACATATGCCTTGTACACAGGTTTTGTCGTTAGGATATCGTGAAATTTTGACACGATTTCCGCCAATAATTTTATATATATATATCTGATATGTGCATAGAGAATTACCTGGTAGAAAAAAACTTTTGACCCTTAACTTCTTTTGAGTAGTATAATTGTTACAAAATAGATAATGTAAAGGGAAGTTGCTGAAAATTAAAGTCAAATTGATCCACCATGAACCAAGTATTTAGCGATGGAATTTTGAGCTTAGCCTTGATAATCATTACTAAAGTCAGTACGATAAAAAACATAGTCTCGATTACCATTTTTTGATTTAATTAGCAGACAGGGTTCTAAACCAGTAAATATTGCAGGCTAACGATGGCATCGACAGTTGATTATGGTCTGGATAAGTTAATTATTGTCTAATTAATAATTTAGATAACATTCAGGCCTACAGAAAGACCTGCAGTTGGCAGATTTAGCTCTTGCATGATGTATGTTTAATAATCTGGGAATAATCATCCACCGCAATTGGAATGACATGTGCACTATTTGTGTTCAAGTAGGGATTCGTGTTCCTAAAATGTACTTACTCTGATGTTGACCGTACAAAGACGCTAATACTTCGTCAAGCTGTACAGATAGAATCGAGCTGCGGTGGACAGGGATAAGTCCGGTGCAATTGTACATGTTTCAAGAGATGTGGGACGAATAGATGCAGATATTTCAAAAAAAAAAAATCGAAATGCTCCCCATGCTGAAATATTTGTTTGTTTTTTATACGCCCACATTTGGCTGCTGTGTGGGCGTATGTTTCGTTGCCTGGCAACCTTTTTTAAAAAAAAAAAGTGAAGAGATTTGACAGTAAGCCTTTTGAGATGAAAGACAAATACATACATATGATTTAACGTCAATAATTGTTTTACAGTCAATTTTTGTGGGTTTGACAGCACTTTAGTCATTTCGTGTAATCTCCGACCATGATTTCTGAAATAAACATGTCCCGAGGTTAATTGCTAGTCATTTCGTGTATTGACTGGAATAATTTAGTCATTGCACGTATTGCCTGACGCTCACGGGCATTTCACGCAATGACTGATTTGTTTAGTCATTACATGAAATGACTGATTACACAAATATAGAGAGAGCGACACACACATCATTACATACAACACGCGGTCGCGGTCATCGTGCGATCTTTTTTATATTGTACATATGCTTCCTCGATTCTCCTTTTTGTAAGGCGACTTATTGTATGCCAGGTTGACTTCCGCTCATTTCGTCATAATCTTCCGGTTCGATGAATTTCGAGAAATGTTTTTGGAGAAATGTTAATGAAGAAATGCTTTGTAAGATATGTATTTGGAGATTTACATTTAGAAATGTGTTTTTGTCTAACATGAAATGTAAATGAGGATCATTTATTTGATTTACTTAAATAAAATTAAATCAAACAACAATCAGTTTTACATATCTGATATGACAAATGTCTGATTTGTAAAACAAATAAAGATTTCAAGATACAAATGTTAATTTAGTATACAAATGTCGAAATACATAAATTAAGAAATGAAATAAGAATTAAGAACTAGGAATTAGAAACATTGAATAGAGAGCTGTTTGGTATTTCATATTTAAAAAAAATGACTTAAAGTAACCGATTCATACACCAAGATAGTACCTTCTACCCACCACAACTATTCGCTTGAAGATACAATCCTGTTCCACCATGTTCAACTTTAACATAAATGTTCATCAAATCTGTATCAGCAACAAAATCTACTGATGATATTTCATACTGTTGTGTTGGATCAATAGTAAATCGAGCATGGAACTCAAACACTTGTACTTCTTGTTTTACCTACAGAAATAATTTTATATAATACACAGTTTACAAGTTATAATGATTATCAATGCTGGAACAGTCAAAGAGTTTCAATAACGTCCGTTCCTCTGAAATGAAATAAGCTGTCACCAAGAGACCCCTCATCTACCCTGATTCTAATATCAAAATTAGAAAAGTCACACTTGTTAAGATACTTATAAGCAGACCAAGCTGTGATTATTGAAAACTGAACCTTGATAGTACGTTTCTCCTTAAAATCGACTGATTGTCAAAATTCCGAATGTATATCGGTTGGGGAGGCCCCGGGAGGGGCGGGGTGCAAGAATAAACAAACTAAAGATTTTGCACGACTACAAGTTTTATACCATTCAACTTGTTATCCAATCGACACAGTTGTTCTTTCCAACGCCCAAAATCATACACCACTGACGAGTGGAAACCAACCTGGAAATATCGAGGAACCGGGATCCTCTTGGTAATGACCAAGCGCTTTATGTATTCATCCGAAAGTCAATATTTAAGTCCTACACCACCACCACCGCATAGCCTTCATATCCTTCTTGATAATCATGCAACATTTCGACCTTTTTCAATCAGTTTAATATATTTACGATGAAAATAAGAATAATGAATTTAATTTGAGTCATACTCGGTATACGTGAATATTTCTTACAACCAATCGGACTAACATACAGATCTGCATGAGGATCTGACCAGTTGTACTGGGATGGTCACGTTAATTGTCATACGAGCGGCTCTTGACCCTATGGCGTTTTAATAACCAACTCACACCAAAAAAACTCGCCGTAACAGGCTGTTCCATTGGCTAATCCCCCAGACCAAAAAGAACGCGGGTTAAATAACAACTTTTCCATATCCTAGTGTAGTAAAGACAAATAAAACCAAATTGGTGAACTATAAAAACGAAACGAAATAGGATGAGTATTTTAATCAGACACTATATGTGAATATATATTGCAACTCACCAAGGGTAAATTATGTATATCCATAGCAGAAAAGGTGTAAGGCTGAAAAATATGAAAGGGATACAGACAAAAAATGAAAGTTCAAAACAAATTGCCGAAAAATGGTATAGAGCCTAGTTCCCCATCTCAGTGCTCTCAGCGGAATCGTGGCGGACTACTCTGAAACGTTTGATAAATCATCTTGTCACCTTACCAATCACCTTTCCTCCCCCATGCCCACGATTTCTTTCCCTAAATCTCTCGTTACAAGATTTTGATCTGGAAAGTGGAACTAGTTTTAAAGAATTCCCCACTCTATCTTCGATCTTCGAGGGGGGCGTGATCAGATGCTGATTTTCCGGAATGGGGTCGCAACCAACAAAGGGTAAGTAACGACTGTAGGTTAAAATGACGAAACTTTAAACCGTGCAATGTCATTTTTATGTCATTAATGTTCACCGATTAGAGTATAATTTATTTCAAAGGAATTTAACATGTAGTTCGTGCTAAAGGTGACATTAGAAAAATGATACCGACTTGTAAATTTGTGTACTTTTTGGCTATCTTCCAAAAGTCCTGGGGCAACCTCTACTGTCAAAAGGCAACACCTATTGCCTCAAGTTTTTCTTATTTTGAGAAAACAAAGGAGAACTTAATGAATGAACACGCATTGATTTTACTATTGAGTAACTGGGCTTTTCTCATGCATACTAGGCAAATGAAGGAAGTTGCTGGGTTGTGTCGTGGATGTCACGGCTTACAAAGTCAAAAGATTGGAATATCTAGTACAACAACAGGAAGCACATACCCTAGTATCTACAAATTTGGCCCTAACTCAATTTTGATAATAACAAGTGAGTTACCAGGTTTTGACTTTTGGAGGAAAGTTGCATAGTTTAAGAAAACCCCTATTGAATTTCAAACTCTTTAAAATACTGTAATCAATCTTGGATTTTTAAGAATATTCTCCATATTTTAAATCATCAATTAGTTACCAAACATCTTACCACTCTGGATTCAACTGCCGGTCGTTCCCAGCCGTCCATTTTTTCCCAAACTCTCTTCCGTCTCAACAAATCATAAACATCACTCATCTGTTAAAAAAAGAGTAAATTGGGTTTAACGTTCTACTGTTCCAAGTTGGCTAATGAAGTCGGGCATGCACCATACAGTGTGTTATGTTATGGGGGAAATTATATCCGGAATGCAGCGCAACGGCCAAATCTTAGAACTGCCAATGGCTCCTCAACATGTACAAAGAAGCTCGGGTTTTCGTCCCAAACAGCTTTCCTGTTCAGACCATACGTTTTGCACCACTGACAAGCGGGGGGGGGGGACGCCGAAAAATCACTATGAACTTGCTCTGTCAGTGCGGGGATCGAATCCGAGACCTCTACACTAGCAATTTGTAAGATGAACATCCATTTTAATCAATAGAAGACTGAAACAAATTCTTGAATACATATCTAGATTCTCATTTTAATCAGCCAGACATGGTTATTACCCAAGAATCCATTGCGATTAGACATATATCGTATTTTCATAAATAAAAGTTCATGATAATATTTATAGAATAAATTAAAAGTGCAGAAAACCTTACCCCTTCTGGGTCAATTGGCGTCATTTCCCGCCGTTGAAATTTGTTATACAACACATTGTCTGCAGCGATCTGAAAATGTGAAAGATCCGATGTAACACTTGAATGTGTTAGATAGTCCTGTCTTGTATATTTAATCTATAGGCGTATGTATAGAAGAGAAAGAGAAATTGGGTTTAACGTCCACTCGAGACAAACTAGGTCATTTCGGGACTAACATATGTTTTTTTAGCAGTGAGAGGAAACCGGAGTGCCCTGGGGAAACCCACGCGGTTGAGAAGGCGCTCCTATCTCCATGACCCATACGCTCACACCAGGGACCGAAACCACAGCCGCAAGCCAGAGGTGACCGGCAAGCTAGAGGTCGAAGTGCGGCACTCTAGACCACTAGGCCATCCAAACCCCCGCTATGTATAGAAGACTACCTTACCACATGTTAGTTAGAAGAACATTTTGGGGAATATGAATTCGAAAGACCGATCCAATCTAATTAAAATGCAGATCCATATTACCTTTCGTTTGTTTATACTTTCCATGGCCTCTAATACATGGATTATACGAGCGGCTTTTGATCGGCGTTTCTAGTTGGTTACCCACAGTTCCGTGCACCTCAGGCCCTAAACTCACCGTAACAGACCGCTTCATTGACTAACACGGATTATATAAGTTGTGTGGTAAAGACAATTAAAAATAAATTATGAACTTTAAAAAAAACGAAACGAAACAGGATCTGTGACTTAATCAGATTCGAGACCGATCGTAAAAGTGCGGTTTTGTCGTAAGGCCAAACAATTTATGAGATGCTCGCAGTAAAATTTCCGACTATCATGCGTCTAGTATTACAGTATACTCACTGTGTCAGTAATTCCAAGGAAAAGGATCAACACCGATAAATTTAACATAATTGCCCTCGACAAAAAACAGT
This sequence comes from Patella depressa, assembly GCA_948474765.1. NCBI lineage: Eukaryota > Metazoa > Mollusca > Gastropoda > Patellidae > Patella > Patella depressa. The sequence continues at coordinate 9,096,852 of OX419716.1, read as the reverse complement.
TATCACTAAAAGTGCATTAAGAGCATGCCTTTTATAGAATGCTAATGGGTGTCATGAACTTTCCATAATAGGTTAAAACGACTCGAATTGATCAATTATTTGTTAAAATTACCATAGCCTTTTAACTCTAGCATTCAATTTACTGCATTTATGTTAGTTTTTGTCTTTTGATTATAGGGGTTAACAGATAAATGTAATCCAAGGGAAATAACTCTACTATAAGTAAAAATAAATAAATAAACAAGAGGTGATTGCAGGTATAATTTGAACGAACAAAGCAAGAACTCCAGTCCAGGCGCTGATTTAAGGATGTGGGGTAGACCCGGTATAAGCGTCTCCTTGAGACCATGAACTTTATGTCAACTTGAATAAAACTGCTTCCCAGCTAGATAGCGATCGGCGAACCACAATATAGACAAAATGATTTATGTTCTACTGCTGTTCTCAGTGCTATAGCCATTATTTTGTGAGTGGGATTGTAGATGTCGCCGTAAAATTGCACCTCCCCCGCCCCTTTTTAGAGCTTCCAGATTGCGCTACTGCTCTTGTCAAAGCGGGTTGTTACTCGAGGATCACAAACAACCCTACGCGTACATGAAATTATGTAGCTTCCCCTATTCCGTGACATTTCCTTGTGACTGGTCACAATAAATCCCCCCCCCCGTAGAAATTATATCGTTTCGTCTCTTTTATCAATGGTCACTCTTCTAACGCACTCAGCAGTCACTATTTCACTAATAAAATGTGTATATCTTTATATATGCTGCTTTTAAATGACCGTGGGGCATTCCGGGTAAATTGTTCTGTGCAGAAATGGTTTTAATGGTTTTAATGTGTGATTTAATGCTCGAGAGTGACACATTAAGTAATATATTGAAGCAAGCCCCTCGTGTTGTTTTAATATATTACGCAATGTCTAAAGTTCGACACCTGGGCAACAGGTCATTATGTTATCTGCACATTATTTACCGTCATCATAAAATTGATTAACCTCTTTCTTCCAATTTTCATCATAATGAAATAGTGATTAGAATAGACAACAACATTTTGAGTATTATTTTAAAAGGTATACTGATAACAGGTCATTTACAGGACTATGCCTGCAGATGTAACCAGGGTTAAGGCACGTGATTTTTGCCGAGGATTGTAAACAACAGTTGTCATGGGTCGTCTTCTGATGTATATATCTTTTCGTGTAGTCGAGTGGACATAAACATAAGGCCCAAACAAGATTAACGTGACAACGACGTAAAAGTTATATCAAGGCCGAAACTTACACGAGGGCCCAAGAAGCCCTGGCGAGCGCCCTACTTATTACGATGATTAAAGTAAACAAGACATCATTCGACATATCTGGAGAGCCCCCCCCCCCCAGTATCCGACATCTTACGTCGGCTGTAGGACTAACTCCGCCATATTTGAACAACTTTCAAGTTCCCGGATTAAAGATGGCGGCGCCCATTGGATTAAAATGATCGGCGCCATTAAAGACGCATGTCAAGAGTGTTTTATCTTAAGAAATTTATGTTTGTTATGTACTATCGATAGTATGAAGGGTATCGGAGTCCAGCAATGTTTGTCGAATGTCATCGAACTACGCCATTTTTACGACTTATCTCTACAAATGGCAATTCTTCCTAATAGTAAACCGACAGCCGCATTACAATTGTGTGGGTGTAGCTACATATCACTTACCGTCATACAGCCAAGGTTAGATGTAAGATACCGGAGTCAGCTGCGATTTGTTGCACAATACATATGGACAGAGCTCACCAATTATTCCTATGCCGAATGAAGGACAAAAGTTATTTTTAGTATTTCTCCCCTTCCCCACCCTTTTTGTATGGCAATTTTTGTTGACGTTTTCGTATAGAATCGAGAAAAGCTGTTTAAAAATATATTTTCAGACAGATTTCTGTGAGTATTCAATATTCAGAGGCAGAAGGATACGAAAGGTGTGCGGATGGTAAGGCTGGAATGTAGGGCAGAAGATTAAATTGCGAGTTTATTGGTCTTTACTCCCAGTTTGTGTATCTCAAGTGTTCTCAAGTAAACACCATACGTTCTTTTAAGCAAGAGGTTGTGGTAGAGAGCGTGCTACGCAAGGAAAATTTGGAGAAAAGTTAGAGTCGGTCTGAGAGAGAGTCAGAGAGAGAAGGGGAATAATATTAAAGTCTGTGGCCATGTTACACTGTAAGGGAGGAAACTCTTGTTAATGCCACAGAAAGAGGATACAGCTCACCAAATATTTCTACGCCGGAGAGAGAGAGAGGGCGAGAGAGAGAAAAATGGGGTTTAACGTCCATTCGACACAATCTACGTCATTTCGGGACTAACATATGGTTTAATTTTATTTCAATAATTCGCTTGCACGTAGGGGCCTTTTAGCAATGGGAGGAAACCGGAATGCCAGGAGGTTGAGAAGGCGCCCCTATCTCCATACGCTCACACCAGGGATCGAAACCACAGCCGCAAGCTAGAGGTAGAGGTAGAAGCGCGGCACTCTAGACCACTAGGCCATCCCAACCCGAATATAGGGTGAACGTTATTTTTAGCCTTTCCCTTCTTTTCCCTTTTCTCGCCTTTTTGTTGACATTTTGCTGTAGAATTGAAGAAAAGGGTTTGGAAATATATTTTCCGACAAGTGAATATTCATGATTTTGAGGTGAAAATTTGTGAAAAAGTTAAGAGCCGGTGCAAGAGACGAGAATTAACATTACAGTCAATGTGGGAGTCAGTAGTGGTCTGTGACCAAAACAGTTTATTACGCATTTGTTGTGCATACATTATCTGCTTTATCTCTTATTTCAAACTGAATATCTGGACCGTATATTTTACATTTTCCGACTTTCCCTAAGAAGGCGTGGGTGTATTGTGTGTGAATTAGTTTTATTTAACGTCCGCTTCCACCGAGGTGATATCGCAGACAACGTGGGTGTATTCATCTTTGTTTAATTTTATTTCCTCGCACATTATGACTGTATATACACCAATTATCTGATTTAGCACACATTGACGTCATGCGCATAGTTGGAATTGTACCTATTTATTAAAATGTTACAAATTAGCATTTAATTCAACTAAATCGTTCGCCTGACATTCCTCCATGTCAGACTAAACTCGGTGGCCCGTTATTATTCAAAAATGTAGTGTTGAATTTGGTAGTTAAATATACAATGCCTATGGCAATTAAATCAATATCATATAATAAGAGGGAGATAGATAGGGAGAGAGAGAGAGAGAGAGAGAGAGAAGGATGGGAGAGAGAGAGAGGTTAACGTCCATTCGAAACTGATTGAGCTGGATGAAACCCACGTACAGCAAGGGATTCGAAACCACGCCAGCTGACTCAATGGCAGGCTGTATGATACAGTGCGCACGTACTAACCATTCGGCCATTCAACCCCCCATATCATATAGGACACATAATGATAATAGATAATAGATAACTAGCATTAAATTGATAAAGAGTTTATATTTAAATCAATCAAAATGAAAAGCCACACCCTGGCCTTTGGATGTATATTAATTATGTGTAAAAATCGATTATTTTACGTATCACGCTGCTGTAAGGTATATTTATTAATAATAAATGAAAATGGTTATAAGCAATATATATGTCCAGAAATAAAATGCAATTACGTAGAACGGTTTAGTGTTTTATTGCTATTAAAACTGCGGGTTGCAGATGAATCATACATATTTTATGACAAAAACAACTACATATCCGTAATTTGTGGAAATCATAAAATATAACTTTGGGTTGTTGATGGAGGTGTCTGAGATAACTTTATTAAACACCCGCTTTCACCGAGGTGCTATCGCAGGAGTACAACCTCATCTTCCACCGGGACAAGGCTGAGGGTAGACAACGACATTGCTCTTAGGTACACAGATTTACATGGGATGTACATTCTCTTGTCTGTGGTGGAGAGAGAAAGCGAGAGAGAGAGAGAGAGAGAGAGAGAGAGAGAGAGAGAGAGGGAGGAAGAGATGGGATCATTTCGTTACTAAATTTCAATAATTCGCTTCCAAGGAGTCTTTAGCGGAGGAAAACGGAGGACACAGAGAAAACCCACGAGGTTGGACAGGCGACCTTATTCCTTGTCACGTGCAACCGGGAAATCGAAACCAAGCCAGTTGACGCAATGAAAATATCTTAGGATACAACATACACGTTCTAACCATTCGGCCATCCAAGTCCCCGTCAGTTGCGTAAGGGGCAGCGGCTCGATCTATTTGTTAAGGCCAACTCAATTTTCGTCAACGTCGCTGAGATGTAAATAAGGTGAGAGCGCGTGTTTTTATGGCCAGATTGTCGGTTTGGGTACGCGTTAGGACAAGTCCACGGTTAGGTTTAATTTCGGGCTAGAGGTTAAGTCTCTACATAAGCACTGACCTAGGATGATGAAAATTTAGTTCGTGATATTTCCTAGGAAATTCCTAGTTTTATAAAAAATACATACAATACATTAGATGTATATACAAAGGGGATTTCACTGTTTTTGGCGTTGTGGTGGCGCTGATGGACTTCCTGGGATGGTATGGCTATTTCCGAAGAAAAAAGAATAAATCTGAGACCCTCGGGCTTGAGCCACATTAGTGTGTTGTTTTTTGTTTTGTTTTTTTTTACTAAGAATTGGATTTTCTAAAAACGTGTTTGTTTCACTATGGTTAGGGCTAGGGGATTCTTGTAGAAAATGGGATGCTTAGCCCGTATCATTGAAGTTTCATTTCCAGATTTACAATCCTTGTGTACGGTCGCCATCCAGACCCCATGCTTATTGGATAGTGGTTGTTTACAGAATGTAGTCAACATGGCATACCAAATTACAAGGTAAGCGCCAAATACTCAGCCAGTGCTACTAAAAATTAAATTCGAATCAGTAGAGACTGTTTCTAATTCGTTACAATGTTATAATGGAAAATGTAATTTACATAAGTATGTTCATCACTGCTATTACCACAACAGGTATGGGATGCTCTAGACATTAACCACACCCTGCACTGTACATAGCCATTGTAATCATTAGCTTAAACATACATTATACAAGAGCTAAATCAGTTATTGCTACTACTACCTAGTGCTTTAACCTCGGCTTCTACAGAAGTGATTATTGCAGACAAGACATAGGAGAGCCGAGGCTTCTACCTGAGCTAAATCTGTCTATTGCAGGTCTTTTTGTAGCCCTGAAATGTTATCTAAATTATTAATTCGACATTCATTAACTTATCCACATCATGATCAACTCTCGATGCCATCGCTAGCCTGTGATATTTAGCGGACTGGGATACATTTTTGGAAAAAGAATTAAACATAAAAATGGATATTCTATTTGTGTTATCTATTTTGGAACTATTATTGCGAGAGCTGTCAAGTCTTTATCTAATCCCCCATGATACCCCTTTCATGGATCGAGATTTTCAGAAGTGGAAGGCAACCATGGGACAATGGATGCTGAAATTTGCAAGTACAGCAAAGGACAGCTTCAAATTGTTCTGATAGAACGAAAACCCAGCGAATTATTCAAATACAACCGAACATGTCATAGTCCTAAATGAACTAGTTTGTGTCGAAAGGACGTTAAACTATGTCTTTATCTGTCGCCCTCTGTCATATCTTTCTGTCTGTCATATCTGTCTATGTCTGTCTCTCTGTGTCTGTCTGTCTGTGAGTCTGTCTGTAAGGGCTGTCTGTCTGTCTGTGCATCTGTCTGTAAGGGTTGTGAGTCTGTCTGTAAGAGTTGTTTGTCTACCTGTAAGGACTGTCAGTCTCTCTCAGTGAGGAGTAGGTATAGAAACGCCGCTGCCTTGGCCACATATTTCCCTCTGCATGACGCATACCCGTCTTGATCAACCCAACCTGAGGAGAATCCCATTCCATTTTCAAATCACATATCATTTCATTTTAATGTGTACTTCTGTCAGATTTTACGTAATTTTTACTTTTGATACATTGAAAAATTAAAATATTCTTCTAATTCATGCGACAATCAGTTCCTATAAGTATTTACATATATACAGAATGGGAATGAATTGCGCTAAGTGAACGTTCAATTAATACACAAGAGCATTATTTAAACGCATTGTATACTGGAGCAACATGTGGTTGAAGAGCAATAAAAGCCCAGTTTTCTACTTATTGAGCGTAACTTAAATCGACCACCAGTCCGTTGTGTATATATATAACTACATATTTATCCATTGATTAAAATATTAAAGCGTATAGACTGTAAGCGAATAGTCATAGGCTAGATTGAATACAGTATGCAGGTGCTCGCTAATTGTCCATCAATATTCCTCTAAATTATACCAGATATACGACTGTGATACGATATGGGAGGATGGAAGGCGTAAAGGAGAGGCACAAAACATTGTATACACACACAACTGTAAGTATGTCGATTGTTTAGTGACGTATAAACATCTATTTATGTAATGTGTATAGCTAAATTGTAGACAGGCGTCTCGCAGTTATTTTTTTAGTTTGGGGAATTCGTACAGTCAAGATCTTGTTGCTCTGTATCCAGGTTTGTTGGTAATCGATTCTAACCATCACGTACTTCCGGTCAGCAATAGTGTAATTGGAAATGGGGTTTAACGTCTGACTGTACTAATGTAGACGTGCTATGAGAGATATTCTGCCCGAGCAGCGCCACTACTCTTATTTCAAATTACTGTCAAGCTTTACTTGTACGCTAATGGGTAGACAGGACTACGGGTTTTAGTTCTATCCGAACGACTAAACCCTACCTATAGCCAAGTCCTCAGTCCTGTACTTGGTCTTAAAATTCAGAGGAACTTTCGCGACATACACCGGGGGCCTACCCGAGCTCTCCTGGTTAGCGAGCTAACGCCTTTCTCACTGAGTCAAGGCGACTACCGGGTAAAAGATAAACAGTAGTCACTTCTCACAATACTCTGTATTCCACACAGCGGTACAAATTCCTGGGAGAGGCGGTGGGGTATGGAAATAATTGACCCTTTTATGGGTTCTTTTTACATTTAGTGTCGACAGACATATTCCTTTAAAGGGACAATAACACTCTTGCTGGCTTGGCAGCTCCAGAAAATAAATAATAGCCTTATTCTAAGTACTAGATGTTTAAGTGTCCTACCTGTTGTGTAAATTATCCATTACGACCTATTTTACTTGTCCAGAGGGTTCGAAAATATTTTAAATCAAAGTCACATTTGAAAAGGTTTACGTTAGACTTTTCGAATCAATAAGTTGAATTTTTCCAATTTTTTAAATTAGGTGTGTTAAGATGAAATTTATATCATCAATTAATTGGAATATTGTAAAATAATACAATTTGTTGACCAGAATGAAGATTGGGACATATTATTCAGTTACAACAAGAGTGTTATTGGGGCTTTAACTAAGAAATGACCTACTTTTGTGTCAAGTGGACGCTACCCCCCCCTCTCTCTCTCCCTTTCGCTCTATCTATCTATCTATCTATCTATTTATAAACGGTAGATGTGATAATATATATCGATTTGTCATGTTTATTTATTGTATTTGAAAATGTGCAATTCAGTCTGAAGTTGAGTATTAAAGTTAAAATTGATGATTTCGTTAAAATGGATTTGGAAGGTTAACTGCTATGGAAAATCGAAAAATGCATGGATTTTCTACTTGTTTTAGAAACGCAATCGTGTCTGCCGCTTGTTAAAATATCTCCTGAACAAATAAACTTCATCAAATATTTTCCAACCATATTTAGTCCTCGATGGCTTATCGAGTAACGCATTGGCTTGCTAACTTGGAGGTCCCGTGTTCGATCGTGGTGAGGATCTGGCAAGGAACAACGTATAGTTTCACGGATGGGGCGAACAACCGAGGTTATGGAGTTAAGTAGCATGGATTCAAGCCACAGTTTATCTTACTAGTAGGAGCGTCGACTGTCCTACCTCTTGGGGTTTCGGCGAGCCCTCCTGGATACTACGGGAAATATTGAAATACAGCTGTGCACATGTTAAAAAGTGCCAGGTAGACGTTAAAACCCATCCCTATCTCTTCTTCTCTCCCCCTGTCTCTAACACGCATATATTACTCTCTCATTGCTAAGCAAAACAGTGCCTTTTATCTGGCTACAATAGACAGGTTACAATTGAAATCATTATGGAAGATAAAATTCGCCTAAGATTCAGTCAATGAAAGACAAAAACTGTATCATGAGTATCATGAGATCCCCTTAAATTCCATACACGAAAAAGTGTTAAAATATGCTGTACCTACAGGAGCAAAACATACATATATTTGGACCATCTATTCATAAATCATCATTTACTGAGTTGAAACATGTGTCAATACTTCGACACACACACATATATATATATATGTAGTCAGAATATTTATACTTCATTGCGCACGTCGCACATATTGTTATCAGTTTTCCATTCAAATGAAACGCATTTAAATTAACGGCCTTGATAACGGTGATAATAAATGGAGGATTATTCATAACGCGGGCCATATTGCAAATTGTACAGATAAAATATCCATTGATATTGTATATTAACATACAGTCCGCGCTGGTTATTTGTTCTCGAAGATGTGGTGTGATACATCGGTTACATACCCTGATGAATAATGACAGAATGAAATGGGGTTTAACGTCCTACTGTTCTGCTCCGACTGAGCTGATGAAGATGAGCACACCCCATTGTGTGCTGTGAGGTATATTTCCCCCGACTTACACTTTATCGAATTCCAACTGCCAAGGGAATTTTTACCTCCACGCCAATGTGTTCTCGGGACTTCCGTTTTTCGTCCTATCCGAACGACTAGACAGCTGTCTTCCCACCTCCCACCATTCTGCACACACACCCTTACACCAGAACATCCTGAGGGATTTTCTTAGACAACACCGTGAACTAGCTAGCGAGCCAGTGTCCGACTCACTTAAAACAAAATGCCTGTACCATATCATGAGAATATCTTAAACAGTTGAATATATCTAATCTACAATTCTCTTTTTAGGAAAATAATGAATGGTCGACCAATATCTACGGACATAGGTGAGACGTGGAGAAAAAGACTATTAGATGGAGTCAAATTCATACCGGACCGTGGGTTACCAGGAACCGTGGAAGTCTTTGGAGATAATGCAAGACCAATTCTCATGTCGACACTTGCAGCACCTTGGATGGCGGCGGCTGAATACGGTAGAGGACGGGTTGTTGTTCTTGCCCATGCCGGCTATGCACTTAAATTCGAAAATACGGACCAAGATAAGAACCTAGCTCGACTTCATTTAAATATCAAACTATGGCTAACAAGAGGAAACTATAGGGACCAATCGCAAATTTGTTCCCTGGAGCAAGAAACATTAGCACTCAAGAACAAACTTATATTAATAATCAGGGGCCGGACCCCTTTTGTGAAGCCTGATGGTGTGATTCTGAACTTTGTCCGTCGTGGCGGTAGTTTATTTCATGCAATGTGTCCTTGGGGATGGCTGGAACTTCACCCAGGAAGGACTCTAAGTGACATGCCTTATGCCGGTGCTTTAGATATGATTGGAATCAGTTACCAAAAGTCACACTGGTTTATGCCCAAAGATGGTTATGCAGTTTGTGACTATTTAGCAACAGGAATAATCAGTACTCGTCCATCAACGAAAAAGACTCTTCAAAATAATCGACATCGAAAGTGAGTAATTTGAGGTTTTTCAAAGTAAAACAGCCGTTACCTAATGGCATATTAACGACGTATAATTATTCTAACATTATTGACAAAATACTAAGTTCTACACAATTAAAATGGGCATATATCTTAATCAAACAAAGTAATAAGTGCTACAACATTACAAGAGATTTAATACCAAAGTCCTGCTGGCACAAAATACAAAGTCCTACAACATGGTTCAATTTTATTTCAATAATTCGCTTAGCAGTGGAAGGATACGGAGGACCCGGAGGAAACCCACGAGGTTGAGAAGACGCCCCTATCTCCATGCCTCGAGTCCTGGTGTTAGCGTATGTGGCATGGAGATAGGGGCGCCTTCTCAACCTCGTGGGTTTCCTACGGGCACTCCGGTTTCTTCCCACTACTAAAGACCCCTGCGCAAGCGAATTATTGAAATAAAATTAAACCATATGTTAGTCCCGAAATGACCTAGTTTGTGTTGAGTGGACGTTAAACCCCATTTCTCTCTCTCTCTACCCCTATCCCCATACGCTCTAGACCACTAGGCCATCCCAACTCGAGAATGTAGGGCGAAAGTTATTTTTACTCTTCCCGCTCTTTTCCTTTTCTCGGCTTTTTGTTGACGCACAACCGGGGAATCGGATCGACGCCAGTTGACTCAATGACAGACCTTGTGATACAGCGCACACGTACTAACCATTCGGCCATCCAACTCCCCACATATAAAAGGGACAAATCTTTCAAAATATTAAGTGCTGTAGGCCTAACATTGAATGGGACATGCTTTTCTTTTAAGTAACATAGTTCTACATTAAAAAGGTTACACAAGCTACTGAATCATACACTATTAAAGGAGATATACGTGCTACATCAATAACCGTGTTATTTAATTCTTAATAAACTGGGCGCCATAGGAAATGCAAAAGTACCAAAACAAAAAGTACGACAAAGATGGTTAATTGTCAGTAGCGTGTGAGTCCTCCACTGGCTCTTACGCACGCTGTGCAGCACAATTAACCATCTTTGTCGTACTTTTGGTTTTGACCCCTCTAACTTTGTAGTATTTGTACCGTTGATTACAGATTAAACAAATGTGTTGTTATTTACATGTTCCCATTTGAATACTGTTCACAATAAGAAGCAAAATAAATAAGATATGTTTACAGAATCATTTTGTTATACGAAAAACTAAGTGATGCGTTTTCTATGGCGCTCAGTATACTAACATTAGATATATACACATTATTTTTGTCAATAGATTAGCTATGGTATGAGTTTATTTTAAGACGTAAATTAAATTGTTTATGAAATATTGGGAAAATAACAGGACATTGGGGTCTACGGTCAAGGATAAAGTCTATTGTCTATTACACTCATGAGGGGAATAATCTATACCACATTTCGCTTAGTCATGTGATCATTCGGCTAGCTAAATAATCGTCATAATTAATTACGTAATATTTCTATGCATCACCCTTGATAAAAAAAAACCCTGTAGAAATCGTATTTTTGACCCGGTTATCTCCTTCGTTAAGATGTATCTTTAAATGTCACTCGTATAACAAACGCATCTCGTTTGTTATACGAGTGACATTTAAAGATACATCTTAACGACGGAGATACATATATATATATATATATAGTTATATGTAGAAGTAGTTAGACGATTTCATTAGTAATGGAAAATAGCAAAATAAGTAAATGCGTCCATTCTAAATAGTTATTTTATTGCTGACTTGTTTATATAATTTTCAAAGTAATATCAGGGGCAGATCCAGGGGTGGGGGGGGGGTACTAGTCACCCACCTCCCCACTGGTGTATAGGAATCCCGGGTCCTACAGGCTTCCATCGGGACATGCACGCATGGTTGTATATATAATATATAGCACACGGTGCGCATCTTATCAGACACATAATCAGCATCTATGTTACTAGCGGCAAGAATTAGCTCCGTAAACCGCGGTCGGCGAGACAAAACATGGGGTTGTCACCCCCCTCAAAAAAATCCTGGATCCGCCACTGAATATATATTTTGTAACAATTCTAAGACATTTCCGATTTAATCACAAGTCACTATACAGAAATCATGAATATCATTTTGAGAAGATTAGATACTGGACAATGTTTCGTTAACTTTCGATAGCGGATTATCACGTTCCAAACGGTTTGAAATAAGTAGACGCAATCATTACATCGAATGGTTTCTTTCATTGTCCAATATATATTTTATTATTGATATAAAGAGGTGTGTGTGGTGACGAGAATATATCTCCTCTAATTAACTTGACCAGACCGCGTTTTGTGCCCAGTACCCAAAGGCGTTTTATAGCTGAGGCGCTTAAGGCGCCAGCCTCCTCGCGAAAAAAATCAAAGAAGTTGAACAAATAAAACGGGAGAAAAATCCTAAAACCGATGAGAATGAAATTGTACACTAGTTAAGGAGGGCCCAAAGGCAGACAGAAGGGCCCCATGTCTGACAAAAGGGCCCCTCTGGCCAAGGGTAAGGGCCCCGGATTCCGAGTCAATCGTTTTCTTCTTTACCCTGTTACTGTCAAATCTACTACTGGATGAGAATGCAGTCATTGCATTGGCATGAAAATCATCAATCTAGACCGCCCTCACCCGCGAAAAAGGTCCCTCAAAATAGTATAGCCTCCGCCATGATAAACCTTAAAACGCCCCTGCATAGTACCCCTCCAACCTACCCAAAAGTCTTTTATACCACTAATTGTTCTTTTATATGTTTTTTTTTTGTATTTTCAGTTTTAAGTCCACCAGTTCCATTGTCGAAAGTGTCGGAGGCGAATGGAGAATGGACATTCTGGAGGGTGTAGAAATAGTTCCGAATCTTGCATCACCTGGATACCTATGCGTTTACGGTGTACGTTCACATCCGATACTCACCGAATATCGCGGAACAGGCACGTGGATGGCAGCTGCCGAGTTGGGGAAAGGTCGAATCTTAGTAATGACGCATAATTCCTTTATGCGATATTTCGAAAGTGGACATGAACATCCTGATTTAGCAAGACTTATGTTTAATATGCAAAACTGGTTGACTCGTGGTACGTACAGAGACCCATCTGAAGTAGGTTGTTTGCAACGAGGAATTTTCAATCTGAAAACGAACAAGATCCTGATAATGAGAGGTCGATCGCAGTTCAGGATTCCCGATGAAGATTTGGTTAAGTATATAGAAGGGGGCGGTGCCCTTCTTCACGCGTTCGACTCGTTTTCGTGGATGCTGGCAAATCCTGGTAAATCATTAGCGCAGATTCCATACGCGAATGTATTAGAAAAAGCAGGAATTGCATATCTTGAAGGACAATGGACTATGCCATCAACAGGGTTACGCGTGTTGAAAAACGTAGCTACAGATCACCATCATATTCGATATGCTCTACAAGACGTCACCAACGAAATTTCGAGTAAGACATTACTTCTCCTAATATATCTGCCGACAGAAACCCTGAATCAAATTCTTGACGACTTAAAAGAGGAAATCGCATATATCGAAAGCACCAGTAGCGTCCATTGCATCCCATCCGTCCTTAACCCGGTCTTTTCGAACGAAGGGAGGGCAATGATGGGTTTAACAGTTGCTCTCGTCAAATCGGGAAGAATCAATTCCAAGCTACCAGGCCTCGATCAGTTTCCAGGAGATTTCGAAGTCCGTCCAAATAAATTTAAAATGAAAGTTGATATTGTATCCCATGTGGCCGATGTATACCCAACGGGATGCTATTTACGCGCAGGAGACGAAGTCACGGTGATAGTGCAATTAGAAGAGTCTTTAAAATTGGGCTGGAAGATGCAAATTGGTTGTCATTCAGATAGACTTCATTCACTGGACAGTCACGTGAGGTGGCCATACATATGTGAAACGGCAAATATCGATAAGCTACGATTTAAAGTCACTTCATTATATGGTGGTCTCATATATTTTATTTCTCCGGGAAAACCGAGCGCTATGGAAGCTGTTTTGTCTAATGTGGTTGAAGCACCATTCTTTGATTTAACCAACAGATCCCGAGTTATTGGCTGGAATGAAAGAAGATATGCACCTGGTTTGTGGGCGGATATGTGTGGAGAATTTATATGTATCACCGTACCTTCAAAAAGTATTCGCCATATTCATGACCCAAGTGAAGTCATGAGAACATGGGATGACATCCTCAGTTCTTTTCATCATCTTCGTGGCTCAAATGTTCGCAAAAAACGAAAACAGTGGATAGTTACGGATATCCAATCTGCTGAACGTAATACATGCTTACATGCCGGATATCCAATTGTTACTGGCTTAGACTTGGCTAATCCAAGTGGAAAGAATTTCTTGTTAAACCATAGTCATATTATGGCCGGGACATTTTGGAATGTGTTTGCAGAACTTGGCAAAAATTTACAAAAGAAAGTTTGGACATTTAAGGGTACAGAAAACGTAACTTGCAACATCTTTACACTTTATGCCCAAGATATAATTTGCGGTATTGATCCATGGCTTCCCCAGTGGTTACTTTCCAAAATAAAAGTTGTTACGAAATATTTAGAAAAGGACGAGGGTTTTTACGAATGGGTCTCTGATCCAGGATTAGCACTCTTCATCTACGCTCAACTAGTCAATCAATTTGGTTGGGGACTTTATAAACGAGTCTTTAGAAAATATCGCACCCTTCCCATTGAGGAATTACCCCAGGATAATATATACAAAATGGATTTTTGGTTCACAGCTATTTCACAGATTGCTAGGTACAACATAGCTCCACTCTGTGACTTTTGGAGAATTCCATTATCAACAGACGTTAGAAATTGGTTAACACAATTCCCGCCTTTTTTACCAGATGATGAAATAACGAAATTGGCACCAATCAGAGTGCAAGAGATAACCGATTTCTATGGCGACGTGGTCAGGAGACCTAAAAGGCACGTCGCTAATGACTTCCATGATACTTATCAAGAGCCAGTCAGATTTAAACAACCAGACATTATGACTCATATTATCCGTAGTTAACGTACTGGTACGTGGCGGAGGGATCTCACAATCTTATCAAACTACAGATCTATATTTCGTTTCGTTGTTTTATAATGTCGATGGCCTAGACTACATGAATATTTGTCCGGTTGTGGCGGAAGGTCGTGTCAGGGGTCATACGAGCGGATTTTGACCTATGGCGTCAGACTTTGATTAAACAACAAGCGATAACGTTTCTAGTGGTTTACCTACAGTTATGTACATCGCACGCTACGAACTCGGCGTAACAGACCGTTTCATTGGTTAAACCCAAACATCAACAAGAACGCTGCTTATACAACAACTCTTCCAGATCCTAGTGTTGTAAAAACAAAACGAAATTTTGAACTATAAAAAAACGACACGAAATGAATTATTTTTAATATCCGATCGGGGACCGCAATACACGTAGACAAAACTCTAATCGCTAAGACAACCCTGCGAACAAGACACAATTAGCAATGCAAGTAAATGTAATGGTTTTTACCTACTTGTACCAAAACTGACTTCCACATTCTCAAACGACTTTTAGTGTTACGCCTTAACTATTTAACATTCCGGGGAAGACAACACTTTGTTATTTTGTATTATATATATTATTTTTTTAATGCCCAGAAAGCTTTCAAATGGCGTGATTATTGATTGTTACTTTTAATATCTAATAGCAGTTTTCCCCAGTTCCCATTGCATTATTATGAATTAAAATTCATTATGACTGATAGATTAGTCTATTGTAATAAATATTGCTACCAACAACCAAAATTGAATGTTACCTATTCATACCCATGTCAACCCCTACTGGTGTTCATGTGATCCTTGTTAATTAGAGCGTGTGTTAATTATTCTGTGCCTCACATTTAATTATAAAATATACACAGTGGTTATTTGTCGATTAACTATAACAAAGCTATCAGGTTACACCCTATATTCATGGCATGGGTCCTGTTACAGCAATCCTAAATCACAACTTATTATATAATACCGGTACATCAGCGGTCATCTAAAAATAGAGGTTATATATTATAATATGTGCATGGCATGGGTCCTATTGCACGTCATTACAGCAATCCTAAAACATAATTTATTACATAATACCGGTACATCATCTAAAAATCAAGGCTATACATGTGCACTCTTCTGTTATTATATGTTATTAGATACTCTATTATAATTAAAGTAATTGTCAATACATGTTAATCTATGTTATTAGATACTATATTATAACTAAATTAAAAGATAATACATGTTAATTTATGTTGTTAGATACTTCATTATAATGAAATTAAATGATTATAAAATTAATTATAAGCATGTTAATCTATGTTATTAGATACTATATTATAACTAAATTAAAAGATAATACATGTTAATTTATGTTGTTAGATACTTCATTATAATGAAATTAAATGATTATAAAATTAATTATAACTAAATTAACTGATAGTACATGTTAATTTGTATTATTATATAATATATTATAATTAAATTAACAAATACAATTGTTAATGCATGTTATTAAATACTATACTATATGCTAGTCTATGTTATTAGATACGATACTAGTTAAATTATCCCATGATACATTTTCTACATAATCAAATTAACCCATTATATGCTTTTATCTGTGTTAGTATATTAATTAAATTAACCAATTTCCATTTGACTTAATTATATGTAAACCGTTATTTATTGCCAAATAGTTTAAAGGGACTATCCCGATTAGAACCGAGTCTCAAAAATTAAAGTCCGAGTATTTATGAAGATTATGGAACAAAATATAGAGGCATGGTGTCTTTACCTTGTCTCAAAATTTCAGCTCAAAATACTTAGTCATTTGGACGTGAACGTCAAAACTGCTTATCCGGACACGTAACCCTTTTAAGATTTTGGGTCAATTTTTTCATTGGGTGACCTGATAATCAATTCCCGTTTCTTGAGAGGTCTACACAGTGAATGACACATGCGCTGTACTTGATAACATAGGGTAAACTTCACCTACATATTATTTTTATAGAAAAAAGTCTGGTTTTATCAAGACACTGTATAATACAACGGTCTCCATTTCCAGATGAAGACTGTCGGGTTTAAGTTATTTGCAAGCGTATCACAAATATTGAGTTACTTGCTCGGCCCATGGGGAGTGGGTTTTAAGAGATTTTAAAACAAAATTAAGAAGTTTTATTCTCACCAAAATTATCGGGATTGGCCCTTAATGAATTGTTATTATTTAAGATAACCAAAACATGTTTATATTTTTCTTTCGTAAAACTACCAAGGAAACAACGCATTATATAACCCCTACCCCAAATTAATTTTTTCTCTTAAATAGTTTTATCATATGTCTTGATTCATTGATGAACGATTGATCCCAACGATTTTTTTCTTTAATATCAATTTATTTTAACATAGCAAATCCACAAGACCCCCCCCCCCCCCCTTATCCTTTAAACTATGAGCAAAGGTTTTAAATGTGCTTCAATTGCGATGTACACGCTAATCCGGAAACAACGATGGCGCTGGGCCACCACCTTTCAGGAAGTTGCAAAGTTGACCCCTCAAAGAACAGCCACATGACATATGCCCATCGTAATTAGCCCGACTGGTGCAGAATAATATAAGATATGAAAACCTTTCTTTTCTTGCAATCTGATTGCTAATTGCCAAATGCGATGTTGAAGTCAGCACTTTTATGTATGTTCCTTATCCCCACCAGCATAGAGCCTATAAAAACCCAAATAACCTATCTAAAGTAAAAGCAAGGGTAACACATAACCCGTTTCATAACACGTCACCAGAGACCTCATCAATAAATTCTAAAAGGTTGAAGCGGGCATCCCTCGTACGTCACCCCGATGTAATACTAGCATCTCGCCTCACCGTGGTTTCTATGGCGCAATTAATCCTTCCCCTCTTCTACCAATTTCTTGCATTCGATTATGATTATTAAAGATACATTCGCCTATGGTAATTTAGCTACAAGAGAAACCTATGCATGATAGTATTATCAATCCGCATTTAAAACTATATAATATATTTGTGCGCATACTGATAGTTCATTGGCCAATCACGCTATTTTACCGACATTTTGCCTTATAGTTTGGATATAGCTATGGCGGGTGTGGCGCCAGGCAGGGTAAGCTTACTCTTCCGGACACCTGTTACCATTGTTTATTGTGTATTTCGTACACGATGAACAGTCCATTTACTTATTATACTGTTTTGCCTATAACGTTTTTTTAGGACTTTGAATTCTGTCTAATGGTTTGGATTGTTCGTACTTTGTTTTATGTTATTCCATACTTAGAGGGTGTAATTTAAAGTCCGATTTAACTTACATAAATGTAGTCATTGATATTATTGATTTAGTGTAAGTTGATCTGTGATTCAAATAATGGTTATTTATGTAAATACTTTTAATATTATTATAATATTAGTAAATTAAAGTTGTCACGAATCATCTTCGCTTTTTTCCTCAATTTCAAAACCTGCCTTGCTGTTCCGTAACGTAATGTTTTATGCTAAATTGTCGACAGGTGGTTCTCGATTGCCAGTTCTTGGAATTTACTGCAAAATTGAAATTAAATGGAAATAAATAGGATTTAACGATTTGTTCTGTGCCGATTGGGCTTATGAATACGACTTCTTTAAAATCATAAAATATAAATCCTAGAATTCCTTGAAAAGACATCCAAACACTGATGAAAATGCGGATGATGTGTCGCGGAGATAAAAAAAAAGTGCTTTATAGATAGAAGACTCCAATTCCACGTCCTCGGTGTCACCGCTCCTCACGTCTTTTTAGTATCCAAACGATCGCATGAAAGTAGGAACATCAACGGAATATTTCACTGCAATCAGCTACTGGAAATTTATTATCACGCGCACTCGCCTTTGTGGCATCTATGACCACTGGGAGTAGTTTGAAACGCATTAATGGACATTCACCAACTAAATTTGGTATTACAATCTTAGCATCAGCATCTACCCTTGATTTAATCCCAATCACGGCCGTTTTCTTGATTGATGATCAGATGAAATTATGGGCTGGTGTTGATTTTAAAAAATTCTCCCATAAATTGGAGCATCAGTGCTATTTACCTGTTATCTTTGAACCATCATATCGCTGTGCCTCTCTAGAAATGCCAACCATGACACGCTTAGTTACAACACGCCAATCGAATAGGTTAATGTCGATGTATTATATAAAGTTAAAAATCCCATTTCATTAATTAGATATAGAAGCCTAATTGACTTTTCGTAAATGGTTTTGTCATGTAACATTTAACCGTGTAACTGGTATGCTAGAATTAGTTCGTCTTACTCCAGCCAAAGTCCTGTCTTCACAAGCTCAGTTGGGGCAAAACAGTAGGATAATGTCGTGACTATCATGGTCACGGAACCAAATAGCAGCCTGTGGTGTCACAGATAGGACAATGACGTCTAGTACTTTTCTTCGGACTTCACGTTGTGGGACTGTGACACTATCCTGTGGTACCAAATCGACGACCGTGACACTCTAGAGACACGTACTGTGTGTCCGTACGGCCAAATCCTCTGTGTCACACTGTCGTCACGGCCCGTTTGTCGAGGTAGGACTTGACGTTGTGATCAATAAGACTTCAAACTCTTTTCTGTACTCTTGAGATATTCTTTATATGTTACGATGATATATTCTACACCACAGGTACAACTATTGTTCTTTAGGTATATAAACGTTATTTCGCCCAGCAGTCTCCCTCGGAACTTCTATAATGTCTTGTGTACGGTTTCATCATGACGGCTGCATCCGGCCAGTAAGCCAGGCCAGCTCTCGAATGTTGTCTGCGTCCAGCCTAGAAGCCGGGCAGCTCCAGGTATGTACTTTCCTTTGGAGCTCTCAAATGTTGTCCGAGCGTAAATCAAACAAGCTCTCCCCTATATAGAATGTATACTGTGCCAGTTATTAGGGCGGGACAATTACCATTTATGGGTAAGTGTTTCGTAAAGACACCGTTTTACGTCAACACTATGCTAGTTAATTGTACTAATCTGTGCAGGTGAGGCTTGGGCGATAGTACCCTACTTTCCAGAAGTGGATACTGACATAACTATCTGTGAGTTAGTCTAAGATAGTAGTAGAATAATGCAAGCTACTTCATTACCCTAGTCTTCGTCATACATCATGTAGATAAAGAATTCTATATTAAACAGAACACTAAGTCTATAGTGTTACAATTCGTCCCCTTGCAACGCGTTAAATAAGCAATGCTGCTTAATTAACGCTGTTATCTAACATGCATTAAATAAACTACAATATTAATACTTTAAAAGCGCTGAATATGTCGATTAAAAACTTCAAGTCTAAAATACCATTATACTGATAAACATGCTACAATAATTAATATTGATTAAGGGCGTTGAGCAGTCTAAGATTCGCACTAACTTTTCAACGCCAATCTTATTAAGTCTTTGCATACTTTGAAAACTCTCGAATGTCGGGTCGTTTTATGTGTAACAATGGAGATACGAGGCGGAGGAATAAAACTATTTATAGCAAACGAGACGGATTCCCCGACCTAGATCAGGTGTTGAATAAATTATGACGTCGTGCACGCCAGTCACGTAATCAACACAAACATGGCTTCAACAGGCGTGGAAGATGTCACACTGGATGACTTATCCAAAGCTTTTGAAGATCATGGGTGAGTAAAATACGGTGACAAGATGGGGAAGGGGAGGGGGACCTTCGTCTTCCCCAAGGTAATACGAGAGTTTGTAAGGGCAAATTTTCAGGGGGAGGATGAAGAGGGGGCATCTACCTCGCAAAGAGATGCCCACTATGATGAGGGAGGCAAAAATGTAAGTATTAGAGACAAATCCCCAAGGTAATACGAGAGTTTGTAAGGGCAAATTTTCAGGGGGAGGATGAAGAGGGGGCATCTACCTCGCAAAGAGATGCCCACTATGATGAGGGAGGCAAAAATGTAAGTATTAGAGACAAATCGTTTGTATAAAGAATATTTAGTAAACATTGTATGATATTCAATTTCGAACAGTGACAGATCTAAAGAGTGAGAGGGTGCAAAGCCGGACAAATTATCTGAGAGATTCCGATTTCGATTTGAAAATAAAATGATCATTCTCTGGGTCCTCCTGTTTCGGTTCTAATGCCATTTTTTTTTTCAATATTTCTTTTTTATTAACCAAATTTTTTTCTGGGCAACCCACACGGTTAATATGAGTCCGATTCCAAATAGTAATAAGTTGAATTATTTTTATTTTCAGGTACACATGGTGACGCTATCCGAGATGGCAGAGGCTAAGTGACCCTAAATGTAATTTATTTTGATTTGTACTTTTTTTTGTTTCTATTTTTATGTCTTCTGGGTTATGCCTTCACCACTTTTTCTTTTTTTTTTGGCAATCAGCTATTTGCCAAAAAAATCTGGAAGGCATATCCCCAGAAGACATAAAAATACATTATGTAAATAAATGTGTAAAAAGATTACCATCTTACTCTCTTTTGTTCTTTCTAAGACCGAGTGGTGCTAGTTACACATATGTGTTGAAGATCCACATCTTTGTTGTATAAAAAACCCTTTCCATTACTGAAGCAGGGGGGAGGACGGGAAAGGGAGCTTGGGGATTGGGGGGGGGGGTGGAACTGATGCTGATAAACAAATCCAGAACCTGTCTGTGTACATGACCATTAGACAAGCTTTTAGGGACAGACCCATCTTTTTCAATATGGTTTCAATACTTTGCATTTTGCTGTTCGATGAAGGTAGAAGAAACAAGATATGCTCTGCATGAGCAGCTGGGGTGGGTTCGGGACACTTGCACTACCCACACGAAACACAAAACCCTGGCCCAAGTCTTATATCATTGTATGATTCTTTGGGGGAAAATCAGCTGTAGATATTTATAAACTGCATCGTATTTTAGGTGGTTTTATTCCAGTGTGCAAATGGGGCTCAGAAACCTGAGCGACAAAAATAAAAAATGAGCAGCCCATATAGCTATTAGGAGAGAAAGAGAAATTGAGTTTTAACGAGCACTTGACACAAACTAGGTTATTTTGGGACATAACACATGGTTCAATTTTACTTCAATAATTCGCTTGCCCGTAGGGGTCTTTAGCAGTGGGAGGAAACTGGAGTAAACCCACAAAGTTGGACATAGCTACATGTAATAGGCAAAAGTTATCTACTTTGCATGCTGACTTCGTAGGTTACTCTTCTGGATCTACAGTTACGTACAGAACAGAGTGAATAAAACCACCTATGCTAATGTACATTACAGGTTTATTTTTATCAAGGACATTTACCATTTCTATGAATAAGTTCAGGAGAACTGAACAACATGCAACACAAATCGAGCAACAAACAATAAATATCAAGTAAATGTATCTTGGGGCCTGCTGTAAGCGTGCACTGTAATAATAATAATAACTAGAACTGCGATGGAGTAATGACGGGTTTCACCGGTGCCACGTCCTCTAAATCACACCAACTTTCCCAGTAAAACCGAAGAAATCGTAACGATACGACAAGCAGTTGCTGAGATCTAATCAAAATGAAATTGGAATAATAATAAGAAGAAT
Organism: Patella depressa; assembly: GCA_948474765.1. NCBI lineage: Eukaryota > Metazoa > Mollusca > Gastropoda > Patellidae > Patella > Patella depressa. The sequence goes on along the minus strand of OX419716.1, from coordinate 9,074,603 downwards.
GCTTAACAAAAACAATAGTGTTTCACACAAGCTGCACAGTATGAAACCCTAATAATAAGGGTTCTTATAAAACGCTAGACTCCAACCATGCTTGGTCCTGTAATGATACAGGCATCACAATAGTGTGCGCATTGATGGTACATATTCACACAAGAAAATAAATTTTTTAAAACAAATGCACATGTTTCTTTCGGCGAAAAAGTAACATTTATTTTCTTCTGAGAATGCAGTCCCTGTGTGTTGTGCGTTTATGTGTGGATGATCCACATTTACACCTTGACACATCAACTTTCAAAAAAGTATCCACCATATTACCAGACAATGTATTTTCAGGATCAATGTTAACCTCTTCTTCCTTTTCCCCATCATCATCTTCATCGTCATCCTGTATAACAATTTCTCCATAAGAATGCTGAAGAGACTTAGAATGCAGCCATTTCTTTCTCTCGAGCTGTTCCAATGCCCGAGCTTTCTTATGGAGAGTCTTTGTCCCTCTGTACTCCTTGGAAGTCGTAAACTCTCTACGTTTCATCTTCCTTGCCATTTCTTTTTTCCATTCCACTGAAAGATTATCAAATACTGGCAGTCCTAATTTTAAATATAGTTCTGATATCCAACAATAATCTTTTCCAAAATTACTTTCGGCAAATACCTAATTTGCCTGGAGCAACCCTAAATTTGTCGCAACAAAATAATGTAGTCTATGAATGTTCCAGTTTTTACTTCTGAAGTGAATCAAAATGTTATGGGCACTTTCAGGAATATTGGAATGGCCCTTACCAAGATCCTTGTGAATTATTCTGTCTGCTTCTTTAGCCCGTTCGCTCACTTCTATTCGGTAGGCAAGGTGGTGAAGCGGACATGTAACTTTTAATCTTGATGAATATGGCTTCCCTGCACATTTTAATTCCTCATCACAATTCCCACAGGAACATATTATCAACTCATGAAATGAGCAATGCCCCCCCCATCCCACCCGTGTTCATCTTTCGAATGGTGTTCTCCTAACTCTGTAAGAATTTCTCTGAGTCTTGTTGGACTTGTCCCAGCTTCAAGAAGAGCGCAAAAAAAATTTACTCGAGCCTGGGTTACAAATGGCTCTTTTATGCAGCCACAATTTTTCTTGTGGTTACCCTTGGCGCACTCACATTTCACTGTGTGAACTTCTGGGAAGAGAGTTTGATGTTTTCTCTTGAAGGCTTCGGAAAAAACCTTTGACTTCATGCGTTCTTTTAAAACTTTGGTGTGTGCCCTATTTACATGTCCACCACAACGCATGACAGATGATGCCTCTGTAGGAAATTACTTGGAGAAAGCATTTCCAGAAGAACTATCGGCATCCTGCAAGTTTACTTCAATGTTCATTCCATCTTCTTTTGCTTTCTGAAATGTATTTTCAGCTGCCATTCCTTCAGCTGCCTTTGATGTCCCACCATATAACCCTTCCTCAATAACTGTATCAGTCCCTTTTTGGCACAGATGCTGAAAGTAGAGTAGTCCACTGTTCATGTAATTCCATACAGTAAATGTAAAATTTTTGGAAAAAAAACCCTCTGGTTTGCCAAACACTATCTGACGTTGTCACTGCCCGTTTCCATGAACCTATTTCTGAATTATTTTTTAACTGCATATTCAGTTTATTAGCCTCGCATTGTTCATTGAGCAGTTCTTCGACTGGTTTGTGCATCATTTCAATAACACTATGAAAAGAATTCTTGCTCAAACAATCCATTCCCATACCTAAACGCAACACTTTTTTGTAGTCCGCAAACAAGCAGCCAGAAATGATGAAGGATACACATGTAGCAAGTGAAACAACACTACGACGGGACGATTCCAACAACCTGTTATCGAATGCAACTTTACTGTGCTGACATCCATTACAATTCCACTCCACAATCAAGTCACACCCAAGTCGTTTTGTCTGAACTTTTGTTGGTACCAATATACCTGAAAATGTAACTAAAATAGTTAAATTTGGAAAAAGATTCATTAAAAAATTGTGGCTGCTGGAAAGCAGACAAACAAAATTATGCAAACTCCAGTGCAACAACCCCAATTGGCGTTGATTCATTGCCTCGAAAAAGAAATGTCACAAAACTGCTCATCAGAGAGAGAGAGAGAGGAAAAGCAATATTCCACCAATCAAAGGCCCATAGGATTCTGGAGCGATCATGCTCAAATTTAATCCCAATTGTCATCTATTCATAAAAATCATTATCCTATGTATTATACATGTATGCTCATATGAAAATAGATGAAATAAGCAATCAATTTTATACCACGAGCACAGGAAATCAAATATGACCCTGGCCGGGAATATTCAGATTCATTTATTGTTACATTATGAACAAGGAAGGACCTTACCTTGGCAATATTTAGTTTTACAGCTTCTACCTCTGTTGACAGAATCCATTTTATCTGTCTCGCCAATAAAAAGACAATTAGTGTCATCAACCAAAACTTCTTCTGTTTCTTCACACATGGGCTCAGGAACTGATATGGCGGTCTGCAATTCATGTTGATTTGCTGGATCTCTTGTTCTGAAATGAACAATAAAATAGAAATAAATACATGTACATTTCATTCACAATAAAATGAGAAAATCAAACAAAAGAAGAATTACATGTAGCAGCGGGAAATTTTACTCATGGATTAATTTTTGTCCTGCTTTGCACAAATAATTTGTTAATCTTACTAATGGGACATACAGAGAAAACCTGAGATGCATAAGCTACTTACCAGGCGTAACCTCAGAGTCATATTTAGACTGTAATTTTCTAATTGGTGTAGGCACATACAATGACGGGGATGAACGTAGATCATTATCACTTGTAGACGAGGACAGATACTTCACTGGATCAACAAAATCTGTATCTGAATCACTCTCAGGTTTTCCAAACAGTCTAGAAAATGTTCGTCTGGTCCTAATGCCAGAGGATGTTGATGGAATTGCTTCCATTGACTGTGTACTAGTACTAGCTACCGATTCTTCAGGAACGTCCTAAGAAAAAAAAGGTTACATATAAGGTTACATTTATTTGACGTTTTGTTTTGGAGAGTGAGTAAGGCTCTGGCTCACTGTCCGGGGGGGGGGGGGGTCTGGGTTTGATCCAAGTGTTGGCCGGGAAAGTCCCCCAGGATTTACCAGTGTGGTTTCCCCTCATAGCTCAGTCAATGCAGAAAAGTAGGACGTTTAACCCTGGGGGCATTTTATTTCATATACATGTAGATGGAAAATGGGTCGGTTGTTTCATCCCAATCCCTTTCACTCCGGGCTTAAGATTTCCACACATGTTTACTTTTTACTGTATGATAAACGTTTTTTTTTTAAAAAAAAGCTGAAGATCTACAAAGGCCTACTCTGACTAACTAGGCTACTCATCATCATTATTTATGATTATAAATTCAACAATAAATAATAACAGCGTCGATAATATAATATTACAAATATTCATATTTATATTTTACTATATATATATATAATGATGATTATTTTTGGTATCAAAGACGAAGATATATATGTACTCATAATAATGATGAAAAATTTGATACAACTGTAATGTTAGCGTCGGTGACCTAATTAGAGATTCCTAGAAAATTGAAAATGTCGAAGTCTTACCTGTTGAGCAACCAATTCCAACTCTTCATCGGGATTTGTAACATCTTTCTTTGCACGCTTCGCGGTTATAGCAGCCAAACCAGCTTGTGATAAAGCTTTGAAACGATCCTTTGCTCTTTTAGCCTTCCCCTTTCCTTTTCGCTCATCAAATGTATCTTTTTCCTTCGACGCCATGTTTACAAAAAAGTCACGTGACCAGAAGGAATTCCCTGTATGACGCGATTATCCAGGTCTATTTACTATATGACATGATTATCCAGGTCTACTTATCTATCACGAAAGGAACATGACGGATTTTTTTTTTCATGGTCAAAGATTACTATTTTTTGAATGCATAACATGATTTAGAGTGCGGTGGAGTAGTGCAGTGAAGTAATTATTTACTTTTACATCCGAATTGTTGTATTTTAATACTTGTTGTCGACGTATTCAAAGAATTAACCCAAAATCGCAAAATCTCGTTTGAAGGTAAATAATGAACAACAATTTTAAAATACTTTGAGTTGGTATTTTTTAACGTTTTTGGTGTCGAAATGTAGCTTATAACCTCCACTTTCGATCTACTGGTGCGATTATCGATAAATCTTTTGAGCTTGTACTAATAGAATTTCCAAGAAAACGCATCGTTTTTTTTGCGTTTCCATGGATACAAGACAAACCACAACCTATAGCCAAAAATTGACCAGTGTATTTTTGGGACTTGCTATTAGCATTGTTCATGCGAAATTTGATGAAAATATCTGCAGGCATAACTGAGAAAATTCTACTTTTGTTGTCATCAATACCCCTTTTTATCATGCTTTTGGGCCAAGTTTGGAACATAGTTGGTAAATAAAATTGGTATTTATTTGGTGATTAATATGTAGTTTATCACCACAAATAACAAAAAATGTCATATCTTATCAACAAAAATTACAGTGCTAGCTTTAAAATTTGCATTTTAGACTACTCAACGCCCTTAACTGTCATAAAAATACTTGGTTATAAGTTCTAACACAATAAAAAACTGTTTTCGATTTAAAGAAGTTCACTATCTCAATGTCAATATGTTCACTGTTTATAACACTGCATAATTGCATGTCCTATTCAGAATTATTCTGTTTCTTGCACTGTACATATGGTGATCTGCTAAGTTAACACTTCTGCAAACTCCGCTCAAGAACTATATCTGCTTGCACACTGGAATTCTCTCAACTGGTTCGTCTTTGCTGGTATTTAAGATAAAGTACATTACTTCCCGTAAACAACCGGTGTACTTGCTTAATCAGACTACTAATAATTCATTTTACTTTACCCTTTATTGATAACATTTACTTTAATATTAATTGGATACGATTGTATCTTACTTAACTCTTAACTGACCCACGGCGACTTTTGTCGACAACCATGATGTTACCGTTAAATACCCACGGCGACTTTTGTCGACAAAAACAGTTAGCCGAAAGCAACGTTCCTAGCGCAATGAGAGTTACTTCCCTTATAAACAGGAGGCCTTTTCTCATTTGTTTACTTCCTGTTTGACATTTTGACAGTTAAAAATCTGACTGTTTCTTCTTGAAAAATTAAATAAAACGGTGATATGTCTAGGCATATACGACAACGTTCTCCTTACGAGGGATTACCATTCCTATTGAATTACAGTGATTCAGAATTTATCGGTGGTGTAGATAGTTTTGCGTTAGCCTAGAACAGGCTAATCAACAAAAAATTTAATTTAAATTAATTTTAAATTTTAATAATTCGTGATAAATGTTTTTTAGTTCACAAAACTCTAACAAAAAAAAAAGAAATAACCATTAAATCGATGTAGGCCTACTAGCCTACATGGATTTTGCATGAAATGTATATATATTTTTTTTTTTTTTGTTTTTGTAGGAAATTCAAATTCATGAAAATGAAAAGGGCCTTTTACATTGATGAAGGCCCTGAAGGGGTCTATTTTCAGTTATTATTTTATGACTTTAAAATGCACGCTATTGGTTATTGTTTAAGATATTCCACTTGGTGTACAAACACACATCGTTAACATTGAGTATATGGGAAGGAAATGGTGTACCTTTTCAACGTTGGTGCTATATGGAAATTTGTATACCCTCCAAGCTTATAGTAACTCGTAGTTACGCCTCTTTTCTAAATACCATACACATACATCAAATAAACATCTTAATGTTTTTGATTTCTGAATTTGTTCATTTCTTAATTCGACCGAAACAGCATCATTGGAACAAATGCGATCAATATTTATTTCAAGACCTGATTATATTATACCTGGTTGTAATAACAAATCAATCACTAACCGAAAGTTAATATATTCCTTATGTTTTTAAACACACATAACGATTTACAAATAAGTTCATAACGTTTTCGCTGTCATTAAGTATGGTCTAGTATACACTACGCATGACATATCAGGGAATTCAAAATTTATTCGACAGCTAACCGGACATTCGAATCCAACTTTAAACAACCCATCTACCATGGTGTGTTTACCACTTTTAAAATCACATACTTTCAATTATTATCTCTGTACATTTTTAACAAAACAACACGAAAATACAGAAACAGTTTATACCACTTGCATAATCTAAGCCATCCGCTATTGCAAGGCACACTGTTTCATTTAAACCCTTTATTTAAAACCTTATACCGACCCACACGCTATCCCGCAAATTTAAAGAAGGACCATTCAGTTTTAAATTTTCCTTGGGCATTTCCCTTACCCTAAACCTAAACGCTACTTGCGATTTACCCAGGTTTACATTATAACCTTATACTTGGTTCATATACATGTACATTACTTAACAAAACAATACATTACATTAATTTACAAAAAGTAAATCTTCAATCTTCCTAAGACTTTTCGAAACAGTGTGATTACGATCTCCACATCCGAATAATTCTTTTGGAGTTTTACGTCAACCGCGAAAACCCTCCATTTTCGAAATATCCTCTGCGAAGACCGGAGACAATCATTGATTTTCTTTTACCTAGCCTTCAATTTTACTAATATTTTGTTTCAGTTTGTTTTCTTGACGATTTGTCCCTACATTAATAGACAAATACGTACATGATTAAACCCAACCCTTATTTACTTAATAATGTGACGTATACCTTCTTCCTGCAACATATTTTAAAACCTTTAATCGTCCTTTACTTTAAAATCTTTTCCTTTATTTCCTTAACTGAATTATTTTACTAGTTTACTATTTTGACATTCATTTTAAAACTTTATATATAGCAAATTCCTAACCTTTAAAATTTGTTAAATTTACCCCTTGGTCTTTTTGGCTTTCTATGGTCAGTTTACTAGGAAATATGTACTTACCTAAAAACGACTGGAAACTTCTTCTTCCAAAAATATCCCATAGGGTCGGAACTCCGTCGTCATCGGCACCAAATAGACAGCCTGTGACACTACGGTTAGGATAATGTCGGGACTATCATGGTCACGGACTCCAAATAGCAGCCTGTGACACTACGGTTGTCACAGATAGGACAATGACGTCTAGGACTTTTCTTCGGACTTCACGTTGTGGGACTGTGACACTATCCTGTGTTGCGGTATCAAATCGACGACTGTGACACTCTAGAGACACGTACTGTGTGTCCGTACGGCCAAATCTTCTGTGTCACACTGTCGTCACGGCCCGTTTGTGTAGGTAGGACTTGACGTTGTGATCAATAAGACTTCAAACTCTTTTCTGTACTCTTGAGATATTCTTTATATGTCACGATAATATATTCTACAGCACAGGTACAACTATTGTTCTTTAGGTATATAAACGTTATTTCGCCTAGCAGTCTCCCTCAGAACTTCTAAAATGTCTTGTCTACGGTTTCATCATGACGGCTGCGTCCGGCCAGTACGCCAGGCCAGCTCCCGGGGTGAACTTCCCCCTGGCTCTCTCGAATGTTTTCCGCGCCCAGTCTAGAAGCCGGGCAGCTAGAGGTATGTACTTTCCCTTGGAGCTCCCAAATGTTGTCTGAGCGTAAATCAAACAAACTCTCTCCTATATAGAATGTATACTGTGCCAGCTATTAGGACGGGACAATTACCATTTATGGGTAAGTGTTTCGTAAAGACTCCGTTTTACGTCAACACTATTCTAGTTAATTGTACTAATCTGTGCACATGAGAACTGGGCGATAGTACCCTACTTTCCAGAAATGGATATTGACATAACTGTCTGTGAATTAGTCTAAGATAGTAGTAGAATAATGCAAGCTACTTCATTACCCTAGTTTTCGTCATACATCATGTAGGTAAAGAATTCTATATAAACCAGAACACGAAGTCTATAGTGTTACAGATAATGGTTATATACACTGGACTGTTTCGAATTTTCAATGGTAAACCATTCCACAATTGTGACCCGTCATGGTATAATGAGTCGCAATGAGGAAATTTTGAAAATTGAGTTATTGCTATTTTCACATTCTCCAACTCAATACCTTCAAAATTGACTGAGCTGTGTTCGTTTGAAGCCAACCAACTCACCAAAGTAAGTTTTGAGAAAAGTCAAGTCAAAGATTTGGCATGTTTCAAAACAAAATCCCGAAATGATAATCGTAATAGTAAAATTTTATCCGACAATATCGACCATTTTGTTTTAAATGAACCCGCGGTAACTATCGGTCTTACCATGGACGGACCGGGGTTCGAGTTTCCCTAAACCACGATGTACCCTGTAGTTCGGATAGAGAGTCTAAGCTATGCTGTACCCTGTAGTTCGTATTGCGTATCTAAACCATGATGTATTCTGTAGTTCGTATTGAGTCTCTCAACTATGATGTACCCTGTAGTTCGTATAGAGTCTCTAAACCATGATGTATTCTGTAGTTCGTATTGAGTCTCTAAACCATGATGTATCCTGCAGCTCGGATAGAGTCTCTCTAAAAAATCATGTACCCTGTAGTTCGGATAGAGTGTCTAAACCATGATGTACCCTGTACTTCGATGTACCCTGTAGTTCATATAGTCTCTAAATGGGGGGTTGGATGGCTGAATGGTTAGCACGTGCGTGCTGTATCATAAAGCCTGTCATTAAGTCAACTGGCGTGTTTTCGAATCCTTGGCTGTACGTGACAAGGAGTAGGGTCGCCTGTCCAACCTCGTGGGTTTTCTCCGGTTTCCTCCCACTGCTAAAGAACCCTACGCGCAAGCGAATTATTGAAATAAGGTTAAACCATGTGTTAGTCCCAAAATGACCTAGTTTGTGTCGAGTGGACGTTAAGCTCCATTTCTCTCTAGTCTCTAAACCATGATGTACCCTTCAGTCTCTTAACCATGATGTACCCTGTAGTTCAGATAGAGTTTCTAAACCATGTTTATACTGTAGTTGGGATAAACTATAGTTTTGTAAATAGGTAATCGATCATCAAATGAATATGAATTGTACGATATGTTAATCTCGAAATTACATAGTCTCTCTTAAATGAATATATTGTTAACACGCTTTAAATATCTGGATGCAATAGAGGTGGTGTAGAAAATTCTAGGTACATTAAAACATTGACAATAGGAGGTATTTCTTGCTATGGCTTGTTTATAGTATAGGACGAGATTTATTGTTCTGATTATAATCACAATGTTACACAGTAAATTGTACACCTTTCCCTACTAAGAATTGTAATTAAATAATGTAATGTTATCTTCGTTTATATTATGTCTTTGAATCTACCTGAGAGGTATGTGCATCGGTATGGCACCTTAAATAAATTAACATGCGTATTTCTACAAAGATCCATTTATAGTCTTTAATTACACACTGTTAACCAGCCAGTGTATTTCTAATGACAATAAATCATTTAATTTATTCAGCTCGACGTAAGACTTAAAAAATATATAGACACAGTTGGTTTAACTTGAATGTAAATATTAATTATCTATAGTCAAGTGCATATATATATCGCCTTTCAGTTGAATCATGTTATGTTCATATTGTGTTACGCAGGGCTCACACTGGCTTTCAATTATTTTCCGCAAAAATGGATGATAATTTTATATAAAGAAATGTTCATATTTTATCTGCCAAAAATGTGTGATAAAAAAAAAAATATCTAACAATTTTATGTCTCACCTATTCTTATTATAAAATAATTACCGATACATGTACAACAACTTTTAAAATCTGTCTTTACATTATATATAAGCACAGTTTGGATTTAATAAGATCAGATTTTATATTTGGGGAGTTTAATCTATTTGAACATCGTACTACACTATATATTCAGTAGTTACACGTCAAATCTCGTCCAAGGAATGACAATTTTCTATAAATGTATGTGTTGCGTATACAATAGACCTATTGTTATTTTCAGGTACCGTAAAGGTATCAGAATCTGAAGAGATGCTTACAATAATACCCGTCGTTCACCTTTAGAACCATTTTGGCGACGGTAATATGATACAAATGGGGAACCGTTTTCTCACTCAAGAATCACCGATATTCAACTAGTTCTTACGTTTTCGACCAGTGTTGATAAGTCAATCAACTAATCATTAATCCAAGACAACTGATTAGTATTACTCATTGACTCGATCCGGATTATCGGCCAGTTGATTAATTTATTATTAGAGTGTTTAGCTACGTGATTGACACTCAATAATAATTAGAATTTTAAGATTTTTCCCGCCAGTTCGCAAAAAGAATCGCCAGTACCGCAAAATTTTATCGCTAAAATCAAATTTTAATCGACACTTTCATATTTTTATCGCAAATTGCGACTTTGGTGTTACGTATTTGCCAACATCAAGGTAACAGTTTTCCAAGCGCATTTACAATACAACTCGATAATGACGTCACAATGAGAACGACGTAATTCCATCAAAGTGACGTTACGACGTTATAAAAAGATCGTAGATTAAAAATGTCGGCATTTTTTTAACTCCCGAGTATCGATTTCCTATAGGTCGTTAATACATTTATTTGCACTAAAGTCAACCGATTCGCAGATTTCAGCGATTTTCTGGCCCACTGGCGGCCATCTTGGATTTATGTTAATTATGCAAATTTACCCAAGACCGATAATGGCCGCTTTTTTATGGAAGTACTAGAGGCCACACCTGAACAGTTCCCAAAGGAATGATTTCTGTTGCAGTTTGTTCTAGGTGTATTGTTATCTATACCCGCCTAATTCATTGTATGCACACAATGGGATTTTCTGATTAAACGCCTAAAACTTCGATCAGGAAGTCGCTACCATTTCAGTTTACAGCTAATGCTTTGCACCCTTTTTCTGGGTCAATCAGCAAACGAGTCGTGTTGGCAGCATAGCAACAAGCGGAGTTTGTTTACATTTAAGGGGTTTTAAAACCCCTTTGTATTCCTTCAAAAATGAACCCAACGGCAATACTGTGGTCATATTTATAATCTAGAGATTCCCCGCTTTACAACGATGCCAAGCATTTTGCAAAAGGATTGACCGGTCGTCCCGCTGTGAGCAGAGAAAAATATATAATTGAAGAATACCGTACTCTTAGAAAACGTCCAAATAAAGGTGTTTTAAAATGTTTTTTTTTTTTGCTATGTTAGATAGTATATCTATAGACTCATATTTGTGAAGATCTCAATTTCGATCAAAATCAATGTTTTCACTTATTTTGTCTTTATCTCAATATTGGATCGCGCGCATTCCGACTCATTTTGCCGTGGCCGGTCACAATTTAGGAGCAACTACATTGAAGCTTCTGTCACAAAATCTTTCAGTTTTGAGTGTGGAACGACAAGCGTATTCTGATAGTAAGATCGCAAGGACCGGTTTGGTTGATATACTGTTAGTAGTTCTGCAAGATTTCGCAGACACTGGTATGTGAGATACAGAACCTTAAAGTTGATGCGAGCTGAAATTGGGAGCCAATGTAAGGATTTTAGAATCGGTGTTATGTGAGATAATGTTTTGGTTCGTGATATGATTCTGGCTGATGAATTCTGTAATTTGTAGAGACTTGAATGATTTATCCCAGACAACAAACTTTTACAATAGTCTAATCTTGACAGAACTAGTGACTGTACTAGAGATTTGGTGGCATCAATCGTGATGAGATGTGTAATATCACTGATGTGTCGCAAATGAAAGTAACAGGACTGACGCAGCTTATCAACCTGTGTTTCAAATGACAAACAAGGATCTAGATAAATATGGAAGGGTATCGCTGCTGTTCTGCCTTCTTCTAACCTGCAGACAACCAGCTTAACCATCCCCAAACACCAAATAAGACAAATTTTCTACCTATAAATGTCTTTATATAGATATTTAAGATATGGTAAAAAGACTACGGTTACTCATAGTCTGTACAGTACAAACTTGTTAGATACAACGGAAGCGGAAAATAAAGGTTATAAAAGTAAACAAAAGGGAGTTAATTAGACTTGGAGACAGACCGACATTTTGTTGTTTTATAAAGTTCAGTTCATATTGTCACAAGAGTTCTGTGACATAACACTCCCCGTCCGATATTATATATCACTACTTCTATATTAGTGGGACATTAAACACAATCATCTAAACATGATAAAAAGTTCTAAGTTACTTAATTTGGTAGTAAATATATCAGTTCATTCAATGGTCTGGTATAATTAACACAATTCCCATTTTTAGAGATACGAATTTGCACTTTCCGAACACATCCGTCAGAACTAGGATAACACTGTACGACACGTCCCATCGGCCATTCGTTTCTATGAACAGTATTGTCCCTTAAAAGCACAACATCTCCTATCTTAAGATTTGGAACTGTAGTCTGCCATTTCTGTCTTGGTTGAAGTGTATATAAATATTATTTCCGCCATCTTCTCCAAAACTGACCCGCATAGTGCTGCACCAATTTCCAATGACTCTTGTATTGTTCCTTGGAATTGAATACATCAATCTCAAATATTTTTAACATATTGATCTGTTTTCATTGTAAGTAGAATTGATGGTGACAGCACAAATGGTGAATCTGGATCCATGGATACTGGTACAAAAGGTCTTGAGTTCATGATTGAGCTAACTTCTGCCATAAGTGTTACTAGCACATGCTGAGTAAGGTATTTACAGGAACTGTTAAGAATTATCGAATCTATAATCTTCCTGGCGACTCCAATAAGTTGTTCCCATACGCAGCCCATATGAGAAGAGTGGAGGGAATTAAATTTCCAGATAATCCAGACAGTGCCCATGTTGTATAAACACTGCTTCATTGGCGTATCTTCTACTTTTATGGCATCTATTTGCAGATCATCTGTTGATCCCACAAAATTAGTTCCTCTATCAGATCTAAGAACTTTTACTTTTCCCCTAATAGCTACAAATCTACGTAGAGTATTTATGAATGCGGAAGATGACATCTCTTCTATAATTTCGAAGTGAACAGCCCGGGACACTAATCATGTGAAGATAATAACCCACCGTTTTGAGTTCGACTGCCCACCACGAGTTATTCTGGTTATCACATTCCAAGGTCCTCGGGTAAATCAGCCATCTTCTGGGACAGAAGATTTCCTCTGAGTTTTTTGCAAATGACGCATTTGTGTATAATGGAGTTGATGAGTCTCTTCACACCAGTTACCCCAAATCCTCCAGATCTTATTGCGCCTTCTGTAAAGTGTCTTCCCATATGCTTGACATCATCATGAAAGTTTCTTACTAGTAAAGTAGAGATGTAATGACTTCCTGGTATTAAGATTGGGTTCTTCTCGTTGAACGTTGCCGCTATCTTATTGAGACGTCCCCCAGCACGAAGAACACCATCTTTATCTAAATACGGATTCAAAGACAAAATCTTGCTAGTCCTTTGAATGGGTCTGTTATGTTTCAAGTTGTGGATCTCTTCTTCATATACTTCACATTGAACAGTCTTTACTATAAACGTCTCTGCGTCTTCATAAATATCCTCTGAATTATTGACTCTGCGAATCTTGGCTTTAATTAGTGATACGGCTCGAACTAGACTTTTCCAGGAGGAAAACTTGCTATAACGATCTGTTCCTAATTGATCTGAATTTGTGGAAGTACCATTAATTCCTATCTTCAAAACTGTTACAGATGTATCAGGACGAATTTCTGGATCTTCAGTAGGGTCTACTAACTCAAAACAATCAAGAGATCTTGAGTCATTGTTTGTGAGGAACTCATTGGGTCCTAATAACCTATTATCATAACTGTTTATAGAAAAATTAAAATGTTAACACTTTTGTTGTTGTTCTGTTTAGTTGCTGCTTTAAAGTCTCATTGGATCTCTACAGATAAACCGAAACGAAATAGAATTTAAAAGTTAAGCGAGGCTTACCTGTAAGGTGAAGTTTGACTGTAATTCTATGGAGTTGAAGATTTAGGTAGAGATCAAATGCCCACCTAAGCTGAGTTTTGGGATAATTTACTACAATTCAAACATTGAAATATAAATAAAAATCCTTCCCTTTAGAAGACAACCAACCAGACCTTTAAATTCTGATAATTCATGCGTGAAGCATATCTCATTTGATCTCTCCTTAAACCTTAACTCCATAGAATTACAGTCAAACTTCACCTTACAGGTAAGCCTCGTTTAACTTTTAAATTAAAATTTACAGAAAAAGAAGTATTTGCACTCGAATCGGCAGACGACTACCTATCATCGGCACATACAGTCACATAGATTTACAGTCAAATTTCACCATACAGGTAAGCCTCGTTTAAATTAAAATTTACAGAAAAAGAGGTATTTGCACTCGAATCGGCAGACGACTACCTATCATCGGCACATACAGTCACATAGAATTACAGTCAAATTTCACCATACAGGTAAGCCTCGTTTTAACTTTTAAATTAAAATTTACAGAAAAAGAAGTATTTGCACTCGAATCAGCAGACGACTACCTATCATTGGCACATACAGCCCCACAGAGTAATGTGTTTCCGGTATGAGAATGTTTCGTCCATCCCATTTTCGCTCCAACCTCTACATCAAACTACAGAAGCGTAATTTATGGCCTGGTGCAAATTCAACCCTAGTTGGGTCCAAAATTGCCGACGCATATTAATGAGTCTTTTTTTTAAGCGTCCACATTCATATTGTGAACGTATTATGCCGTCGCCCCTGTCTGTGCGTGTGTGTATGTATGTCGGCTACATGACGTAATTCTTACTGGATTTTCTTCAAACTTTGTATACTTATTCCTTATACCCTAAGGATGATCGCTATTGTTTTTGGTGAATGCCCGACCCCGGGGGCTGAACCACGCCCATTTCTTGTATTTGTTTGTTTATCGTCTACAGGCCTTATGTCTTAATGTATCATTTTGAAACTTTGTGTACTTATTCGTCGTAGCGGTGGACACACTAGCCGAATGATTCGGCCGAATCAATCGGCGTCAAAATTCGCTTAGTGTGTCCACTGTTATTCGGCCGAATTTCTATTCGCCCGAATCAAACAGGTTTGATATATTCGGCCGAATATTTAATCGGCCGAATGATATTCGCCTGGTGTGTCCGCTTCGCCGAAGCATTCGGCCGAAAGTAGAATTCATTAGCCAATCGTCACTCATATCATAAGTCACGTGATTGTTTGAAAACATTGACGCCGCCATGTTTTGATCATGTGACGTAATCGACTGGTGAATCGGGCGAAGCATTCGGCTGGTGTGTCCACCCATTCGGCCGAATAAAATTCGGCGCCGATTGATTCGGCCGAACCATTCGGCCGAATGATTCGGCTAATGTGTCCACTGCTTAAGGAACATCCCTATCGTTTGGGGTGCATGCCCAACCCCCAGGGGCAGAGCCACGCCCATTTCTTTTAATGTGTCGTCTGCAGGACACAATTTTTAATCGATCATCTTGAAACTTTAAATACTTATTCCTTATACCCTAAGGATGATTCCTATTGTTTTTGGTGCATGCCCGACCTCCATGGACTGAGCCATGCCCATTTCTTGTATATGTTTGTTTGTCGTCTACGGGCCTCATTTTTTAATAACCCGGGAGCCCAGTGAGGTTTAATCAAAATATTGAGTCCAAAAGGTTTGAGGTTTGCAACACATATTTGACCCCTAGATCATTATGGAAAGGCAAGTCTTAAGTTTTGTAACCTGTGCGTATACCTGGGAGCACTCCCCCTAACCCCCTTAAATTTAATGGGAGTTAAAATTCAATGTCCATCCACAATTTTCTTGCAAGGATTTCATACTTAGCACTTTGAAACAGAATGTATGACTTAAGATCATAAATGTTGTGCTAATGCTACTTAAGAGCTTAATTAATTAGCATTAGTGGCCGTAATTAAAATTTAGAGTCCATGACTGAAACAAAGCCTAAAAGCTAGCTAACCAAGTCATGAAACCAAAAATATCACTTAAGAGCGGCAAAAGTTGAACAAACCTTGCTTAAGACTGGTTCAAAGGTCACTAATTAGTGACTGTAATTAAAATTTAGAGTCCGTAACTGAAACAAAGCCTAAAATCTGGCTTACCACGCCAGTAAACCAAAATTATAACGTAAGAGCAACAAAAGTTGAACAAACCTTGCTTAAGACTGATTCAAAGGTCAATTTTTGTGTCTCGTAATAGGGATTGAGTGGATTTGATTAAATTGTCTTGTCCAGGATTATTTTTGTTTGGAAAACATATTTCTATGAGTTTCACTGCACTAAATTCATAACTTAAGAGCATAAAATGTTGTATTAATGTTACTTAAGAGCTAATTAATTAGCACTAATTAGTGACTAATTAAAATTTAGAGTCCATAACTGAAACAAAGCTTAAAAGCTAGCTGACCAAGTCAGGTGGCTAAGAATAACACTTAAGAGCAACAAAAGTTGAACAAACCTTGCTTAAGACTGGTTTAACGGGGGCGGATCCAGAGGAGGGGGGGGCAAACCCCCACCCTGCTCAGCTACATAAAACAAAATGAATGCCTTGCATCAACGAAATTAAATCACAGTAAGATCCTTCATCATTACAAAAATGATTTCTCTCCTTAAAAAGCTCAATCTGTATGTATGCCTATGTAATTTAGAGACGATGACTGACAGATTTCCTTAACAGGAACCTATCAAACCCCCTCCTGCAAAAATTCCTAGATCCGCCCCTGTTCAAACGTGACAAAGGTCATATTTTGGGCCACATTATGACCAATCAAACATTCAAATTGCTTGCTTATCTCTGCTTGCCTAAAGAGATAACGCAAAACTATGCGACGAATCATTCCTTATAGGAAATGAATGGAATTATTGAACTGGATAACTATCTGGTTTTGAAAAATGCAGACAATTCGATAATATTAATAAAGATATATATATTTATATGATTCAAAACATTTATGTGTTCTCCTTAACATCGATATTTACCTTGGTGAATAAAGGGTTGATATCCGAAAGTTATTTTCAGTATAATGCTATCAAGAGTGGCTTATACTGTTTACTTACAAGATGTTACTGCTAGATAAGATGTTCATTGCACCAGAACATCCATTCAGGACGACATGTATACATTATATATTTAGACATAGTCGTATACAAGAAATAAAGCTGTCAATGTCATTAATTACAGAAGTCCATCTATATATTCCACCGATGCTACTTTCTATATGCAAAGTGGATGTTTTTAATATGTTAATTATAATTCCAAATTTATATCAGTTTTACAAATAATATATATATAAACTAAAAAAAAAATAATAAAATGGAGGTAGATGTTTCATTCGACTCTTAGTTTTTCTATGTAATAGAATTATATGATACATTATACGTTTTTTACAGCCTCAACAATTCCTTTTCGATGCAAAATAATATTTGTATTTCATATATCAAAGTCAGATTTTTTTGCTAGAAATTGTACCAATATCTTTTTTACAGATTGCTTTTTATAAGGAACCAACTTTTGAAAATGTTATGCCTAAAATTTTAATAGCAACGTTGTTATTATTGAGTCACAGTTGAGCAGTGCCATATCTAAGTGGGGGGGGGCAAAGTGGGACATTTAGGTGCCCCCACAATTCTGTGTCATACTAATATCTTATCCCGGACTGAGCCAACCAGTTCCTGGGCTGATTGGGGCCCTTGGCAGTAAGGGATATTAGAGGCCCTGGGACTGGCGGAAAACACCGCAGGCACTCAAGGGGGCGGAGTACATACTAGTATGATCCGCGGTTATTACGAACAATTTGAACAAACAACAATTGGGCCCCGCACAATTGGTTTGTCCCGGGCCCGCACAAGGTTAATCCGGCACTGCAGTTGAAGAAGGATTAAATAAGACAACAGAACATGGGTACATGATCTTTAAGAGGTATTAACAATCGGGAAAAAAACATGTATATAACACATTTTTTTTTTATATGGGAAACAATTACTGGGTTTATCTGAAAAACCCATTGTTTAAAAACTATACACTTTACATAAATAAAGTGATGTAGCTTTGGTGGAATACACATATTGACTTTTGTAATTAATCACATAGACAGCTCTGAACTACTTTTGATAACTTTAAATTGTTCTGGGTCGCCGCAATGAAATCCCCGAAAACAGCATTACTTTCAGAACTACGTGCCATATTCCACAGTAAATCTAATTTACAATTGGAAATATTTAGGAACGATAAGCCATGTAGTAGAATGAAAATTGACAAAACAAGACTAACAGCTAACAAAAGTATCGTATATCTGTATGAATGTATTCCTCGTGTGTACATATATGTTTTCTATACTGCATGTATTATTTGTAGTATACAACTACATGTATGTCTAAATATGTATGTATTTCTGGTGTTCCAAATGAACGTTTTGATGCAATTAGCATCTTATCTAGTACAATATCTTGTAAGTAAACCGTATATAAGTCTTGATAGCATTATACTGCAAATAACTTTCGGATTTCAACCCCTTTTTTCACCAAGGTCGCATTAGTCCTAACTTAGAAAAATTTTCGACCGATTTTGGAAGACATTCGCGTAAATATCCATGTTAAGGAGAACACATAAATGTTTTGAATCATACATTATTATATCTTCATATGGACTAATTTATTATCTAATTGTCTGCGTTCAAGAGAGTCATCCAGTTTTATACTTCCATTTTCAATATTTAGAATAATTGGAAAACTTAACAGTTTTTTTCTTTTCATTTCCTATAAGGAATGATTCATCTCAAGGTTTTTTGTCGTCTCTTCAAGCCAAGCAGAGATAAGCAATTTGAATGGTTAATTGGTCATAGTGTGAAACAAAATATGACCCTCGTCACCAGTTTGTCACCTTTGAACCAGTCTTAAGCCAAGTTTGTTCCATTTTTTGGCACTTTTAAGTGATATTTGTGGCTTACTGACCTGGTTAGCTAGTTTTTAGGCTTTGCTTCAGCTATAGACTCAATCCCCATTAAGAGATTAAAAAATTGACCTTTGTCAATTTTGAAACGGTCTTAAGCAAGGTTTGTTCAACCTTTGTCGCTCTTAAGTTATATCTTTGGTTTCCTGACTCGGTAAGCTAGTTTTTAGGATTTGATTCAGCTATAGACTCTAAAATAATACATAAGTACAACATTTTATGCTCTTAAGTCGTGAATTTCCAAACAAAAATAATCTTGGACAAGACAATTTAATCAAATCCACTCAAACCCTATTACGAGACCCCAAAATTGAACTTTGAACTTTATCACATTTGAAGCATTCTTAAGCAAGGTTTGTTCAACTTTTGTCGCTCTTAAGTTATATTTTTGGTTTCCTGGCTTGATAAGCTAGTTTTTAGGCTTTGTTTCAGTTATGGACTCTAAATATTGATTACAGTCACTAATTAGTGACCTTTGACCTTTATCACCTTTGAACCAGTCTTAAGCAAGGTTTGTTCAACTTTTGTCGCTCTTAAGTGATATTTTTGGTTTCATGACTTGGTTTGCTAGGTTTTAGGCTTTGTTTCAGTCATGGACCACTAATTAATGCTAATTAATTAAGCTCTTGAGTAGCATTAACACAACATTTTATGATCTTAAGTCATACATTCTGTTTCAAAGTGCTAAGTATGAAATCCTTGCAAGAAAATTGTGGATGGACATTGAATTTTAACTCCCATTAAATTTAAGGGGGTTAGGGGGAGCGCTCCCAGGTATACGCACAGGTTACAAAACTTAAGACTTGCCTCTCCATAATGATCTAGGGGTCAAATATGTGTTGCAAACCTCAAACCTTTTGGACTCAATATTTTGATTAAACCTCACTGGGCTCCCGGACTATAATGTATTATTTTTAAACTTTGTATACTTATTCTTTGTACCCTAAGGAACATCCCTCTCATTTGGGGTGTATGTCCAACCCCCAGGGACAGGGCTATGCCCTTTTTCTTTTAGTGTGTCTCCTACAGCCCACAATTCTAAATCGATCATCTTGAAACTTAAAATACTTATTCCTTACACCCTAAGGATAATCCCTATTGTTTGAGTGCAGCTCGACCCCCGGGGACAGAGCCACGCCCACTTTTTGTATTTGTTTGTTTGCCCTCTACACCAGGGACAGTGACTCGCCTATTTTCTTTTTCTGTGTCTGTGTGTCAGCTAGAGGCAACAATTCTTAATCGATCGTCTTGAAAACTTTTTGTCCCCCGCCTTTCGAAAAAAGTTAGGGGACTATTAAAATGGGTTCGTCCGTCTGTCTGTCCGTCACACTTTTTGGGACACAATAACTCTCTTCCTAATTGAGCTAGAATGTTCAAACTTTGTATATGTGTTTATTTGGTCAATGCCTTGATGGAGTTCGAAGATGAGCATTTTCCGCTTAGGGTAAACAGAGATAAGCAATTTGATTGGTTGATGCTTTGGGACACTATAACCTTAGCTCTAATTAAGTGAGAGTGATGAAACTTGGTGTATAGTTTCATTACAGTGATACCTTGACTAAGTTCGATACTGAGCATTTTCTGCTCAGGGTAAGCAGAGCGATAAGCAATTTGATTTGCCGAGATTTTGGAACACAATAACTCTCCTAAATGAGTTAAAATGTTCAAAATTGGTGTGTATGCTTATTAGGTCAATGCCTTGGTGGAGTTCAAAGATGAGCATTTTCTGCTTAGGGTAGGCAGAGATAAGCAATTTGATTGGTTGATACTTTGGGACAAGATAACTTAGGTTCATCTTGATTGATGATTTGTATGCCAATACAATGACTGCATTCTCATTCAGTAATGGATTCGACAGTAACAGTGTATAGAAACGATACGAGGGCCCTTGGCCAGAGGGGCCCTTTTGTCAAGCGTGGGAGCCCTTTTGTCTGCCTTTAGGGTCCCCTAACTAGGGTACATTTTCATTTTTCTCGTCGGTTTCAGCATTTTTCTTTATAAAACACTTTTGGATGACATTTCTTGTACAGTTTGTTTGCTCGATACGTTTGAAAAAAATAAATGTGCGATTAATTAATATGTGTCATCTATTTATTTTGGGATTTCGGCGGGGGACATCAGCCTCACTGTTGGCTTGTTTATACTTATTCCTTATACCCTAAGGTTGACCACTATTATTTTGGTGCATGCCCGACCCATGGGACAGAGCCACGCCCAATGATTGCGTGTTTTGTGTTCGCTTACAGGATGCAATTCTTAACAGATCATTTTAAAACTTTGCATACCCATTCCTTATACCCTAAAGATGACGCCTATTGTGTTTTGGTGATTGCCCAACCCGCAGGGGTAGAGTCATACCAATTTTTACTTTATGTCTGTGTGTGTTGCCTAGAGGCTACGATTCTTAATGGGTCGTCTTTATTAAACTTGGAATATGTATTACTTATAGCCTAAGGACGACAACTGTATGTCCCGACCCCCAGAGGCAAGTCACGCCAAAGTTTTGTGTTTTACGTTTACAGGCTGCAATTCTGAATGAATCAGCTTGGTACTTGGCATATGTATTCCATATAGCCTTAGGGCGTTCACTATTGATTTTGGTGAATGTCCCGACCCCCAGAGGCAGGCCACGCCCAATTTTTGTGTTTGTCATTTACAGGCCGCAATTCTGAATGACTCCGCTTGGTACTTGGTAATAACAAGAACACAAAAGTATTCTCACATAACTCCCATCTTAAAATCATTACATTGGTTACCAATGGAAGCCCGGATAACTTTCAAGATTCTAACATTGGTTTATATGTGTCAACATGATCTTTCCCCATCTTACCTCACTGATCTCATTAAAACATATCAACCAAATCGACCACTTCGCTCACAAAATAAGCCCTCATTGGCTGTGCCGCAAGCTAAACTGAAATCATATGGGGATAAAGCCTTCAGTGTCTGTGGACCGCGCTTGTGGAACAACTTACCATTGGAGATACAGAGTTCTCAATCATTAGCTGTGTTCAAATCCAAACTCAAAACTCATTTGTTTGTGACATATTATCAGGATTAGCCATTATCCCCGCGCTTAGAGCATGCAATATGGATGGAGTTAGCGCAATTACAAATGTACATTATTATTATTATTACTTGGCATATGTATTCCATATAGCCTGAGGGCGTTCACTATTGATTTTGGTGAATGTCCCGAACCCCAGGGACAGAGCCACGCACACCTTTGGATTATCTTGGTATACTTATTCCGTATACTCTTAAGGACGGCAACTATTGATTTTCATGCACAACCCTCAACCCTAAACAAACCAAACGCCTAGCCTTCTTGACAAATTACCATATCAATCAAAGCAGCTCTTCAATTTGTAAAGTATAATTAGTAACATAATCCATTACATGTTTATTTTTTGACCGATTGGTGGCCGAGTCGTTTAACGTATGCGCTATAGATCATAATGCAGTGCATCTAGTTAAGTGGGGTCGTTTCAATAACCCGCTGGTATGTATAATAGAATATGGTCGCCAGTCCAATCTCGTTGGTTATCTCCGGCACCCCTGGGGTTCCTCCCACTGGTGAAATGGAAGAGGGTTTAATGTCCGACTGGATTAATGGAGACGGATGTACGTCGAACAGCGTGCTTTGAGGAAAACTGTGCACTGGCAGCGGTGCTACAGCCTACTCGTATATCGAATTATAGAGAGAAAAATGGGGTTTAACGTCCACTCAACTCAACTAGGTCATTTCGGGACTAACATGGTTTTTAATTTTATATCAATAATTCGCCTGCGCGTAGGGGTCTTTAGCAGTGGGAGGAAATCGGAGTGCCCGGATGAAACCCACGAGGTTGAGAAGGCGCCCCTATCTCAATGCCACATATGCTCACACCAGGGCTCGAAACCACAGCCGCAAACCAGAGGTGACCGGCCAGCTAGAGGTCGAAGCGCGGCACTCTAGACCACTAGGCCATCCCAACCCCCCATATCGAATTATAACCGCCAATGAATCTTTTAAGTGCACGTCAATGTGTACAAGGGATTTCGGTTATTTGTCCCATCCGAAAGACGACACGTTGTCGCTTGCCCAGACCCAGAACTTTTTCGGACAACGCAGGGATCGAAACAGAACTTCCAGGTTAGCGAGCCACCGCCTTACACATTGAGCAACCACTGTTACAGACCTCTGCATGCTAGGCAATTAGTAAAATAAATTGATCTAGTTTGTTTTGAGTTGATAATAAGCCCCATCAAATCAAAATGAATCATATGTTAAAGCCCCAATAACACTCTTGTTGTAACTGAATAATATATCCCAATTTTCATTCTGGTCATCAAATCGTATTATCTTAGAATATTCCAATTAAATAATGACATAAATTTCATCTTAACACACCTATTTTTAAAAAATTGGAAAAATTCAACCAATTGATTTGAAAAGTCTAACGTAAACCTTTTCAAATGTGACTTGGATTTTAAAATATTTTCGAACCCTCTGGACAAGTAAAATAGGTTGTAATGGACAATTTACACAACAGGTAGGACACTTAAACATCTAGTACTTAGAATAAGGGTATTATCTACCAAGCCAGCAAGAATGTTATTGTCCCTTTAAACCCAGAATAACCTAGCTTGTATCGATTGAGTGAACGTTCAGCTAGGCGCCCGACATGGTTTATGTTCAGTCGCCGCCTTTTTACAACATTACTTCCATTTGCAAGCCGAATATGCAACAAGACAAATATCCACTTGGACACGCGTGCGCATACTGTGCGTAAGAAATAAGCGCAACTGTATTTTCCGCGCGCTGTAAAAGTTAATATGGAATGGGCCACATTACATGTACATTTGCATTAGACCGGGTTTATTTTCGCTGGCGGAAACACGCACACCAGTACCTTTGGTGTAGAGCACTGTCATCGATAAATACTGGCTGGAGTTGGTTTTCAGGTTTTCTCATAATACAATTTGTAAATTGTTTGAACCGTGACAAACCACGGACTTTTGGTTATCAATTATTATATACCACCTTGACATATAACACAGTCTATTCAGATCACGTTTCTGGAGTTAATATCATGATATACAAGTTATCTTCATCAACGACTACCCTAAACGGTACAGTCTCAGTCGAGGCAACTGCTAGTTGCAGGACAGGCTGTTGTCACCCAAGCCAAGTTCTGAAGACCCGATTTTAATTGGCAGCGAGATAATTCAAGAAAAGGTAATTGGTAATCGTAATTGATATAATTATATTTAAAGAAGCTAAGTCTCTAACTCATTATCATCCAAAATCTTCAACATTGGAGGTACGAATTATTTGTCAATTTAAATCAACATTGATGCTGTGATCTTACCGGAAAATGATGTGCTTCTGATATCCAATATTTAAGACAAAATAAACATTTTACGAATCGTGTACCATAATGCGTTCATCCCCACTTCTAACAAGAGACTCGAGGGACGAGGATAGAAACATTGCACAAAATCAAACGGCATAAGTAGACTAGAAATTTACATTCGGTTGAGATTGCTGGCTTATTTCGCCGAACACAACTGATTTTAAATTAGAGTAAAAACGGAAACCATTGAATGCAAATCAGTTTATATACATTCATATTACAATAGTATATGCCCTGCGACCCACTTCAATTTCTAGGTCCTAAATGTTAGCGATTTAGCTCCTTTATTAAATAAAAATGTTGCTTATTAACACACTAACCCATAAACGGAAACCATAGTTCAGAATACATGTTAATCTGAAGGTCTGTAACCTTTCTTTGCACCGATATGAACATAATCACCATGATAAAACATTGTCAAATACCAGAGCTACGCTACATTTAACATCTTCACGGTGCACAATGCCATGGAGACGTATGCTGACGATTCCGAGCGGTACAAAAGGGACCTAATACGTCCAGAAATCGCATCTGCATGATTTCCTATCTTTTATATACACTGAATTTAGCAACAAATGTTCACTAACATCACCCAGGACTCCAAATAATTATGATGTAAAACGAGATTGTTACTGTTCCAGGGAACTACAAGTTATCCAGTCGCAATGGGTGGAGATCTTAAAGAAAGGGTGGAACTAGATAAGGTGCTGCACGTGACTGGGTACAAGGGGGCGTACCAGATAAGACAGTCTATTGTGTGCCTTTTATCGTGTTTAAGTTGTGCCTTTCCAATTCTCTCTATTGTTTTCATAGGTAAGATATATGCAAACTTATACATTAAGTAATATTTAACTTTAACGCAATTGTTACATTCACAAGCTTTATCCCTTGGAAGGTTTCATGTAACTTAGAAGGGAGACTTCAAAGTGGAGTATCATAAGCATATGTAAACCAAATAAACATATGACATTGGTTTTGAAAGATCTCCATTGTTTTCTGAGGTAGAATTTCCGAAAATGACGTTGGTGTCTATTGGGCGAATGTCACCGCATGGCAGAGTGTGATCATGCGCATTTCCATTAAAGGATAAACTGAGATAAGCAATTAGATTGATTGAGACTTTGGAACACAGTAACTTTGGTTCTGATCGGGTGAGGCCGACCAAACTCCCGATTATAGATTTATCATACAAATACTCCGACTAAGTTCGATGCTTCAACTAAGTAGCGGTTCGACATCAGATCGGCTAAGACTTTGAAAAAGTAACAACTCTGATTTTAATTGAAGTATCTTGACGGAATTCAATGAGCTAAGCCCTTTCATTGGTCGATGTTTTGTGATAGAAAGTGACGAAGCTTAATGTATACTTCAGGGCCAGGTACTTCAAAACCTGACATGAGTTTGCTCGTGAATATTTTATGCATCTAAGCTAAAAGATAAATATAAAAATAAAACACACTTATATGGATATACTACTTCTGGCTACGTTTCGATACACATACAGATATCGTTTTCAAGCAAATAATTTGCTTGAAAACGATGAAAACGATATCTGTATGTGTATCGAAACGTAGCATTTTGCTTGAAAACGATATCTGTATGTGTATCGAAACGTAGCATGTTAATAAATTCAGAAGAAGTATATCCATATAAGTGTGTTTTATTTTTAGTGAAATCTATTTCTATATGTCTTATAAGGATTATAAAAGATAAATGTGTAATTAATTAATATTTGTCATCATCTGATTTCGGTGAGGAACACCAGTCTCAGGGTTGGTGGTAGTAAGAATTAAGTAAAAATGCCTGGACCAATTTATTTGCCTTATTAAAATTAGACAATTTTTCGTTCATGTTTTATTTTGGTATTGATTTCTCGTAGTTCAACTATAAAGTCATTACAACAATATGTGTTAAATGGGATGTATTTTTCGGGACTAATAATGGTTCTAATCATATCCACACAAAGCCCTGTATAGGGAAAGTTACGACAACTCATTTACAGGCGCCATTGTGGGTCCCAACTATGACGCCATAAAAACTATGACGTCATATAGCTTTACGAAACGAAACGGTTTACGGGCTACAATTTATAACAAACAAATTGGAAAAGAAACCAATGTTGTTTGGTTCATTGATAAAAATGTCAGACAAATTCATACTAAAAATAGGCCGAATTCGGCCAAGGAAAAAATGACGTAATTAACATAATTCAATACGGCGTCACGTTCTCCGGAGATTATCGGAGAGCGATATCTCGTAATCATGCAGTGTCTTTCAGTGGTGGGAGGATAGATAATTTCTTTTTAAATTCCTCGAACACAGCTACCAGGATGGATCGGGGGTCGTGGGCATCTAAACTGTAGTTCAGGTAGAGTCTCTGGACCATGACACTGAGACTCTAAACCATGATGTATCCTGTAGTTCGGTCAGTCTCTAAGCCATACCAGGTTACCCTGTAGTTGGGATAAACCATAGTTTTGTAACTATGAATTGTAGCCTAAATTATGTTAACCCCGAAATGACATAGTTTCTCTTAATTGAATATATTGTTAACGCGCTTTAAATATCTGGTCGCACAACACGCAAAACCAAAATCTTAAAGATAAACCTGCAGACAAGACAGAAATAGACATTGCAAAAAATAAACAAATTAAATAGTGGGAAAAAAACATAATTTATTCAGCTCAACATAAGACGTACAATACTGTCTTGTTGTATACTATTTATATACACAGCGCTCTTATCTGGTGATCTTCTATTTTATTTTTATATGAATTAGGTTATATCAAATACTCTATGTGTTGTATAATAATAATGATAGCATCTTCAGCTATACTTTTCGTTTTTTTTTTAAAAAAAAACAATATATGTTTTATCTCCAATAGAATCTTTTTTGCAGAAATCTATGACATATCTATCCACATCCTGTATGTCTGGGCAACCAATAAAATAGGGCATATTATAAATAGATAATGCGTGGTTACTTGGGACCCAAGATGGCGTCTTTTTACACATAGGTAAGGTTTTCGTGGTTCACTCGAGTCGACACCAGACCGTTCGCGTTTTGAATCGAGTTGGTCACATGACTGACTCGAGTCGCATCACGTGACTAACCCTTTTACTCCCCGTTGAACGGAGAGTAAAAGGGTTCGTCACGTGACAAAATGACGTCCTAGGTAGAGGTAAGTCGGTTGTCTCGGAATCTTCTTCTTCTTCGTCCTCTAACAGTTCCTGAATTAAAATAAGATTCCGAATGGAGGCAGCCATTGCGAAAAAATAAAATAAAATAAATAAAGGTGTCTCGCCATTTTGTTTTGATGTCATGTGACTGCTCAGACCGTTCGGGATGTTTCAACCGGGTAAACTCGGCAATGGAGTCGACTCGAGTAAACGACGAAAACCTTACCATAACGTCATATTTTCATGAAGTCATATGAATTTTCTGACTTCACATTTGTCACAACTTTATCTATATACGGATTCGATCCACACCAGACTTACACACAGTAAAATTTGAGCAAAATAAAGACTTACCTCAGTAGTATGTATGTTAATGAATACGTTATGGGTCAACTTTTTCCAGATTTAACCAAATGTTATATTTATGTTTACAACAGGATATGTACCGAAACATCGCTGTGCTTCCTTACCTAATGTAACCTTCCTCCATGATTTTGATATCAACCCCGATCATGTGGTAGACGTGATATCTGATCAATGTTCTTTGGGTATCACAACTAACAACAGTGGACGTACCTCGTATGTAGAACTACCATGTGTTAATGGATTTCAATATGACGTTGCAAGGGAGACTTCCATTGTATCTGAGGTAAGTCCCGGGTGTTCAAAATCTAGCCCTTCTCGTTATGATATTTCAAAAAATAGATAATGCAGAATGAATTATTGAAAATATTTTTTTTAAAAAAACCATTTAAATTGTGTTATTTGGAGCAAGGTTATCAATGTTTGTAGTTTTGACAAGATGTGTGCACTGTGCGGTGAACTTAATCACTCTGGTCATTAGTCCAGTTGCCAAACCCAATTTTGATTAATTATAATATCTTCAATAACATCAGGTCAACTTTATGTACAGGTTTGATGACCTGCTGTCGGTCTACATACGAGTCTTAGTCTGGCTCCTCCATTTCTAAATTAATTTAATCATTAAATGGCCGATGGCATCGAGAGTTGATTATAGTATCATTGTATGGGCTATGCGTCGCTGGTAAGTTGCGGAAAGCGCAGATGTTAAAAACTCGCTTCATCCACGTGCGACGCATACCCTCCTATGTTAATAAACGTCTAATTAACAAGTTATATGGCATTTAAGGCCCAAAAGACAGAGATGTAATAGATAGAGCTAGCTCTTATATGTTTAATTCTATCACTTTTTCAGTGGGATCTTGTGTGTGATCGTGCTGGTTTAGCTGAGTTAAGTCAGACATTGTTGATGCTGGGTCAAGGTATTGGAGCCTGTGTTTTCACATCTTTGGCTGATAGATATGGACGGAAACCAGTCAATATTGTTTGTCAGCTAATATTGGTTGTAGCATCGATAGGCCTGGCATTTATTAATAATATTGGAGGATTCACAGCTCTAAGATTTATCATCGGTGCTTGCCAACAGGTTGTTATATACTATTCAAAAAAAGTAGGGGATATTTAATATTGGGGGCATAATACTAAAATATGCAAATGACTACGAAAAAAGTCACTATAGAACCTAACAGAAGAAACATTTCCAGTTACATGTGACGCCCAAACGCACCAATAGCTACCGCATGGAATGCAGGTGATGCTTGGGATCATCATGGGGGTCCAACCCAAGATTTGAACGACTCTGACTTTGAATGTTACAGTCATTGTGGCATTTAATTCCAGGGTGGAAACATCAGTTTAATTGTTTTAGTGACCAGAAAACAAATTTTGATATGCGTCGGCTTACCCAAAATGAAAGGTTACGTGCCCTTGGCATGCTACAGATCGGCACAACACGGGCGGTTGTGGCGCGGACGATGAATGTTTCTCAGTCTGTCATAAGCAGGCTATGGTCCAGATACCGTGATACACAATCTTTACAGGACAGACCACGCTCAGGTCGACCAAGGGCCACAACTCAAGCCCAGGATCGATTTTGAGAAATCGTGTCATCACAGCAAATCAGATCAGCGCTCGTCTTCATACAGACACTGGTGTGAGAGTGAGTGGCCAGACGATTCGGAATCGACTGCATAGGGGTCACCTTCGCGCCCGAAGTCCTCGCGTGATCCCTTGTTTGAGAGATCATCACATTCAGGCAAGACGTCGTTGTTGTAGGGATCGTCAACACTGGGATAATCGACGCTGGAGCAATGTGATGTTTTCAGATGAGTCAAGGTTCACTGTTGATTTTTTGGACAGACGTAGGAGGGTGTGGCGTCGTCGAAACGAGCGCTTCCAAGACGTTAACGTCGTCAGACATGATCGATTTGGGGGTGGTTCTGTTATGGTGTGGGGAGGCATCACTGTTGCTGGAAGAACGGCTTTACATGTTGTTGCAGGGCGTGTTACAGACCAGTACTACCGGGACAACATCTTGGCAGTCCATGTTGTGCCGTTCGCACGACGTCATGGCCGCCGTTTCATCTTCCAGGATGACAACGCAAGATGTCACAGGGCCAGGATCGTTACAGGTTACCTCCAACAACAGAACATCACCACATTACCTTGGCGAGCACTGAGTCCCGACCTGTGCCCCATCGAGCATGTCTGGGACATGCTTGGACAGAGGTTACGTCAACGTCAACAACGTCCTGCCAATGTCCAAGAACTTGCTGCTGCGTTGCAACAGGAATGGGAAAATCTGGACCAAAATGACCTTAGACGTCTCATTAGGAGTATGCCACGTCGGATCAATGCTTGTTTTGCAAACAGAGGAGGATTTACCCGTTACTGACTTTGTTGTGATGTTGTGGTAACTTTGCTGTTTGACCCCGGGTATCATTTTACCCTTATAATGGCCAGTCTGTGCCTTGCTTAGTCTAACGATCATTTGGAATAAATCGATGAATGTTACCTTCATTTCATTTTGTCATTTGTTTCTTCGTCAGTTTCATTAGGTGACTTTAATAACACTTAAAAATCAAATATCCCCTACTTTTTTTGAATATTATACCTTTTTCAAATATGAACTTATTATTTTGGATCTAAGTTATTTTCTGTCATTAACTGCTGGTGCTTGACAAGGGAATACGGCTGTACTTGTCTGCAATGAAGACGAGAATATACCATACAGTGTGCGATGACAACGTTTACACGGACTGATGCTCTACGGCCCTCTGTGATTTAGAATTACGTCTTTAGATGGTTCGTTTACGAGCAAGCCAATATGCACACCAGGCCTCGGGTTCTATTTTTATCCGAACAACTCCTTTGTCTATATCCGCCCTGCAAAAATGACTCAGCCACCGTGTTTCCCCTGCAAATTAAATAAGCTATTCGCGGGGGGGGACTAAGTTATTTGTAAACAATTCTAGCTCGTCAATTGAGATGCAATGTGGTTTTGCCAGTACAATATAAGTCGTTGACCTGTTATTTCAAAGAACCTATTTGGCTTATGTACAACTAATGTTCTATATTTCTGTAATAGATTGACAGACTCAAACTTTGCTCCCGGTCAATATAGCCAAATAATAGTTAAATACCTGGTGCCCCCAATCTTCAGTGTTTGTGGTAGGGTTAGTGATAGTGCCCCCCCCCCCCCCCCGCCGCCAATGACAGGGACAGGGTTAGTGATATTATAAATCGATTAAGCTCATAGTTCCAGATGGACATTTGGTAAAGGTAGTGGTACTGGGTTTTAATTTCAGGGTCTTGGTTTGACAGCCTATTCTATATTTGTGGAGCTGTGTACAACTGAATTGAGAACATTGGCTGGTTGTACTGGTGGGTTAGCTTGGACCCTATCGTGTATGTTACTTGCTCCACTGGCCCACTTCATGCAGTATTACAACTGGAGATACTTCCAATTAGCTACCGTTGCAGGACTAATTTATGGGGTAGTTATTTACTGGTAAGTTGGGATGTTCGATTCGTTCTTGTTTCTGCATTCTGGGTTTCAAAAAAGTAAAACATCGTTTTTGTATGAGAACAACCTGATGTAAATTATTTATTCGATTTGGGTCATTTAGAAAACTAGGTCCTAAACCGGAAATAACATTATCCAGAGTTGAATATTAAACTAGAGTTTAATTAATTTGACATCCGAATGATTAAGGATAAACGAGATCTTTATTTTTATACACCCACATTTTTATGTGGACGCATATTGTCGTCGCCCCTGTCCGTCCAAACGTCCGTCCGTCCGTCTGTCCGTCCACAATTTGTTTGTGGACACTCTACAGGTCAAAATTCTTATCCGATTTTAACGAAACTTGAAATATAGGTTTATCCCCAAAAGATCTCGGCTGCTTTCGATATTGGCATGTATCGGATCAAAACTTCATGGATTATGGCCCCTGATTGTACGAAAAATCACGTTTTTAGCTTGTGGACCCTATAGAGGTCACAATTTTGAACCGATTTTGATGAAACTTGACATGCATGTTTATAACCCAAAGATCTTGGTTCCTTTCGATATTTGCGCCTATCGGAATGTAATTTCCTGAATTATGGCCCCTGATTGTCCGAAAAATCACCCTTTTTAGCTTGTGGTCCCTCTGGAGGTCACAATTATTATCCGATTTAAAAAAAACGTTTGAGTATATCACCATTACACCCTAAGGAAGGTTGAGTTCGAATTTCGGGAAAATCGGACCAAAATTGACATACACAATGGCCGCCGTTTGTACGCGAATACTGTAAAAAAAATGGTATATCAAGGTTGTGGCCCTGTAGAGGTCATAATTTTTATTCGATTTTGATGAAACTTGAAATTCATGGTTATAACCCAAAGATCTTGGTTCCTTTCGATATTTGAGCATATCGGATCGTAACTTCCTGAATTATGGCCCCTGATTATACGCAAAATCACCTTTTTTTAGCTTGTGGTGCCACTCTGGAGGTCACAATTATTATCCGATTTAAAAAAACGTTTGATTATATTACCGTTATACCGTAAGGAAGGTTGAGTTTGAATTTCGGGAAAATTGGACCAAAATTGCCATACAAAATGGCCGCTGTTTGTACGCGATTTCTATTAAAAAATGGTATATCATGGTTGTGGACCCTGTAAAGGTCACAATTTTAATTCGATTTTGATGAAACTTGAAATGCATGGTTATAACCCAAAGATCTTGGTTCCTTTCTATATTTGCGCATATCGGACCGTAACTTCCTGAATTATGACCCCTGATTGTATGCAAAATTGCCTTTTTTAGCTTCTGGTCTCTCTGGAGGTCACAATTATTTTCCGATTTTAAAAAAAAAACCTTTGATTATATCACCGTTACACCTTAAGGTTTGAGTTCAAAATTTCGGTAAAATCGGACCAAAATTGACAGACAAAATGGCCGCCGTTTGTACGCGAATACTGTTAAAAATGGTATATCATGGTTGTGGTCACAATTTTAATTCGAATTTGATGAAACTTGAAATGCATGGTTATAACCCAAAGATCTTGGTTCCTGTCCTTATTTGCGCATATCGGATCGTAACTTCCTGAATTATAGCCCCTGATTGTCCGAAAAATCGCCTATGGTCCCTCTGGAGGTCACAATTATTATCCGATTTAAAAAAACGTTTGACTCTATCACCGTTACACCCTACGGAAGGTTGAGTTCGAATTTCTTACACACTTAGCAACATGATCCCCACTCGAATTTGAAGCCTACTGAAATGCACCTTTATAACCCAAAGATCTTAATTCATTTCGATATTTCACATATCAAATTCTAACTTAATCATGTAGGAAAAATCACTTTCGGTATTGCTTGTTCTCTATCCATCTCTCGAAAATGTGGGCGTATCCTGCCTGGCAGTGCCAGCCTATCTTTGTTTAAATTATAATCTTTACTTAAATCACTCCAGGATATTGGATGAATCACTGAGGTGGTTGGTGGCCAACAATAAAGTGGTTCAAGCTGAAGAAACAATAAAGAAAATTTGTAAAGCAAACAAAACTGACTTTGACAGAGCCAGGGCTGTTCTTCACGAGCAAATTTTAGAGTGCAAACAAGCAGCTAAGATGAACAAGCTACATCAACAACTGGAGATGGTTCCGATCACAGAGAAAAACGAGCAAGAGAATCTCTTAGAGAAGAATGGCAGCCCCTCGGCAGGAGATACAGATACGACTAATATGGCCGAACCAGAGAAATATACAATTCTGGACATTTTGAAGCACCGCGACATACTTAAAATCACTTGCATCCTGGGTTTTATTTGGTAAGAATCAAGGACTTATTGGAAAAGGAAAAACAACGAATGTTTTACTGTGATAGTATTTAGCGTGTGTGTGTGTGTGGGAGAGAAATGGGGTTTAACGTCCACTCGACACAAACTAGGTCATTTCGGGACTAACATATGGTTTAATTTTATTTCAATAATTCGCTTGCGCGTAGGGGACGTTAGCAGTGGAAGCAAACCGGAGTTCCCGGAGGAAACCCACGAGGTTGAGAAGACGCCCCTATCTCCATGCCACATACGCTCACACCGGAGATCGAAACCACAGCCGCAAGTCAGAGGTGACCGGTCAGCTAGAGGTCGAAGTTAAAGTTATTGATCCGTTTACTCCATGTTAACGGATCGTTAAAAGTTAACAGAGCTTTGAGCAACCGACCCCAGATCGCAGAACCATGGCGTTTGCTTTGAACATGTTCAAAACAACCGCTGGCCTTTCCACCACGCTTAGGGTCCATTTTGCCAGCGCAGTAACCCTCCACCCAGGTTTGATCGGGGACGCGGGTGGGGGGGGGGGGCGTATGAGCTGAACCCTAAATCTACCTGTCAGGGCGTTTAGTATTCTTCCATAATTGCAGCTTACTATAATATATATTTCCACACTATTTATCATTCCAGGTCAGTAAATAGTTTGACGTATTATGGCTTATTCTTGACCTCATCTTCAATGTCTGGTAACAGATTTCTCAATTATTTTCTTAATGCACTGGTCGAGATCCCGTCTGTGTTCATAGTTTTCTTTGTATTAAAACGGTAAGATATTCACTTTGAAGATCATTATATTATTGTATTTATATATTCCCAATTAACTTACATCTCTGTATTGCAGGCCTGAAATATTGTATAAACTATTAATTAGACATTTGGACCGTTGAAGAAGACGGAAATGGGGGTGAGCTTGCAAGATCCCGACTAATCGTATAACCGGATTAGATTTACAGAAAAAAAACTGATTCTTTAACATTTTTAATCCCAGTTGCTATACACTGTATAAATAAAATTGGTTACATTGGTTATATGATCTAAAACAAACAAAATATATCTATCTTACAAACTGGCAGATAATTATGGAAGGGTATCGCTGCCAATATTAAATGCTATGCTAAAATGTCTTTTCCGTTGATTATATGTAAAAAGTACAATGTACAAAGTCACAATACCGGTAATGACAAAGTCAAAATACCTCTAAGGACAAAGTTAAATGTAAAACGACAAATGTAATGTGTCAAATGACAAATGTTTTAATGCAGAATGCTGTTCTTTGACATTTCTACATTTTACATTTCTCTCATTACAAATCACATTTGCGCTCTGCAACATCTCATTTGTCATTCACACTTTCTTTTTATCAACTTGCGCATAGCATCTTCTTAAATATCCAAATATAGTATGCCACGTGACTTATTAACATAAATACGGAAAAGACCGATCTTTCTTTAAATAAAAATATGAATAATTGTTCCAAAGGAAAGATAACTCAGTTAACGCGCCATTAGTTGTTTTTCTTTTTAAATTATTTATATATGTTTGTGCTGGTAAAAGGAAAATATAACTTTTTGTTGAATCTAAAAATATGAGCATCCTGACCAATTTCCTCCCCGAATTAGTAAACATTTATTGATGTTTGTGAAAGGTTTAAAGTAGCTAAGTCTCTAACTCAATGTCATCCAAAATCTTCAACATTGAAAACACGAATTATTTGTAAATTTAA
This sequence comes from Patella depressa, assembly GCA_948474765.1. NCBI lineage: Eukaryota > Metazoa > Mollusca > Gastropoda > Patellidae > Patella > Patella depressa. The sequence goes on along the minus strand of OX419716.1, from coordinate 9,039,215 downwards.
ATCAACAATTCATGCTGTGATTTTACCGGGGAAAAGATGGACTTCGGATATCCAATATTTAAGACACAATACAAATTTTACCATTGGTACACGAATCGTGTACAATAAAGCGTTTCAAACCAAGTTCGAGGAAAGAGGCTAGAAACAGATCAAACGGCGTGTGTAGACTGGAATAACCAGACGCTAGAAATTTGCATTCGATTGAGACTACTGACTTATTTCGCTGAACATAACTGATTTGAAATAAGAGTAAAAACGGAAACCATTGAATTTAAATCAGTTTATATACATTCATGTTACATTATTATATGCGTTGCGACTCTCTTATGTCAATTTCTAGGTCCCAAATCAAATGTTAGCGATTTAGGTCCTTTAAACTAATCGCAATTTTGAAAAATAATTAATGACACTTAACAGGAACAGGATAATGAAAGGACGGAGAAGCCAGGGAATTTTTTCATCCGTTGTGATTGTCATAATATAGACCTCGACAATATTTACATTTTAGGCCTATACATGTATTAATTTTTCACTTACCTGTGTTATGTATAATACGGTATCAATAATTATATTATAAATGTGTGAGAGCGAGAGAAATGGGGTTTAACTTCCACTCGACACAAACTAGGTCATTTCGGGACTAACATGGTTTAATTTTATTTCAATAATTCGCATGCGCGTAGGGGTCTTTAGCAGTGGAAGGAAACCGGAGTGCCCGGAGGAGACCCACGAGGTTGAGAAGGCTCCCCTATCTCCATGCCACATACGCTCCCCTATCTCCATGCCACATACGCTCACACCAGGGATCGAAACCACAGCCGCAAGCCAAAGGTGACCGGCAAGCTAGAGGTCGAAGCGCGGCACTCTAGACCACTAGGCCATTCCAACCCCCCATTATAAATGTATGAATATATATGATCTGTATGTCCATAGTGGCACAGCCGCAGTACTATATTTTGTCTTTGACCTCCTTCATTTTATATAATCTTACGAAAACAAAAATTAGAAAGTGGAATAATGATAAGAGATTCTACGCGCATGAAACCACTTGTATTGGCCGAGAAGGTTTCTCCTAGTACGGGACAAACAACTAAGGTCAACTTAATTGTTAGCTAAAGAACCCATGAATGGCATGAAGTCAACTGAAGAATGGCAGCACGTTAACTGGGAGAAATAATTCATATTCTTATTTCAAGAAAAATCGGATGTTTCCGTATATATGTTAATAAGTCACGTGGCATACTATATTTGGATATTTAAGAAGATGCTATGCGCAAGTTGATGAAAAGAAAGCGTGAATGACAAATGAGATGTTGCAGAGCGCAAATGTGATTTGTAATGAGAGAAATGTAAAATGTAGAAATGTCAAAGAACAGCATTCTGCATTAAAACATTTGTCATTTGACACATTACATTTGTCGTTTTACATTTAACTTTGTCCTTAGAGGTATTTTGACTTTGTCATTACCGGTATTGTGACTTTGTACATTGTACTTTTTACATATAATCAATGGAAAAGACATTTTAGCAGAGCATTTAATATTGGCAGCGATACCCTTCCATAGATAATCAGACTTCCGATAGAATTACAACTGTCATGAATTGAGAATTAGACACAAATATAAGTTACAATAAACACAGATATACAAAATATGCAATTACTATAACTTCAATCAAGTTTAAACAGATATACCAAATAATATGTCAACTAAATAAGAATTCAGTAAAATGTATAGTTACTTCTAATAAGTGACACGCAGGCCGCTTTCTTAACAGCAGGAAAAGCACGTGCAACAACAAAAAAGAGAAACAGTTTGGAATGAGACCACTGATATTTTTTACAGTAAACAGAACAACATTTATTAACAAATCAAGACCATAATAAACTCTCGATGGCATCGAATATTCGAGATTTTAACTATATAAGAACGGTTCGCCATTTAAAAAATGTGAAGCAAGGCTAAGTCGCGAATATACTAGTTCTCTGTTTACCACTATGCATATATCTTGTCGAAACTATAAACAGTGATAATTTGACTCAGGATAAAGTTATTTGAATGAAATGTTCAATATTCTTTTTTTTAAATCATCAATTTTTGAATTATTATATAGCAAGAGATGCCAACTTTTTATTAAACTCTTAACTAGTGTATCTTTAAGCAATACGTATAGACTTAATTATGTTCTTAGCAAAACATCCGGCACTTGCCTTGGACTGACACATCCCCAAAATGGTTCCCCTTGTACCTATTTCATTATTTTCCTTTAGAACTGGTAGAAAAACACTCAGCGTGATGTTGCATGCATTAAGTGGCTTAGCATTAATTATATCAGTGACATTAGTGGCTACAGTAGGTAAATATACATTGTGATATTTTATAGTGTTATTTCAAATCTATTATCGGTTGGGTGGGGGCGTGCAGTTAAATCTGCATCATAATATATTTTACAATTTTATTCTAATTACTGACAAATAAGTCTGTTTAATTTTAGTGCAATATCGAACCCCCTGTAATAGGTGAAACTAACAGTACCATCCATACAGTAATTGACATATTTTAAAATGAAATATCACCGCTATAAAACCCGTTTGAATCATAGCTTTGCGGTGGTGGTGTGTGTGTATGGGGGCGGGGTAATCTAGTGTTGGTATTTTGACATTTTTCTTCACCCTATTTAATGTTTAATCGATGAAAATGCAGAGCTTTAACTTTTTTTTCAGGTACTACCTCTGCCGGATCTATAGGAAGCGTGGTATTTTCTCTTGTGGGAAAGTTCGCAATCACGGCCTCTTTCAATTGTCTTTTTGTCTTAACGCCAGAATTGTTTCCAACTAATATGAGGTATTTTATCATTAAAGTATAATTAATGTAAAAGGGCGAAAATGTGTCTGTTTGAGGATTGCATGAAAGAGCACTCTGACACCAAAAAGTCAGTGGTCAAATTATAGCCGAATGTGTTTATAGTCGAATCTGTCCTTGCTGGATCTGCGGCTAATATGGCATGGCAAGATGAAAGGAATCCGTTTCTTAACACGCATAGTGAGAGAGAGAGAAATTGGGTTTAACGTCCACTCGACACAAACTATGTCACTCTGGGACCAACATATGGTTCCACTTTATTTCAATAATTCGCTTGCGCGTAGGGGTCTTTAGCAGTGAGAGGAGTGCCCGGAGGAAACCCACGAGGTTGAGAAGGCGCCCCTATCTCCATGCCATATACGCTGACACCCGGGCTCGAAACCACAGCCGCAAGCCAGGGTTGACCGGCCAGCTAGAGGTCGAAGCGCGGCACTCTAGACCACTAGGCCATCCCAACCCCACTAACACGCATAGTGATTACACATATAATTCGGAAGATAATTTAATGTTTAAAACAGGTTGATGATCATAGATCACACTTATAACGGTAATATATCCATTTTTTCAGAAATGCTGGTATAGGTGTAGCCTCAGCTGTAGCAAGAGTTGGTGGAATGTTGAGTCCTTATTCTAGTACATTGGTACGTTTGTTGTGATCTGATTCCAAATTGGTGAAGTCCGAAGTTCGGCTTCCAGACAAAATATACAATGTTAAAAAATTACACGGTGTAAATAAAGCACAAAAACCAAGGCCATAAAATGAGTCGGTTACCGAAATTTTAAACTTCAAATATCTGAACTGACTTTTAACCTTTTTCAGGATTATATTGTAGGGCAAATCCTACTGTTGTCCAAAGGGAGTCCGGTATCCATTTGTTGCCAATTATCCTGTTGTACACCGTATTAGTATTACATACTTAAGAGCCATTTAGTAAGAGTCATTTACGTATTGTTAGCACACGTAGTATCCTGCTGTCCGAAAAGAACGCCCGGTATTAATTAATTCTCTGTTCGTATGCCATCATATACGCTTTGTAATTACTTTTTTTAGAGTCAAGTAGTAATCTGGGGACCAGGAGTGGTGTTTGGTTCTTGCTGTATTTTGGCATCCATGTTGTTTTTCCTGCTACCAGAGACGAGAGGAAGAGAGTTACCTACCACGATAGCTGAAATGAGAGAATGGAGTCAACAGAAGAGACGAGTTTCAGAAATATGTTTAGAAATAAAACAATGATAACACAATGAAATTGGAAAACTACAAAGTGCCACATTTTTACATTATTTGACATAATAAAATAGATTATTGTTTTTTTTGTTTGTTTTTTTTCGATTTAGCCCATCACGTTGTAGATTGTATTTTCCCGTTAGGGATATTGAGATGAGCTCCGAATTCTGAAAAATTAGTGAAGGAGGGTGGGGGTGTTTAAATATAAAGACAGAGAGAGAGATGGAGATTAACGTCCACTCGACCCAAACTAGCTCATTTCTGGACTAACACAAGGTTTGGCATCATCTCGACACAAACCAGGTCATTTCTGGACTAACATATGGTTTAATTTTATTTCGATAATTCGCTTGCGCGTAGGGGTTTGTAGCGGAGAAAACCCACGAGGTTGGACAGGTGACACTACTCCTTGCCACATTCAACCGGGGATTTGAAACCACGCCAGTTGACTCAATGGCAGGCCGTATGATACAGCCCTAACCATTCGGCCACCATTGTACGTGACAAGGAGTAAGGTCGCTTGTCCAGCCTCGTGAGTTTTTCTCCGGTTTCCTCCCACTGCTAAAGACCCACACACAAGCGTATTATTGACATAAAATTAAACAATATGTTAGTCCCAAAATGACCCGGTGTGTGTCGAGTGGGCGTTAAACCCCAATTCTCTCTCTCCCCCTATCTCTCGTACGCGCATATGACAGCGTTGGTGAGAATAAATGGTCTGATTGTTCATTGTATTTGTGCAAACCAGTGTGGTGTTACGATAGACAGATAAGATTTTAACCTAGCCACCGTACGGTTCTGTTGCAGCAGGGCTAATACACCACACAATGTGTTTCGAGAATTTTCCCCGGATTGTGGCACTGCAGCTAGTCTTGTATGGAATTCCAACTGTTAACGGGTCTTTTACTTGCACGCCAATGTGTGGGCCTACATGGGACCATGGTCTTTTCGTTCCATCCGAACGACTGGACAGCTTTCTCGTCAGGCTCTCAGTGTTGCATCACTAATAAGGGGTTATAACCACGTCGGAAAATCCCGATGAACTTTCTCGGCTAATGTAAAACCCAGATAAATTCTTCAGACAATAAAAATAGTGTAATCACATTAAAGACATATTATCGGAGATTAGATAACAATTTACAAAACACAATTGTTATGGTATACAATCATTAGTTTATTCTAAACGCACGACGTGCTCGATTACGATAAGAGGATGCTTGTCGAAACTTCGTGTGTAAAGCCAGGCTGACACTTGGCACAACTCGAGTCGGCACGACACCGTCCGATTTGCGCAAACTCATCGTGCCAATGCGGGAAGTGCGTAAACAATACGCAAACTATGCGTGAACTCGTCGTGCCAGTTCGTGTCAATATGGACACTGATGGGCACGACAAAATCGTGGCCAAATGTCGTACAAGTGTCAGCCTGGCTTTAGACTAAACTGTTAATGTATTTTCCGATTGCTAAATGCCACTAAAATATTATTAGATAACGAGTTGGGAATTATCCCTATAACAGTTAAAAACTACATAATGTAAAGACCATTTGCTGAAAATTTCAGTCAAATTGATCCATTAAGTCTCGATTGTCCGGTTAATCATTAAATCGTGAAGAAAAGTTATGCTGTAAATCGGATCATAATCCTTCGAGAGTTGGTTATGGTCTGGATATGTCAATTAATGTCTAATCAATAATTTAGATAAACATTTCGATTAGTTCCAAACCGATAGTTTAATAACCCTTTGCCGTTATTTTACCTAGGTTATCGCCCATTATTTTGTGTTTATTGTTACTCTTGCTAAATTTGACGTCATGTCATTCAGTCAGCAGTCTTTCGAGACGGTTTACATTTTTATACGCCCACATTTTCATGTGGACGTATATTGTCGTCGCCCCTGTCCGTCCGTCCACAATTGTTTGTGAACAGTCTACAGGTCACAATTTTTATCCGATTTCAATGAAACTTAAAATATAGGTTTATCACCCTAAGATCTCGGTTCCTTTCGATATTGGCATGTATCGGACGGTAACTTCATGGGTTATGGCCCCGGATTATACGAAAAATCACGTTTTTTAGCTTGTGAACAGTGTAGAGGTCACAATTTTGAACCGATTTGGATGAAACTTGAAATGCATGTTTATTAACCAAAGATCTTGGTTCCTTTTGATATTTGCGCCAATTGGATCGTAACTTCCTGAATTATAGCCCCTGAATTTCCGAAAAATCGCCCTTTTTAGCTTGTGGTCCCTCTGGAGGTCAAAATTGTTATCCGATTTAAAAAACCGTTTGATTATATCACCGTTCCATGGTTATGAAGGTTGAGTTCGAATTTCGTGAAAATCGGACCAAAATTGACGGACAAAATGGCCGCCATTTGTACGCGAATAGTGTGAAAATATGTTTTATCAAGGTTGTGAACAGTGTAGAGGTCACAATTTTGAACCGATTTGGATGAAACTTGAAATGCATGTTTATAACCCAACGGTCTTGGTTCCTTTCGATATTTGCGCCAATCGGATCGTAACTTCCTGAATTATGACCCCTGATTGTCCGAAAAATCGCCCTTTTTAGCTTGTGGTCTCTCTGGAGGTCAAAATTAATATCCGATTTAAAAAAAACGTTTGATTATATCACCGTTCCATGGTTATGAAGGTTGAATTCGAATTTCGTGAAAATCGGACCAAAATTGACGGACAAAATGGCCGCCATTTGTACGCGAATAGTGTGAAAATATGTTATATCAAGGTTGTGGACCTTATAGAGGTCACAATTTTGAACCGATTTGGATGAAACTTGACATGTATGTTTATAACGGAAAGATCTTGGTTTCTTTCGATATTTGCGCCCATCGGATCGTAACTTCCTGAATTATGGCCCCTGATCGTCCGAAAAATTGCCCTGTTTAGCTTGTGGTCCCTCTGGAGGTCAAAATTGTTATCCGATTTAAAAGAACGTTTGATTATATCACCGTTACATGGTTATGAAGGTTGATTTCAAATTTCGTGAAAATCGGACCAAAATTGACGGACAAAATGGCCGCCGTTTGTACGTGAATAGTGTGAAAATATGTTATATCAAGGTTGTGGACCTTATACTTGTCACAATTTTGAACCAATTTTGATGAAACTTGACATGTATGTTTATAACCCCAAGATCCTGGTTCCTTTCGATATTTGCGCCCATCGGAACGTAACTTCCTGAATTATGGCCCCTGATTGTCCACAAAAATCGCCTTTTTTAGCTTGTGGTCCCTCTGGAGGTCATAATTGTTATCCGATTTAAAAAAACGTTTGATTATATCCCCATTTCATGGTTATGAAGGTTGAGCATAAATTTTGTGAAAATCGGACCAAAATTGACGGACAAAATGGCCGCCGTTTGTATGCGAATAGTGTGAAAATATTTTACATAAAGGTTGTGGACCTTATAGAGGACACAATTTTGAACCGATTTTGATGAAACTTGACATGTATGTTTATAACCCAAAGATCTTGGTTCCTTTAGATATTTGCGCCCATTGGATCATAACTTCCTGAATTATGTCCCCGGATTGTCCGAAAAATCGCTTTTGTTCGCTTTTGGTCCCTCTGGAGGTCAAAATTATTATCCGATTTAAAAAAACGTTTAACTATATCATCGTTACATGGTAATGAAGAGAGAGTTTGAATTACATGAAAATCGGACTAGAATTGACGGACAAAATGGCCGCCATTTGTACACGAATAGTGTGAAAATATGTTACATCAAGGTTGTGGACCCTATAGAGGTCACAATTTTGAATCGATTTTGATGAAACTTGACATGTATGTTTATAACCCAAAGATCTTGGTTCCTTTCGATATTTGCGCCCATCGGGTCATTACTCCTGAATTATGTCCCCTGATTGTACGAAAAATCACCCTTTTTAGCTTGTTGTGCCTCTGGAGGTCAAAATTATTATCTGATTTAAAAAAAAACGTTTGATTATAAAAACCAAACAAATTCTAATGATTTTCTGATAATTCCTTAATATGCAACAACTCTTGTTGACTGCCCGGACGATTTGGCTGCTGTGTGGGCGTATGTTTCGTTGCCTGGCAACCTATTTTCTCATTATTTCACCGATGTGGTTACTTCTATACGTAATGTTTACTTCAGTATGTTCACATTCACATTTCTTGTAATATATAGCATGCTTTGCATTACATAATAGTTACTCTGGGTTGTATTCCTGATTGCTTTCGGGGGGTTTGGATGGCCTAGTGGTCTAGAGTGCCGCGCTTCGACCTATAGCTGGCCGGTCACCTCTGGCTTGCGGCTGTGGTTTCGTGCCCTGGTGTGAGCGTATGTGGCATGGAGATAGGGGCGCCTTCTCAACCTCGTGGGTTTCCTCCGTGCACTCCGGTTTCCTCCCACTGCTAAAGACCCCCTGCGCGCAAGCGAATTATTGAAATAAAATTAAACCATATGTTAGTCCCAAAATGACCTAGTTTGTGTCGAGTGGACGTTAAACCCCATTTCCCTCTCCCTCTGATTGCTTTCAAATTTGAGTGATGTCTGTGTGGCTACAGACACGGGACTTTACAGTGCAGTGAACGCTTACGACTACCCCCCCCCCGCCCCCCGAATCCATTCACTTGATTTGAATTTCGTTTGATTCTGATATCTGTGTCTTATCCGTATATTTGTTTGTGGGTACTATTAGTGTTTTAATTGGTATTATGTTCATAAATCGCAACTAACGTCGGAATAATCCATATGTATACATGTATATTGTTTTGGGTGGTATCCTTCCTAATCAGTATTTAACAGCGGCTAGCCACATCACGTCGAACACGATTCTAACATAATGTCCATCATCAATGGCCTTTGAAGTCAAATAGTTTATGATCTTAAGACCCCCTGTTGAATTAAACATTTAAAAAATTTAATTCATAAACGTATCCTGTTAAATGTATGAATATGCTATTAACTTATAAACTACAGTCACCAGTGCCAGACCTGTCAGGTCATTGACCAAGGCCCACATAAATACGCATCGAAGGCTCGTCACGAGTGCCCGAGGGGGTGTGAGGGGGGGGGACTCCCCCCAGGAAATTTTGAAAATTGACAACCGCAAACCCATTTTCCAAGCAGTTCAGACGAAAACTTCCGATCGTTTCTTTCTCCTGTCCTGTGTCCTGTTCTCTCCTTTCTTTCTCCCCCCATCTCATTTCTTTCTCTTGTCGTTTTTTTCTTCCTCTTTTTTCTTTAGAGGCAGGGACATGTGGGCCCAGTCCGGCACTGAAAGTCACTATTTATATCGTTATCGGGTGGTTCGACAGGAAACCGAGTGGGTGAGCTTTGACTCTCTTAGAAATTGTGGTCGTATGGAGCATAGTAGAGTCATGGCTGCTCAATTGGAGTAGAAGTCGTCAAGTAGCGCTGAAAAGCATTGAAAACATGTGATTATGGTCATCTGCTAACTTTTTGAACTTTACTCCCAGCCTCATTTCTTAAATACAAAGCTTGAAAACTCAAATTGTTACTTAAGTGGGGCTGCAACGATTCATCGATGAACCGCGATTTTGTAAAAATCCACGATGCACGATACAATCAATGTCCGTATCGCGATTAATTATTCAAAAAATCGACAAAAATTGACTAACGTTCTGTCGCTTAAATATCCTAACGAGGAATGCGTAAGTCGAGCTTGAAATTAAGTTATTTGCAAATTACACACTTGAATAATATGCGGAAAAAACATACAGCGTATTATTATAAATATGTCGGTAATATGCGATTTGTGCCAAGATTACTGTACGAGAATGGCGATTGGTGCATATATTGATCAGCACAATTATCATTTCTATATTTCCAAAGTATAATAATATTTTGATATTCAAAATTTCGTACCGTTATTTTCTTTGCCATTGTCTCGTCTACCACTGACCTGACAACGAGAAGGCTTTTCATTGGTTGAAATTGTTGTAGCAGTACGAGCCAGCCATTTTGATTCAGCCATACGATCTATGATTAAGCGATTGAATTTTTTTGTTAATGCATTCGTAAACAAATTCAAGTCACGCTGGCGACAAAAGTAATGTTGAAATCGAAAATCCCCATGCCAAGTATAAGTCACTTGTATGGGAAAGTATTTGATGTGTAATAATAGCTTGAAAGAATGATAGAAGCAAGTTGGGGGGGGGGGGAAATACATATCATATTAATAATATTATACATGTAGGGGACCGGTGCAGTAGTTATGGTATTCATTCTAGTACGGTTATGGATCTAGAATACTGCCGACTTGCAAATAATGTGTACATTTAATCATTTAAAGTAAATCATTCAAAAAAGAATTCACCTGTCCTTATGTTCACAGTGAAAGATTTGAACTTTGAAAGTAGAGTCGATTCCAGAACTGTTATGACTTGTTTACATGTGCCAAAGCTGGTAATTATCATAGTAATTATTGATACTGATATGTAATGCAAGTAGATCTATGTGATAAAGAGTTTATCACACACATTAAATCTATACAAACCTTGAAAAAAGTCTTAATAAAAGGTTTAACGTAAAAAATAAAGATTTTTAAAATTTAACAGCAGTTTTTTTTTAAAAAAATTCCTTCATCGTGATATTAATCGTATCGTGGGGTATGAATCGAGATGCGCATCGTATCGTGGCCTGGCGTATCGTTGCAGCCCTTTAGGTTACTGTAAGAAGATTAAATTGCGCTAACATTGTTATAATTTAAATAGTAGGCATGGGCCGTGGATTTAATTCCCCGCAGGTATGTAACAAGGCGGAGTATCGCTTGTCCTACCTCGTGAGTTTCCCCCCGGTCCTCCGGTTTGCCCCCACAGGTACGCCGCAAGCTAATTATTGAACTAAAATTAGCCCCCCCACCTCAATTCTAAAATAAATAACATATGAATATTCAATAATTAATTTAATGAAAAGTTGATCAATGACGACATACTATACTTGCTCGCATATTAGTCCATGCACATAAATTAAGTGCGGTCAGTTGCTGCAACTGAAATGCCGACCACGGTTTATTGTCGATCTAGACTTCTATATTAATTATAATCAACAAAAAAGACCCATTCTTAAATCTTATCCGTATCCTAATTGGGTCAAATGAGCTAAATCAATGGCTGGTCAAGAAGTGATTTGGGACACGACAGCTTTAGTTCTAATTATGGGAGAGGGATGCAACTTAGTGTGTAGTTTCATTACATCAATACCTAGACTAAGTTCGATAATGAGCCTTTTCTGTTCAGGGAAAGCAGCGCGATAAGCAATTTGATTGGCCGAGACATTGAAACACAATAACTCTCCTAAATGAGTTAAAATGTTCAAACTGGGTGTATGTGTTTGTTTGGGGGAATGCCTTGATGAGCATTTTCTGTTTATTGAGATAAGCAATTAATCTGATTGGTTGGGGCTACGATAGCTTTTGTTATAATGAACTGAGAGTGATGAATCTAAGAATGTAGATACAATATATCATTACCTTGACTGTTCGATGGTGAGAATCTTCTGCTTCAGCTAAGGAGTGATAAACAATTTGATCCGTAAGACTTTGGAACATAACAACTCTGCATTTAATTGAGGGAGAATGTTTAAACTTGATGTAGATGTTCACAAGGTGAATGTCTTCACGGAGTTCAATGATTAACATTTCAAGCTGAAGCGAAGCAGAGCTAATCAATTTCATTGGTCGATACTTTTGGACAACATAATCTTGATTCTATCTGATAGAGAGTGATAAAACTTATTGTATAGTTTGATTGCTCCATACTTTTGAAAAAAAAAATAATTGTGCGATTAATTAAAATGTGTCATCTATTTTTATTAAGGGCATTGACTTGCAGTAACTGTGTGGGTTGATGCGGGATTGAATTAAAATGGCTGGACTTTACCGTTTACCACTTTAAATAATGTGCTATATAGATATCATCTTTATCAAAACATGTACTGTTTTGGGTACAGTATCAGTCAATATAAAAACAGGGCACAGGGAAGGCTGTTGGTATCCAGTTCAAGGCCTGAACAAGGTATTGACTGATAACTCAGAGAAGGTAATTGATAATATGTGCACAGAGAAGGTAATTGATAATATTTGCATTTGAATATTTCGGAAATAATATATGGTTTAATTTTATATCACTATTAAGTTGTCTTTCATGTTGGGGTCTGGAGCAGTAAGAGGAAACCGGTGGACCATGAGAAACCATACGAGGCTTCACGGGCGACGCTTTGCCTTGTGGTAAACACCACACTTGTCTTAATGAAAGACCTTATTTTCGAAATTTCACTCGTTATATCATTAACCCAGCTTACCCCTTTATTTATAATATGTCTCATCGTATCATGTTAACAACAATTAATTCTCTTACTATTATAATCATGTTTATAGGACTGCAAGTTAACCAATGGCCATGGATGGGAAACTTACTGTCGAGCTGGATAAAGTGTTGTATGTGACTGGCAACAGGGGACCGTACCAAATAAAACAGTCTATTATATGCCTTTTAGGGTGTTATACCATTGCTATACCAATTCTATCTATAGTTTTTATTGGTACGACTTGTTTAAATATTCATTCAATAAACTAAAATATATTACTTGATTCAATATCAAAATACACGTGTTATGAACAGTAATGTAGTTGATGAAATTAAAGTTAGACGACTGGGATGTCGCGGGGAGTGAGTTTAACGCCTACTCGACACAAACTAGGTTATTTCGGGACTAACCCATTGTTCAATTTTATTTCAATAATTCGCTTGTGCCCATGAGTCTTTAGCAGTGGGGGACCCGGAGAAAACCCACCTGGTTCGACAGGCGACCCTACTCCTTGTCACGTATAACCTGGAATCGAAACCGCGCTAGTTGACTCCATGACAGACCTTATGATACAGCGCGCACGTGCTACCCATTCGCCCCCACCCCTTGATGTCGCGGGAAATACATGGTATTGAATTAAACTGACTCTTCATCTGACAAAAATCGTTTAATTGAACAGAACCAAGATTGTATATAGATCAATTTGTGAGGAATGTTTGAATATTGTATAGTCCTCATGTTCTGTTAAGTTAATGTGGTTTATTGAATAATATCCTGCTGATCAGAGGCACGATTCGTTAAGAAAATGTCTTAAAATGTATTTATGTTTATAACAGGATATGTACCGAAACATCGCTGTGCTTCCTTACCTAACGTAACCTTCCTCGAAGATTTTGGTATCAACCCTGATCATGTGGTGGACGTGAATATTGGTCAATGCTCTTTGGGTATAACAACTAATGTGTCTGGAAATGCGTCGCATGTGGAACTACCATGTGTCAATGGTTTTCATTATGATGTTCTCAAGGAGACATCGATAGTATCGGAGGTTAGTTTTAGGTTGGTGTTAATAATACCTGCCCTTTTTTTTTATTAAGCCGCAATATGAATGTACCTCTATACACCTTCCTCTGTTCGAAGGCTATTTTCGGAGTCGACACCTTCTTTTTGCAATAGTGTTCTTATTTGTTCGTCCAAACGAACCGTTGTGCGCCATATTGATGCACATGTAGCTGCCACTAATTTAACATTCATTACATCTTATCAAATTGAATTTTGAGATTCAAACAAAATACATTCGATTTTATCCGCCATAACGAGTCTCACGCTTGAGCAGGTTGCGTTTTTTTGTTTATGTTTTTAGGTCAGTTATGTTCGTTGCATGGAGTTTGGACTTCAGACGACTTTTTTAATGGACAGTTTTTTTTTGCATGGCATTGAATGAACTGCATCCATTCGGCTTTGCCTATTTCAGTGGGATCTGGTGTGTGACCGAGCTGGTTTAGCTGAGTTAAGTCAAACAATGTTGATGTTGGGACAATGTATTGGTGGCTGTGTTTTCACATCTTTGGCTGATAGATATGGACGGAAACCAATCAATGTGGCTTGTCAGCTAACCATGATTGTGGCATCTATAGGCCTGGCTTTTATTAATAATATTGGAGGATTCACAGCTCTTAGATTCATTATTGGTGCTGCCCAAGAGGTTGGTTTATAAATTTTTAAAAAATAAATTAATATACAATCAATATTCATATCGCCGGGCGTGTGTGTGAGGGGGGGGGGCATTTTGAAACCATTCGATGCTACCACGAACATACCTACTAGACCCGATCGTCTTTGTTGTTTACCAAAAAATTGCAGTTTCAAGGTCCCAGAAATAAATAAATTAAAGCTATGGTGGAGCTCTAAATTTGTTATTGTCACCAAATAAAGACGAGGTTAATTTTATATAGCATATTAAATAAATTCTTACTTATGTCAAATTATCGAACATCAATCTTTGGCCAATTTAAAATAACGTGTCTTACGTGCGTGGTCGTGGAAACCACTAACAATGTTTTCGACACTAACATGAAAACTTAAAACACATGAAATATACATGTCAAATTATCGAACATCAATCTCTGGCCAATTTAAAATAACGTGTCTTACGTGCGTGGTCGTGGAAACCACTAACAATGTTTTCGACACTAACATGAAAACTTAAAACACATGAAATATACATGTAATATTTAAGTATTTGGTCAAATGTAAAAGTATGTGTTACTTACCTAGATCAAGTTCCTGTGTATCGAGTAAACACAATTTAACACGACCATGATATAGGGTGAAATTAATTAAAGTATTTAACACAATATCATCCACCTTCTTCGACATAGCAGACACGACTTATAAGTGAATTCAAATCAACATTGATGTTGTTATCTTACCGTGAAAAGATGGTCACTGTGAATGCTTTTGTGCGCCATTTTTAACGATGCTAAGCATATACCACGGGCGAATACTACCGAACTAGACTGGAATAACCCGAGCCCAAAGAAAGCCATTCAATTTGAGCGAACATAACTAATTCGAAATTACAGTTAGAACAGAAACTATTGAATGTAAATGTAAATCTGTTTATATGAATCCATACTGCATTATTATATGCGTTTCGACGCATTTGTGTCCATTTCTAGATGCCAACGAATGGCGATTTAGCTCCTTTAATAAACCGTTATACTCCAGTGCTAGTGAACTTTGGGTAAACGTATTGTGTTGGGGTCCATTTCAGGGCCTTGGTTTGACAGCATATTCTATATTTGTGGAGATGTGCACCACTAACATAAGACCAATGGCTGGTTGTACTGGTGGGTTAGCTTGGACTTCTTCTGTTATACTGCTTGCTCCCCTGGCTTACGTCATGCAGTATTACAGCTGGAGATACTTCCAATTAGCTACCGTGGCGGAACACATATATGGGTTAGCTACTTACTGGTAAGTTGGGGAGGTCTAGTGCACCTGCTAATTCCAAGACTCGTCTGAGGATACGAGCTGGGAGCCGTGTTTACAACATACAATATATATTCGAATTAATTAAATCTGGGTCATTTATAAACGCCGAAGGCGAAGTACCCTTGTCATCTTCCTTTAATTAATTCAAGACGATGATAATTAACCCTAGGCTAATCAATTTCCCCGTTTCCTCCATCACAAAATATTTGAAACGATATGTAATCGAAATGTTGGGATAAATTTGTAAATGTCTTTCCGAATAATTTGAATAATAATAAAACATATAATCCTTGGATCCTGGATGTCTAAATCATTTTAGGGCAGTTTCGAATCTGTATTTAATTTCCAAATTAACAGAGAAGTGTTTTCAGTTCGTTTCACGTCAGATTTAGAACTATTTGGTGCTTTCGGCCTACAAAAAAGATGACGAGACCGCAATTTCACATACGAGTTAACAATGGCATGTTAAAGTAAGATCGAGTGCTGTGGTCTTATTCGTGTGACTTAAGCGCTACGCGCGATACCATTGACTAACAAATTCTACTTAACAGAGTTTCTTGGAGATTCGAAATCTGGAGGCACCGCTAACATAGTTCTAAATTTATGACTCTGGACGTACTCAATCGATCTCGGTTAAAAAAAAACTGTTTCTGAATCTGGTTAACTAAAATATGGTGTTCCTCAGGGATCAGTGTTATGACCATTGGGTATATAATCAGCGAACTGTGATCGCATTTCATCTTTAGCAATCATATACTCTTCATAAAAAGAAACGCACAGCCCATTTCTCTTCTTTTTTTTTATTTCAACGAGGTCGCTGTTTGGGTTTTATCTTGCTTGTTTTTAATGCCGTTATGTAAGGATAAAAGAAATTCATTATTGGTTTTAAAGTTAGGGTCACTTATTGTGATTTGTCATACATGTTTCCCAATTTTGTTTTAGCTTGATAACACCAAGACACAATAGTTTAACAACTTAGGTCTTTAAAATATGGGAGTTGCACATGTAAACACCCAACGAACCAAGTAATGCCACACCTGAACGAAGGCCAACGCAACAACGCTGTTTGTCGGTTACAAGCAGGTGAATCCCAGACAGATGTAGCCAGACTGCTGAATGTTTCCCCGAGTACCATTTCTCGCCTTTAGGATAGGTACCGACAGCGAAATTCAACGCGTGACCGCCCAACTTAAGGTCAAACAAGGGTGATCCCAAATGCCCGGTTACGTGATTTGCGGAAACGGGAAGCCAGCCAGACGTTCCGTTAGAGGTGCTGTTTTGAAGTACGCCGATACCGTCAAACCCGACCTCACTGGGTTCAGATCTGAGGGTATGGCCACATCAACACCGGAGAACAATTTGGTTCAGCTGCGTGTCGCGTTCTTGTTTATGGTAGTCGAGGGTATACCGACGAGGAAACTTCACATTGCGTTTCTTTTTTTCGGAGAGTATATATCTCTTTAAAGCCGTCGTCTGAGTCTAGTCATGTCAATAAACTAGAATTTAAAATATTATGTCTAATTAAATAACCCAACGAACATTAAATACCTATCTGGGCTTATCCAGCCTCTTGTTCTGCAGTATATGCTTCCAATAATTGGCTTGCAACACCAGCTTCATTAGCAATTGCTAAGCGTTCCTTCACTTTGGCAGCCCAAAATGTGTGGAACACTCTTAACAGATGACACTACAAATAGTTTTCCCACTAAGAACTTTCGAATAATAACTATTGCTGTATGTGTATTTATTAAAAAACACTTAATACTAAACCTTTTCTAATAACTTTTAATTTAAAAGCTTCATAATTTGTATTGCACTTGTTGTATGTGTACTTATCGTTATTGTATTGAAGCTATCAAACAGTTTTTAGGTCGATTTTGGGCGCTTAATAAATGAATAAATTATTAAGACAATGCTTGTCAGAACGTTCGGATATCAATGTTAAGTGTGTGTAGTCAAAATCTTTAAACTACGTAAACAATCATGTAAATGCTTAATGCCGACCGTGTTTATATTTAAGGATATTTGACGAATCTCTACGATGGTTAGTCGCCAACAATAGAATAGACAGAGCTGAAGCTACAATAAAGAAAATTTGTAAAGCAAATAAGACGGACTTTGAAAAAGCAAAAGCAGTCCTTTACGAACAGATTTTAGAGTGTAAGCGAGCAGCAACTAAGCGCAAACAACACCTAGAGTTGGTACCAACCACAGCCAAAGACGAGCAAGTCAATCTCCTAGAAAAGTATAGTAATCCACCTGCAGGAGAAACAGTTTTGTCCGGTATGGCAGAACCCGAAAAATATACAATACTGGATATACTGAAGCACCGCGACATTCTAAAGATCACCATCGCCCTTAGTTTTATTTGGTAAGAATCAATTTAAATGTCGGCTCGCAAACCTGGTGGTCCTGTGTGCGACCCCGGTGTGGGACGTGAAAGTTCATCTGGATTTCTGGGGTGGTTTCTCCATGTCAGTGGTACAGGACAGAGGGCCTTGCAAGTGACACCCCCCCTTCCTAAATATTTCGCCAACAATAATGATTTGTTAGGAGTGTTCTTAGCCGGCCACATCCTCAGCCTATCCAAAAAATTCAGTACCCCCCACCCAATTTTATGAGCTGGCTACGGGCGCGAGTAGACTGGTGAAATTTGATGTGAAGTACTCTTTAATTAGATAAATATGCAAGTAATTTGGAGTATCATCTAAATAAATACTTTCAGGTTTAAGGCGCGAACACCCACACCCACTGCATGCGTGTCTATACATTCTTTTGCGAAATACTTAGTTTGTAGTTCAGTAAAGGTTGAAAACAAGGCATACCGCTGCATCCAACGCCGTCAATTGGTAACTGGAATATAGTTAAAGGGAGCTAATTGTAATTGACTTGTATCCCCCACCCATTGGTTGTGCTCAGGACATTCTTTTATGAATTTCATCTTACTGTAACTTCCACTCTACATTATATTTCAGGACTGTAAATAGTTTGACGTATTATGGCATATTCTTGACCTCATCTTCAATGTCTGGTAACAGATTTCTCAATTATTTTCTTTATGCACTGGTCGAGATCCCGTCTATGATCTGTGTTTTCTTTTCCTTAAAACGGTAAGTTAACCACCTTGATGATCCCCATATTGTATTATTTTCCACTAAGTATTAACGACAAGAGAGAGCGCGCGGAGGGAGAGCAAATTGGGTTTATTGTCCACTGGTCATTTCGGGACTAACATATAGTTCTATTTATATTTCAATAATTATTCACTTACGCTTGTGAATGTATAGCAGTGTGGTTTCGAGCCCTGGTGTGAGCGTATGTGGCATGGAGATAGGGGCGCCTTCTCAACCTCGTGGGTTTCCTCCGGGCACTCCGGTTTCCTCCCACTGCTAAAGAACCCTACGCGCATGTTATTGAAATAGAATTAAAACCATATGTTAGTCCCGAAATGACCTTGTTTGTGTTGAGTGAACGTTAAAGGGACAATAACATTCTTGCTGGCTTGGTAGCTCCAGAAAATATATAATACCCTTATTCTAAGTACTAGATGTTTAAGTGACCTACCTGTTGTGTAAATTATCTATTACAACCTATTTTACTTGTCCAGAGGGTTCGAAAATATTTTAAAATCCAAGTCACATTTGAAAAGGTTTATGTTGGACTTTTCAAATCAATTGGTTGAATTTTTCCAATTTTTCAAAATAGGTGTGTTAAGATGAAATTTATATCATCATTTAATTGGAATATTCTAAAATAATACGATTTGTTGACCAGAATGATGATTTGGACATATTATTAAGTAACAACAAGAATGTTATTGGGGCTTTAAACCCCATTTCTTTGCCATTTGCATTTTTGGGATGTCGAATAAATGATTATTTAAGATATAATATTAAGATAACAATATCACAATACCAAGGGTAGATAATATATCAGGTTGCATTTAATCGAGTTAAATATTTCACTCCAATTCGGTGGCCCAAAACATTCACACGGGGTCATGCAGGTGAAATTGATATCAAATATGTGGAGTTGGAGCGGGGCGACATATGTGGGGTTGGAACGGGGCGACGAAGCGGGATTTGTCCAGATTCAAGGTCCATTTCGCTCAGGGCCGATAAACATTCTTCCCGGCGACAAAGCGTGATGGGCCAACATACACAAAAATGAAATTAAATGGGGTTAAACCTCCTACTGTTCTGCTCCTAAACTGGGCTAATGAAGACGGGCATTCGCCACGCAGTGTGTTCTGAGGGAAATTTTGCCCTGGCAACGGCACTACGGCTTACTCTTATACCGAATTCCAACTGCCGTCCCATCCACAAGACTAGACAACTGCCCTTGTCAGGCACTCCGTCCTCCTACGTCGCTGACAAGGGGAATCCTCGCCGGAAAATCTGGATGAACTGTCTCTGCCAATGCAAGGTTCGAACACCCGACCTCCAGGCTAGCGAGCCAGTCCAACATACACACTTTATATATATAGATAGATTATTTATAGCCCTACCGCAGATTAGATATTTTAGTTCATAAATGATTCGAAATGCTCAAATGACGATCGGCGGCTTTAGTGTTCCTTAATCAATATACTTGTCCGAGAATAAAGTCCGATTTCCATGTACACGTTTTCGCTGGCGAAAATGTCAGTCTTATTCAAATATAAAGTGACCGTTTCCACGTAACCTCCAAAACAGGCTTAACGGCATACCAGAGTAATCATGTTCTTGGGGATCATTAAACATACATTATGCAAGAGCTAAATCTGCCTATTGCAGGTCTTTCTGTAGGCTAAAAATTATATCTAAATTATGAACTAGACTCATTCAGACCATAATCACCTCTCGATGTCATCGCTTGCCCGCGATATTTACTGGATTTGAAGCTGAACTGTTGTCCAACGTTCATTGATATTTAAATTAAAAAAAAATGGATAACATGTGTCTTTAAGAAGTTTTTTGATTTTTAATAGAATAAGAACGACGAATCTCCGCGTATTAATTATATACTTTAAATATTGTTCTTAGAATAGGTAGAAGAACACTTGGTGTGCTGCTACATGCATTAAGTGGCTCAACATTAATTGTAGCTGTAACGTTATTGGCTACAATAGGTAAGTATACTTATTATCATACAATTGCTATGTGTTATCGAACATTAAATTATCGTTCAACAAATGTAAGTAATGAAATGGGGTGATCATGTTTTACCGCTCACTGCAAAATTGTCTGGATATGGTTAAAATTTGACTAAAGACAGTCTTAAGCCAGGCTGACACTTGCACGACTTTTGGCCACGATTTTGTCGTGCCCATCAGTGTCCACATTGACACGAACGGGCACGACGAGTTTGCGCATAGTTTGCGCATTGTTTACGCACTTCCCGCATTGGCACGACGAGTTTGCGCAAATCGGACGGTGTGTCTTGCCGACTCGAGTCGTGCCAATGCGTGCCACGGAATCGTGCAAGTATCAGCCTGGCTTTACGGTGTGCGCATTGTTTATCAATGAGCAGGGTAAGTCATCAAGGCGCAAGTAAGGTTTTTCATTGGAAAAACTAAGGCCAGACTGACACTTGCACGACTTATGGCCACGATGTTTCGTGCCCATCAGTGTCCACATTGACACGAACTGGCACAACGAGTTCACGCCTAGTAAGCGCATTGTTTACGCACTTCCCGCATTGACAAGACGAGTTTGCGCAAATCGGACGGTGTCGTGCCGACTCGAGTCGTGCCAATGCGTGCCGCGGAATCGTGCAAGTGTCAGCCTTGCTTTATAGTCACCATATGGCGTGAGCATGATTTATCATTGTGCATAGCAAGTAACCATATGGTGTGAGTATGGTTTAAAATTGCATATTCAGTAATATTGCCTTAGTATGATTATCCACAGGGCAAAGTCAATTATCATACTTGTTGAGAATGGTTCATCACTGGGCAATAACGTCATAATAGCTGATGCGAGCAGTCTAAATCCGAACCATTATAAGTTTTAAATTAGTGTGTTTTCTGCAGATAATGGTAAATTGAATTGTTAGGTAACTTTAGTCACCTAAAATCTTCATCCAACTTATCTTTTCAAATATATTTGATTTTCCGTATTGTCGTAATCAAAGACTATATTTTACTTTTAACATATTTTCAGGAACTACCTCTGCCGGATCTATAGGAAGTGTGGTATTTTCTCTTGTGGGAAAATTCGCAATCACAGCTTCTTACAACTGTTTATTTGTATTCACCCCAGAACTATTTCCTACAAATATGAGGTATTTTATGATTAATGTATGTCACGATTCGGCCTCCGTTTTCATTATCCGTGTCAGTACAGCACTACAGAACGTTCAACTCCATTTCATTGCACTACTAATATACTGAGCGCCATAGAAATCGCATCACTTAGTAAACCAAAAGTACGACAAAGATGGTTAATTGTCAGTAGCGTGTGTCCTCCACTGGCTCTTACACGCGCGCTGTGCAGCATAATTAACCATCTTTGTCGTACTTTTGGTTTTGACCCCTCTGACTTTGTACCGTTGATTACAGATTAAACATCCATAAGTGTACAAATGTGTTTTTATTGATGTGTTCCCATTTGAATATTGTTCACAATAATGTTTACAGAATCATTTTGTTGTACGAATAACTAAGTGATGCGTTTTCTATGGCGCTCAGTATATATGTCAGCTAGGCGTCCACGTGGAAAGGGGGGTTGGGATGGCATAGTGGTCTACAGTGCCGCGCTTCGACCTCTAGCTGGCCGGTCACCTCTGGCTTGCGGCTGTGGTTTCGAGCCCTGGTGTGAGCGTATGTGGCATGGAGATAGGGGCGCCTTCTCAACCTCGTGGGTTTCCTTCGGGCACTCCGGTTTCCTCCCACTACTAAAGACCCCTACGCGCAAGCGAATTATTGAAATAAAATTGAACCATATATTATTCCCGAAATGACCTTATTTGTGTTGAGTGAACGTTAAACCCCATTTCTCTCTCTCTCTCTCCTCACGTGGAAACTTATGGTCTCACAGAGCAGGCGGGGACCAAGAGTTTCAATGAATCTTGCAGTCATGTTTTTGTTGCCGAAGTTGTCTCATAAGTCCTTTTGCTGGGGCATGGTAAGTGAAGATGACGAAGTCATCGGAATCCACGCGAATGACTTCTTCGTATATCAGCATGCAATCGCATATTTCTCCATGAACTAAATCCACACACTAACATACATGGATGTTATGCCTTTAATTTGTAGTAGATATTTTTTATAATCCCATATTTGCATGTGAAAATATTATGCTGTCGGCGATGTCCGTCCACCATTTTGTTTGTGTACAGTATACACGTCAGTCGTCACAATTATTATCCAATTTTGACGCCTTTTATTGAAATAAAATTAAACCATATGCTAGTCCCGAAATGACCTGGTTTGTGTCGAATGGACGTTAAACCCCATCTCCCTCTCTCTCTCGCTCTCTCTCGCGTTTTAACTTGTGGACATTGTAGAGGTCACAATATTCATCTGTTTTATACGAATCTTGAAATGCGCGTGTATAACCAACCGATCTTGGTTCCTGTCGACATTCGTGCATATTGGATTGTAACTACATGCATTATGGCCCCTGAGCGTTGGAAAATCGTAATTTAGCTTATGAACCCACTAGAAGCTACAATTTGTTTCCAGTTTTAAAACCCTTTAAATATATCATTGTTTCACATCAATGGCGGTTAGTTCAAATTTCGTAATACCCTGACCGAAACTACCAGATAAAATGGCCGCTCATTGCACGCAAATAGTGTAAAAGTATATCATACTAAAATTGGAGACCGTCTAGAAGTGACAATTGTTATCAGATTTGATAACTTCCTCACTTTTGGCTCCTGATAATCGGAAAAATCGCTTTTGTTTTTAGCTGTTCTCTATTCATCGCTTGAAAAATGTGGGCGTATCCTGCCTGGCAAGTGCTGGTTTTAAAACTATTAACCCTTGCAAACAAATATCCATTGACAGGAATGCTGGTATAGGTTTATTGTCAGCTGTATCAAGAATTGGTGGAATCGTAAGTCCTTTTTCGGCAACATTGGTAAGAGATTCTTGACCTGATCCCAAATTGATTTAGTCAAGCTATCAGTATCACATTTAATATACGTTAATTATGAATAAATCCCATATTTGAAACCGGGGCTAACTTAATGCCCTTTGCCACCTCTGTAAATATGAAAAGCTGTCTTGTCGTCCAGGATATGTATTTTCTATTATTTTGAAAAACCTTATAAAGTCAACTGAAGCTCGAGATTTGGGATACTCTAATTGGAAACTTCGGATGTCGCAAACAACTCATGATATTTCTAATGTTTTTTAGTGCATACAAACTGTCCTGTGGCCCAAAAAGAACGCCTGGTATTAATTAATCTTTGTTCTTGTGCCATATACACCCTGTAATTACTTTTTTTAGAGTCAAGTAGTAATCTGGGGACCAGGAGTGATTTTTGGTTCTTGCTGTATTTTGGCATCCATGTTGTTTCTCCTGCTACCAGAGACGAGAGGAAGAGAGTTACCTACCACAATAGCTGAAATGAGAAAATGGAGGAGTCAACAGAAGAGGCAAATTTCAGAAAATAAACAGAAGGGACAAGTTTCAGAAATATGTTTAGAAAAAATAAAACAATGATGATACAATACATTCCCTATATTGTATATAATAACCAATTTTAAAAGTCCACAACGTTTATTTCATCTTTTTTATTACATAAACTATGTTTTAGACAACCAATATCGCGGAAGCTTCAGTCTCTTGTGCATAGCGTGCTCATAGCTTATCGGGATTTATGACGTCTGAAGTTATCTCCCTTGATGCTCGATTCACAGTCCAGAACGTCCCGAATCGACAGAATTACAGTCGAAGACGCGGAATTCAGTCCTGTCACAGTTCTGACAGTCCCGACAGAATCGTGACGTATTCCTAGTAAAAAGTATGTTTCAGCTGTCATGATTGGTTGAGATATTTTTTATACTGCGTTGTACTCCGGAATTCTCCTTTTCACTCGATTGACACTAGTTTTAGAATTGAGCAAATTTAATTCCGGAGCTGTGAATCGAGCATCCCCAACGTTAGTGAAAACAGTAGAGGTCACAATTATTAGCAGATGATTTTAACACAGTATACATTGCTAAATTGTGGGCGTTTACTGAATATTAGCTAGTTTCTTGTTAACTTTGATTAACGAAACATTGTGTACACATACAGGTCACAATGATTTTGAATAATATATTTGAATAAAGTTCAGTATTGAAATAAATCATTACCCAAAATGAGAGACCAAACTGTAATACTCACAATAGATGTTAAGGGAAAGTCCATCGATTTTCAGCAGGGTTTCCATTAAATATAATATATATTTAGAAATGCAATATAATAACTTTACCTTATCCTGTTTGGTATTGATAGCGGCAACAATGTGCTTGATAAGATTAGTATTCTACTCCAATTTGCGGTGACTTGGGCAAATGAATCTGACGAAGAGGTCGGTGCTAATGTCATTGATGAAAATGTTGATGACGGTCAGATTTGTTGAAACATTTCTTAAAGAGGATGGAATGGTACATCGTTACATAGTACTTAAAACCATAAAATTAATGTGATATCATCCAGGCGATAAGAGGACGTCAAACTATTTAAGTACGGTGGTGGTAATAAGACCAAGTACGAAAGCGACGGGAATTTCAATTACACCATGTTAGATTAGTTCGAGTCACTTGTGATCCGGACGACTCCTGTCTGATTTGACATAAGAAATAATGACATATTAGGGGCAGTAAATCCGCCTACTGATAGACAACCGACAAACCTACATACCGTCTTACCATCAATCATGCTTTCTTTGATGAGAGACATGCAATAATTAAATCCTAGATATTCCAGTGTAATATTTTCCAGACATGGAAGTCCGTATTAAAACTCTGATATAGTTTGATTTATGTTTTAATTTATTGTCTGACTGTGTGGGAATCATCAAAGAAAGATCAAGTTTTTTTTTTCCGATTGAGAAACTTTGATTAAAATGGGTTTCCGCTTGGCAGCTTTAGTAGCACACAGTTCTAGTCTTACAAATCTAACATCTCTTTTGATGTGGACGTATTTTGTCGTCGCCTCTGTCTGTCCGTGTGTCAATTCACATTTTGTTTGTGGACATGTTACAGGTCGCAATTGTTATTCAATTTTGATGAAACTCAAAATGTATATTTATTTCCCAAGGATCCCAATACTTATTGGTATTGCCGGGGCGTTGGGATGGGCTAGTGGTCTAGAGTGCCGCGTTTCGACCTCTAGCTGGTCGGTCAAATCTATCTTGCGGTTGTGGTTTCGTTCCCTGGTGTGAGCTTGTGTGGTATGGAGATAGGGGTGCCTTCTCAACCCCTATGCGCAAGCGAATTTTTGAAATAAAAATTAAAACCACGTGTTAGTCCCGAAATGATATAGTTTGTGTCGAGCGGACGTTAAACCCAATTTCTCTCTCTCTCTCTCTATTGGTATTGCCGCATGTCGGATCCAAACATCCTACATTATGCCCCACCCCTCACCTGTAGATACATGGCCACATCTATCACAAATTGTGGTGCGGAGTGGTCTAACCCGTGCGCTTTGGACGATATGTTTGTCATTTAGTGGCGTACGTGACGAACCTCGTGGGTTTTCTATGGGTCCACTATTTTCCCATGACTGTTATAAACCTGGTTTGCAAGCGAACTATTGAAGTACAATTGCATCCTATATGTTAGTTCCAAAATAACCTAAATAAACCCTAGTTATCTCCCTTTCGTCAAAATCTCAATTCACAGTATACGCCATGTTAAGAGTATTTGTAGAAAGAGTCCAATCAAATGATTGTAATTTTTCGAAAAACTTTATTCCATCGATAAAAATAAGGACAATACAAAACAATAAATACTAAATTGGCAACACAAAAGCTATAACAAGTTTCTTTTTTTTTTAAATAAGAACAATATATACATCTTATATTATTAATATAGACCATTTTCACAAAAATATACTCATATGTACATTGTTTTTTAAAAGTCATACAACGGATTAATTTACAGAGATGATCAAGCTATAAATAATATTAAAAAGGGTAAAATATAAACACCAATCGGCTGGTGTCTGTACACCATGGACAAGGAGTACGATCGCCCGTCAAACCCCGTGGGTTTTATCCGAGTACTCCGGTTTCCTCCCACTGCTAAAGACCCCTAAGCGCAAGAGAATTATTGAAATAAAATTAAACCATATGTTAGTCCTGAAATGACCTAGTTTGTGTAGAGTGGACGTTAAACCCCATTTCCCTCCCTCTCTCTGTACACCCTTGGCGTGAGTGTGCAGCGCTGTTATCATCAGTTTGTCACGGCGGTTTAAAAATCTGATCGAAGAGTTATCATTTCAATGGTAAAAGCAATGACCCGTGTGTCGACATGGGATTTCGAAATTGTGCCTAGTTTTTAAACGTCTGAAAAGTTAGCATTTCTAAATTCTCGGTATAAGTAATTCAAATAGGTCTAAGATTAGTTTCTGATCGGAACTGTATCTGGCTCATCGGGAACTTTAAACGTGAAGATATAATGTTCTTGAAAACAATGAGGCACCATGTTGATTTGAATGCAAGATGAATTTATCACATGAAAGATTGGCAAACCTCAACACGATAACGATACCAGTCATCTATAAAAAGTCGGCCTTCGTATGCCAAGTCGGTGCAACCCCATTTCCTTTCATTTTTATTGTAAAATCTATACTTTCGAGATGAATTTGACGGTTGCCCATTTTAATAAGGATGCTAAACCGGACTTCTCTTTATTAATTTAAAATATATTTAATACTTTCTGCATTTATAAGGCGCCCAAAATCCAGCTCAAAGCTTCTCGGTAGTACCTAAATGGGGTATAGCATAGGGCCAAGTGGCGTGGTTTCGGTCCATATCTTGTACACGGCATGGAGTAAGGTTGGTCTACCCAACCTCTACTATGTTTTCCTGTTGTAGCAAACGACCTCTACGTTT
Source organism: Patella depressa (assembly GCA_948474765.1). Taxonomy (NCBI): domain Eukaryota; kingdom Metazoa; phylum Mollusca; class Gastropoda; family Patellidae; genus Patella; species Patella depressa. Next base: position 9,011,778 of record OX419716.1, on the reverse strand, counting down.
TAGCGAATTATTGGTACAAATAAGGAAGATATGCTTGTACCGAAATGACCTTAAGATTGCAGGTAACGGCAATTGCTAAGCAGTCTCCTTATTGTGTGACTAGTTATGTAAACCATACAGATGAAATAAAAGAAACTTAGGTTATATGAAAAGAATGCTGTGATTATTTTTGCGATTCCTCATCGCTCTTATCACAATACAGGCTTCTTTTTGTGGAGCCCATACGGATATCATGGCTATATTTACAATTGGTAGCTGGATAACGAACTGTTTTGTTATATATTTTATTGTAACGGAATCTCCATCGGTTCTGAAAGATGAGAATTGTTACACTGATTTAGTCACGGACACACATCTTCTATCCATCCACCCCACCAACTAACGACGGGTAGCATAGTAACATTGTTGTTATAAATACAATTTTCTATTTGTTATAAACAATCAACATTGGTATTGGGGGTGGACATGCAAACCTCAATGTAAATCAACAGGTTGAGATTATCTCTGGATTGTCACGCTATCGACCAATATGGGGATAGTCAGAAGAGTCCAGCGTTTCGTAGTAAAGATATAAAACATCTTCGTGTGGGATCAAAACATCATATTATACCGTATGTCGTTGTCTTTCTCGTTGTTTCAGCAGAATGGCGCATTTTTTATCACCGAGTTCAAGTCTTTCAGAACCTTGATACAGTCGTTTTACTAGTACTTGGTCTACGCGACAAGGCTCCTTTAGAATCAAATGAATCGAACCGTGTCCTCCTGTACGCTTTCCTCTGCATGCGGAAACAGAGGTAACACAAGCATTTCTTAAAGTTACGACGAAAATTCTGGCTGAATATACAGTAAAGGACTGGATTTGCTGCTGAATTGACATGGGTCATAGTCATGACGAAAACCAGGAAAGGCCAGCCTGTGGGTAGTGGGGTGGTGGAGAAAGTGTTATAAAATAAATGGACTTGGATTGGCGAATAACTTATAAAGTATATCACAACACTAACAATTAACATTTTTACGACACCTTTTCGTGCTCGTATAGTTTCGTAGGCCCTGTCTGTCCGATTCCGAGAGTTCTGTCGCATTTGGAACTTTGTGGAAAGTTCTTCCGTACTGGCGTAGAGTCGCCGCCCGATTATAGAATAGAGAACCACTTGAGTTATAATGGGTATTATATAAAAGAAACAACTTTCCAAATATTTAAAGGCGAGAAATGTTGAATGGTGTCCGATCGGAAAGATCAACTGACACAACGACACGGGATGTCCTGGTGCAAGGGGCACAACTCTGTTGAATAAAACGGTTGGTAATCCACAACAAACTGCGATTGGCCAAATACAAGCAACGACTCCAATGATCTTCTTTCTTGTACACAAGATGTGCGCCTTGATGGGGAACACAATAGCGACAAACCTGAAACGAAAAGTTAAACAAATAAATTTTTTTTTTATAAAAATACATGTATCAAACCACTAGTTTTCCTGAAGAAAGTAACCTTGTTCAATCGTTCTTATGCAGCCACATTTTAGTATGGTCGAACATGTTCTTTATGAACATGGCCTTCATAGTTATTCGTCATCGTTACAAAATCTTTTTAGCACAATAGAAGCCTTAATTGTTGTTGCCTGTCTATCTTATGGTAAGGAAAGCACATTTTCGTTTCCAATGACAACTGTCACATTTATTCCACTTTGTAAGGTACTGTTGTCACGCGCTTTAATTATGACCCAATCCTTCTGAAATTGTTGTCGGTGTTCTACCTTAAAGAAAGATGAGCACTCTGTTTAGCATTAAACTTTCTTACTAAGGACCGCGGTGACTGGGTGCGTTAACGTTTGGATCGCTAACTCGAAGGTCCAGGTTTTGGCTGAGAAGGCAAATCTTGATTTCCAGACCTTCTCCGTGTACAGGCATGGTGGGACGTTCGAATGGGGCCCCATGTATACATTGACATGCACGTAAATGAAACCTCGACATCTGGATTTCAAAATAAAGAGTAGGCCATAGCGCCGCTGCCAGGGCGCAGTTTCCCTCGATACGTTAGTTGCTGAAATAATTGTAGTCTCTGTGGTGCTAATAAGATTTTATAACAAAAACGAACAACTCTAGAAGATATCTAAAATCGATATGCTTTTAAAATCGACATGGCGTTGTCTAATCTCAGTGAAACGAAGAATCCTATAAACTTTCATTTTGTTTTCGACAATGACCGTCAGAGTTATGCTTTATTGTTAATAAATCTTGCCACATCGTTATAGGATTTAAGATTAACGCATCTTTCTGAAAGGTATATAACAGGAAATAAAATGGGATAGGCGGTTAATGCAGACGAAGGTGGGTGGGGATCCTACTGATATTCGATAAATTCCTAGTTTATTTTCCTCTTTACAATCTTGAAAGCACCTGAGGGGCGCTTTCATAATGATCCGATCTCTCTAAGTTTGTTATGAGTTTTTTAATACTATGTTTCATATCTTTTCGCATTATTGGTGCCTGTAGCGTAGTTATGATTTCTTACCGATATGTGGAAACATATAATAAAGAAAGAACCCCGAGCGATCTAAACCAACAAAACATCATGAAACTTGCGATGTACATATATAAGTTTTTCTGTTATAAAAGGGCATTGATGTAGCCTTTGAGATTATATGTCATTTTACATAACGTTATGGCATCCAGTAGTAAGCTAATCGGATATTTCCGGTCTCCGAATAGGTGTAACAGAGGCAATATGTACAGGAAATCCCAAACGTCTTTGAATCTTGATATACGTGCAATTTATGAATATTTGTAGAGGCGACAAGCCGAGCTGAGTTACTTAAAATATATTTCTTAACACAGTTGTTCTATGAATTATTCAAACGATCGGTCGAAGAACCCAAATCCCCACCTTTCCAACAGTTCAGATTAGTTGGACGAGTGTAACCTTACGTGAAAGAGAGAGAGAGAAATGATGTTTAACGTCCACTCAACACAAACTAGGTCATTTCGGGACTAACGTATGGTTTAATTTTATTTCAATAATTCGCTTGCGCGTAGGGGTCTTTAGCAGTGGGAGGAAACCGGAGTGCTCGGGGGAAACCCATGAGGTTGAGAAGGCGCCCCTATCTCCATGCCACATACGCTCACACCAGGGTGGGGGGTTGGGATGGCCTAGTGGTCTAGAGTGCCGCGCTTCGACCTCTAGCTGGCCGGTCACCTCTGGTTTGCGGCTGTGGTTTCGAAATCCAAATTGACTTGGACGAAATCTTAATTGAGTGAAGATCTATTAAAAAAAAAACCCAGAATATTAGTTAGATCTACTTCATTTGGCCAACTTCAAGTTAGGTTAACGGTCGCGAGATGTAAACCGAACTAGCGCTAATCCCAACGCTAACCCTGGACAAAACCCTAACGCTTTGACAAAATCTGGAGTTGGCCTTAAGAAATAAATCTAGCTCAGAAAAGTAAATTGCCTAATAAAACAGGGGCTTGCATCCTTGCACCCCCAATATCCACACCGAGATGTAATTTGTATTTTAAATTCGAAAGACTTTGAACTGGAAACCAGTTGAACGCTAATCCCAACCCTAAACCTGGTGGACAAAACCCTAACCCACAACGTCGTCAACAATCCCGTGCCCTAACCTCATTTTACATCCCGGCGACTTGGACGAAATCTTGAGTTGGCCTTTAGAAATAGGTCTACCCCAGAAAAGTAAATTACATAATAAAACAGGGGATCGCATCCCTACACACCGTATATATCCGCGGCGAGTTGTATTAGTAATTTAGATTCGAGCGGCTTTGGGGTTTGGATGGCCGAATGGTTAGCATGTATCATAAAGCCTGTTATTGAGTAAACTGGTGTTGTTTTGAATCCCGGTTGTACGTGGCAAGGAGTAGGGTCGCCTGTCCAACCTCATGGGTTTTTTGCGGGTCGTCCGGTTTCCACCCACTGCTCAAGACCACTACGCGCAATCGAATTATTGAAATAAATTAAACCATTCAGTCCCGAAATGACCTAGTTTGTGTCGAGTGGAAGTTAAACCTCATTTTTCTCTCTGTCTGTCTGTCTCTCTCTCTCGAGCAGCTTTGAACTGGAAATAGACTTGTAATTGTCGTATATCACGACTAATTATTGTTCCGAAACTTTGATCACCAACACAGACAGTGAATCATCTGGCTATTCTAATAATTTACGCTGTGTTTAAAGAACAATAAAAACGAGTTGAAATGACTTCGGTCATATGATTTGACATTTTGTCTGGTCAACTGTCAACTAACAGAGATTTAATATGTTTTACATGACTTTTATTACACGCCTAAGGTCTCGATCAACTTTTTCTATTGGCTATGACTCGAGTTTTTCTCTGTTATGTAAACATGCACTGACAGCTAATCTATATATAATATTGTTGAATAATATAAAGCGTCGTGTACTAGTAAAATAGGAAATGTTTGATCAGTTCTCGTTTAGCCATCTGTAAAGGGGTAATATTTCTATCAGAAAGTGACAGCAATTCCAAATTAGGAAGCGTTTGATCAAGACTTTTTAACGGGTGTGTCAGTTTGTCAAGTTCTATCTCTCAATTTGCTCTTTCGGCAAACACTAAGATCTGCATTCCAACTGATTAGACAAGACTACTGTTCAAACCAGATTGGCGTAAACTTTTTGTAATTAGTTTATAAGTTCCAAACCCTAAATATTTCGTGACTCGGGCTGAAGCGCCTGAAATAAAGATCAACAGATTGTTTCGGCACTTCGAATGAGAGGGAGAGAGAGAAATGGTGTTTAACGTCCACTCGACACAAACTAGGTCATTTCAGGACTAACATATGGTTTGATTTATTTCAATAATTCGCTTGCGCTTAGGGGTCTTTAGCAGTGGGAGGAAACCGGAGTACTCGGATAAAACCCACGTGGTTGGACAGGCGACCATACTCCTTGCCACGCACAACCGCAGATTTGAAACCACGCCAGTTGACTCAATGACAGGCCGTCTGATACAGCGCCATCCACTCCCCACTTTGAATGAATCTGAATTATAGACATGCTGATCTTTCCGTCTATAATAGTTCAAAAATAGATAATGCAAAGGTATATATTGAAAATTTCATTTAAATTACATTATTCTGAGCCAAGTTATCACTGATTGTAGTTTTGAAACGAAATTGATAGCTTATTATTATACTGGTATATTCGAGTCTTAGCCTCGCTCCTCCATTTTTAAATTAAATCATTAAATGGCCCAACCGTTCTAATCTAGTTTTAATCTCGAGCATCCGGTGCCCACCAGAATTGATAATGTTCTTGTCATGTCAATATATGTCTCATAAATAGTTTTATAATATTTAAGGCCTAAACAAACCTCATATAGGCAAAATTAGCTCTTGAATAATGTACCCTAAAGATACAAATGTAACACTACAGATAACAGACGGTCAGCATAGTTGGTAGATCTTTATTGAGAACATGGAATAGACATAGATCGGAAGGAATTCTATTCAAGTCTGACTTACTGTCAGTAAATAATAAAACTTTGATGAAACTCTATTGATAGATATAAAATAAAGCCAAAGCATACGACCATTAGGACAAATGGTACAAGATCGATCATCATATTTGGTATTGTTTATCTATGAGATTATATTAACTGTAACTGAACTGCATATTTCACGAGATTATAGTATCTTTAACTGCACTGCATATTTCACGAGATTATAGAATCTGTAACTGCACTGCATATTTCCTTTGAAGTCACGAAGTTCTGCCGAGTGTTAAACACAGATCATGTGTAGCTTAAAGAACATATTGTATAAATAAGATGTTTAATGAGATCGTGTCTTTCATGTGTAGCCCGTAAATAACATATTGAACACATTAGATGTTTTAATAAGTCCGTGCCCTAGCAGAAATTGTATGAGTTGGAAACGTCAAATATAATATAATATCAAATGTAACAAAGTTCTATGTATAGATCACTGTGTCACACAAATATGTCCTACTATTTTAAGATGATGTTACACTATCTACCACAGAATGCATCGTTCGGCATTTCAGTCCAAACGCAGTAAAAAAAATGCCTCGTTTGTCTGGATTTCCAAAACGAGTTTTTTTTTTTTAAATTGCCCTGTTTTTGGAACGAGGTATTTTGTTCAGAACGAGGCTTGGTAAAAATGCCTTGTTTGCTAAACGTGGTGTAGCAGTATTTTTTAAACTTAAAATTTATGTTATTTAATACGAAAATAAAACCATTCCAAACTATGATATTATAACCAGAGGAATAGACAAGACAAGAATAAAAAATTTTCGCATTATTAATATCCATATGTCTTCAGAATTAAACGTTTTAATTAAATTTTAATGTATGAGGTGTGCTTTATTTCCCATTTAATTTCGTTTATTTAATTTTGCTCCAATAATATTTTGTGCAATGTTGTGGGGTTTCAACAGAAACAGTCAATGTTATAGTCAAGTCATTTTTTTTTACAATAAAAGTAAAAAATAAACTGGCGTATTAGAAATATGAAATGAAATTTTATGCTTTTTTGAATAATAAGAATGGATTATTTAATGTATTTAGATCAGATAAACACTAATTTGTTGTCTGCGATATCAGTTAGGTGGAAGTGTAAAACTATTGCAGACAAACAGCTACCTCGATTAATTGATGTAGGTTGGAAGTTGCTTCCCAGTCTGGAGAATCACCCACGCCCATTTGAATCACAAAACCATGTGATAGTTATGAAATCATTTAATGTGATATTTATTGACTAGACAATGTTCATTGCGCGTAGGGGTCCTTAGGAGTGTGTATGTGTATGTGTGTGTGTGTGTGGGGGGGCAGAAGGAACCATAGAAATTTCACGCGGTTAGGCACTTCTCCTTATCAAGTACATTCGGGGAATGGAAAGAACGAGTGCAACCCACATGCAACACACATTAACCTACATGTATATCGGCTAATGGCATTGATAGTTATTTCTATATTCACAAATATTATTTTATTAGGATGAGTGCTGTTCTCGACATCACCAGTAAATTGGGAATTGAACATTTTACTTTAGATCAAAAATAATATTTGAGGCAGAGACCGTTTTTAATGTTCATTAAGAGCTTCGAAATCTAGCGTGAGAAAAAGAGACTTGTGATGACAGAGAATTTGCTAGTAAATGATCAGAAAATTATGATTGTTAATGTGGGAAAGCGTCAATATGGTGCTAATGAATAAATCGGCGGGCCACCATTTGGAACCGGAAGTAAAAAGTAGCATGCCTCTTTTTGTGTGTTTGCGGGGATCGCTGCCACTGGAGACACATATTATCTCTTCCAACTGTTCACTTAATAAAGTATTATAGTAGAAGCTTATTGTGTGGATTCGATTGCTCGCATGTGCGTTGCGAGGATAAGAGTCACTTGGCTCTTATCCGGTTAACTACCACTGGTTAAGACACCCATGCACAAACGAATGGTTGAACTAAATTGAATAGCACGTTAGTCTCGTATCGACCAAGTTTGTGTCAAGGGGTTGGTAATAAAGTCTCTCTCACTCAGTCAATTATCTGTTAATAAAGTCTCCCTCTCTCCCATTTAGCCCCCAATCCTACACCACACCGACAAAACTCAAAGGAATGTTCGTGGGTATCATCGGGAGCGATCCCGAGGTTTGGCTAGCGAATCGCGGTCTTACTCTGTCGTCGCGGCTCTCTTCAATACATTAGCATGAAATTGAGATTAATGTGTCAACGAATTAGACAGTCATGTCCTTGATGATTTATGCCCTAGAAGAATCTCTGCTCTATGATATTATTATATTATTATTAACAAGTCAAGGGTAGTCTAGAGGTCAGAAAGTTTAACGCCGTAATTACAGTTGACGAACGCGGTAATTATAGTTCATCATTTGCTGGTACTTTCTTATCAAAATCTTTAATTAATCGTCAGCTCAGAATATTATTAAGCTAATGTAATCTCTAAATTATTTTTGAAACAAAAGTCCAGTCCATTTAATTATCGGTAACTATCGGAAGTGATTATACTACAGCGATAGTGGTAGTCTTTGTCGGGTATATTAAGGATGGTCATATCCAAAATGAATACGCTATTTTGACTTTGCTACTCTATAATTAAGGACCACTTAGCAAAACGATATTAAAGGTATGTTCACTGGAAAACTTAATCATTAAATGTTTGTCAGTTTGTTCTACGTCGCACAATTGCGGCTAAAATGATGTTTCTGATATATATCTAGAAAATAAAGAGCTGGCAGTTCTCGTTACAATAGTTACAATATTAGGTAAGATTAGATATAGAACTGACAGTTCTCGCTATAATAGTTGCAACATAAATAATGAACAGAGAAAATATTGTAAACTTTGGGTCAAGTTACTTCATTCTGAACCAAGATATCGGCGATACAATTTTGGTCTATCCTCGAGTGTCATTACTACCGTTGTTAACTACGTCTCGGTTATCCATTTTTTGCAGGAATTACATCAACCACAAAACGTATTCAGATCTACTAAATATCGGAGCCATGAGATGGCATCGAGAGTTGATTATGCTTTTGACAAGTTAAAGCCCCAATAACACTCTTGTTGTAACTGAAAAATATGTCCCAATCTTCATTCTGGTCAACAAATCGTATTATTTTACAATATTCCAATTAAATGATGATATAAATTTCATCTTAACACACCTAATTTAAAAAATTGGAAAAATTCAACCAATTGATTTGAAAAGTCTAACGTAAACCTTTTCAAATGTGACTTGGATTTTAAGATATTTTCGAACCCTCTGGACAAATAAAATAGGTTATAATGGATAATTTGCACAACAGGTAGGACATTTAAACATCTAGTACTTAGAATAAGGGTATCATTTATTTTCTGGAGCTACCAAGCCAGCAAGAATGTTATTGTCCCTTTAATTAAAGGACCAATTTCGATTATATTCTGCACAATAAAAAACTGTTTGATTCTTTTAAAAATATATAAACGTAACTAATGAGCAACTATAAATATAATATAAACTTAATATTAACTACAGAATGCAAAACAACACAAAATTTTACCGAGATTGAGGTATGTGACTTAAACGGCTAGAAATCTGACGAGTCCGTTCCTAGTACATAGTTAGAATGATGGGGGTTTCTGGCATATGAATATGGGTAATTTTAATGTATGTGTAAGTTTCTGACATATGATATTGGTAATACTAGTGTATGTTTAAGTTTCTGAAATATGTTTTGGATTACATTTACATTCCAATTATTATTTCAATCGGTTGCTAAATCGTAAGTGTCTTGAGCTGTCGAAGGTCCTGGAAATTACCACTGGGGTCTACAAGCCTCCCAACTCCTTGTCACACAGAAGTATCGGATCGAAACTGCAACAATTGACCCAGTGACAGACACTATTCCTTTAATGACAGGAACAAGACCACACCACCACCCCTTTATCAGGAGTGGAAATTAAAAGATATGTGGACGACGTGAACAATGTATTTATTAGAAATATATATTGAAAATTTGATTGATAAATTGAATGTATACACACGAGTTGTATAAATTATTCAAAAATCTAATATTATTCCATGACTTGTCAATCGTATAACCGTCTACGTCTTGTTTGATGAATATTGGAGGATTGATTTTACATCAAATATAATATATGAACTCCGAGTAGAAGGCCTACCATATATGATATATGTGTTTGATTCATTTCCAGATACTGTTCGGGGGTTGGGATGGCCTAGTGGTCTAGAGTGCGGCGCTTCGTTCTCTAGCTGGCCGGTCACCTCTGGCTTGCGGCTGTGGTTTCGAGCATTGGTGTGAGCGTATGTGGCATGGGGATAGGGGCGCCTTCTCAACCTCGTGGGTTTCCTCCGGGCTCTCCGGTTTCCTCCCACTGCTAAAGACCCCTACGCGCAAGCGAATTATTGAAATAAAATTGAACCATATGTTAGTCCCGAAATGACCTAGTTTGTGTTGAGTGGACGTTAAACCCCATTTCTCTCTCTCTCTCAGATACTGTTGATGCCACGGTGGGTTCTGGAGTAATTTCCACGTGTTTATCAGTAAGGTTTGTCCTTTGCCAGTGGTGCTTTTAATTCGTTCGGATGTGACGAAAAACCGATGATGTCCCGTGTACAAGTTTGAGTGCACATAACGGAATCCGTGACATCTTGGATTCCATATACGAGTACGCGCTGCTGTCCGGGCAAAATGTCATGCATAGCACATTGCACTGCCAATGTCTGCCTTTACTAGCCCTGTTAATGTTATCGCGGACTGTCAAGGACCAAGGAAAGTTGATTAGTCGGAACAACTTGGATCTGCTCATCATAAACTTGACTTTGGTTGTCCTCAATATGCAGTGAGCCACAAAGTCACGGCAAGATAAGTTCATCCGTTTCTATCGCGATTTAGGTAACTCAGAGGAGGCACGAGTCAACTATTATCAAGGCATGTGATACTACTACCAATGGACCCCCTCTTTCCACGTCTCGTAGCTAACGTTAACTGGACAGATACGGAAGAAAAACCCAAGTCTGTCCGCCGATGCTTCCACAATTAGAAATAATTTGACGGGGATGAATTATGAATATATTCGCGAAAGCCATAAACGTTCACAAACATCAATTCTAATTAAACAACTTTAATCAAGGAGGTGTTGACAGTTCAGTGTCAGTGAAGGAAAAACGGAGTGTCAAAGTAATTGATGGAACTACTTCTATGTTGTAATCAATGGTGGCGATATGAGCACGGTTACGATCCCAGCCAAACGGGTTTATCAGTATTATCGCTATTCGCGTTAGTTAGTTCTGAATAGGAGCCTTTTGATCAGAGAGAGAGAGAGAGAGGGAGAGAAATGGGGTTTAACGTCCACTCAACACAAACTAGATCATTTCGGGACTAACATATGGTTTAATTTCATTTCAATAATTCGCTTGCGCGTAGGGGTCTTTAGCAGGTGGGAGGAAACCCACGGGGTTGAGAAGGCGCCCGCTATCTCCATGCCACATACGCTCACACCAGGGCTCGAAACCACAGCCGCAAGCCAGAGGTGACCGGCCAGCTAGAGGTCGAAGCGCGGCACTCTAGACCACTAGGCCACCCCAACCCTCTTTTGAGCAGTGGGAGTAAACCGGAGGATCCGGAGAAAAACCACGAGGCTGTTACACAATTGGGAATTATTCAGGAGATTGGGGACCACATAAGCCCAACATACTTTCGTCATAGAATTCATTAGTTTAAGGAATTATTCAGATTTAAAAGCTGTGAACTATGGATGATCCACGGAAGCCCACGTTACCACATACTCGTTCATTACAAGTATCTGAATATAGGTGGTATTTAATTCCGTATTACATGTCCCCAAATTCCTTGATATCGACGTGAATATCCATGTCTACCCACTTGACCATGCTACGGTAATGGGCGATGGGATATGGTTACGCAACGTTGCTAAAGATAAATTATGTAAGATTTAGATAAAGAGCTATTTATCAATTCTCGCTATAATAGTTCAAAAATAGATAATTCAACATGAATAATAATATATTGAAAATTTTATTCAAAATACTTCATTCTGTACGCAGTTATCTATGTTTGTAGTTCTGACACGATGTTTATTATAGTAACCACACCACGGTACTGGTATATTCGGGCCACGGATTCACAAGAGAGTTATTACGAGACTATGTTCATCTCTCCCTTGTTCACGATGTAACGTATAGTGTCGATCAAATATAATTTTAATCAACAGGTTAAAATTCCTAAGCAACAAACTGAAAACGACATGAAAATTTAAACTATAATCCAAGATGTGATTCAGGCCCTATTCATTATCATATTTGCTTGCATGACCATTATACAGTGTGCTGGGAGGTTGGCATTCTTGTGGGTAGTGCAGCCATCCTTCACTTAATATAAAGACAAATCAATATAGCAATAAACAGAAAGAAATGCCAGTATTGATGTTCTTGTAAGATAATATTGAAGATTGTGTGCGTTTTATTAATTAATCGACAAATAATGATCATTTAGAGTGCTAAATTGCACCGCGGCCTTTTCATTTCAATATAGAAAAATATCGTCAACAACCCCCAGCTCTTCTCATTTACAGTTGAATCGATAAATTAAACAAACAGGGAAGAGCTCCTCGTGAAACACAATTTAACTATTAACAACATTCTATTTACAGTATTCAAGTGTATTTAGTTATCGAAAATCAAAATATGTTTAATGAAATATGGATTATTTTCCACTAAGTGTCGAGAAAGGCTTTACTTCGCCTACATAACCACTTTGGAATCTCTGACCCCGATCTCAGCATTGCAAATATCAATGCTGAAATAACATGAATAAAGTCTGTTCTATCCACTTACGATGTATAAAAAATGAAGACCGCATTTAATTCAAGATGTATAGATACACAATACAACCTTGCTGATAATATTGTTATGAAAAACAATTGACCTGGTGGTGGTCTGAAATGGTAGATTGTTAGACTGCTATGTGAATATGATTTATTAAACCAGGGGTCGATCCTGAAGATGAGCGAGAAAGCTCGTTTTCGATTCGTTTTCAACAGGGGTATTGTAAAGTGAAGCCAGGCGCAATGACCAGGGGGTGTACGTTGTTGGCCGAGCAAAAGAGAGCAGGAAATGAAGTTTAACGTCCACTCGACACAAACAAGGTGATTTCGGGACTAACTACTGGTTCAATTTTATTTCATTCAATCGCTTGCGCCTGGGGGTCTTTTAGTAGTGACATAAATCGGAGGACTCGGAGAAAGCCCACGATGTTGGAGAGGCGACGCTACCCCTTGTCACGTTCAACCGGAGGATGGAAACCACGCCAGTTGACTCAATGACAGATCTTGTATGATACAGCGCGCACATGCTAACCACTAGGGAATCCCCTTCCCCCATGACGGAGTATGCTGCTAATCGTTTCTATTTCAACATTTAGCGTATTGTAAACCATGCCCGGCTCAACAACCAAAGGCTATCGAGTGCTATCCAGTTTCCATCCATTGCTACAGCGCAAAAGAATTAATGACATAAAATTAAACCATGAGATGGTCCTGAAATGACCTAGTTTTTGTCGAGTGGACGTTAAACCCCATTCACCCCCCCCCCTCTCTCTCAGACAAAAAATGCATTACCAAAATCACGTCTACATTGGTTTGTGAAAAGAGGAAAGAATTGTGGCATAGATGGTTGCTACATGCTGAAAATCGGAAATGGGTCGTTAAAATTTGTTGCCTTTAAAGCCACACATTAAATTTAAAAGAAAAAAAAACAAAACACACAACCACGTTGAAACTGTAGCCTCCATCGAGTTCGCAAAGTTTGCTGAAAACGGAACAGAATTTCGTGGAATCGTGTTTTACGAATAGGCTATAAGCATAAAGTAACTGATATCGGGCCAGTTCACACATTCCGATGGCATAGCATCATGTAGTATTTCGTATAATTGCCCAAGATTGTACTCAGCATTAAAGTTGATTGATTGTTACTTTTCTTCTAAATTGTAAGGGTCAATGAACCCTTCATTGTATTCGACTTTTAGTCAGCACTATTTACTCCCACTGTGCCAGTTTTATTGTTTAGGGATTAATCAAATAATTAACGATACAACAATGGGGATTAGTTAGGGTTCCGGGTTTACCAGAGGATTAACTGTTTAAATTTTTTTAGCATATAATGTACAAGTTATCATTTAAACATTTTATTTAATCTAACATGTTCAACAAAATACATCTTACAATCCAACTAAATGGGAGACAGCATCCCCGTACTCGATGACGGTGTAATGTCCTGCATGGAGCCGCCGCTTTTCTGTCCCCAGTCTGTCTTCCAACTGCCGGTACTTCCTTTTTCTGGGTTTGCTAGAGGCACTAGCAGCAAGCTGGTATGTGAAACTAACATCTACTTGAACGTTTGCCATCTTGTGATATCTGTCAGATTAATGTTGTTGACATATGACAGTGGTTCCATATATATATAGTGCCCTCTGAACAGAGTTCACCACGTAAGTAAGTTTTAACAAAAAATTGCTTATCATCATGATAAAATAAGATGAACACAGTTTACATGCCATATACTGAACGAATAATCTGTTGAACACAGTTCTCTACACCATAAAATTGGTCCACTTAATTAAGCCAATTAAGGATTTTAATTAAAATCAGATAACCCAGGATAATCTAGGGATTAAAAACTGGCACAGTGAGAGGGTTTATTCCCATAACGCCGACCCACCGAGTTTTAGGGGGAAAATTTTGGTCGGTGTTAAGGGGTCAACTGACCAAGAACAATAGACCCAAGCTGGGGGATAAAACTAATTAAGCCGATAATTTTGGGAGCATTTATTTTTTTAAAAATTTATAACAACCTTTAACACATAACATTACAAATAATTTTAACTTTTGGCACGCATAAAATGTCCAACATAGTCCAAAAATTCGAAGAATCCTTCTTCTTCATATGTTTTGCACCTTCGATCTCTCTGTTGATATCTGTGTATTTTTTTCCTTTTAGGTGGTTGTCGCTGGCCACTCGAATACTGCAACAACTGAATTTCGATCGTCTTTTGCTCTTCTTTCAAAAATGCCATTCGGATGAGCTTTTCCAATTAATTTTTTTAGACGCCCGTGCCACCCCTCTAAAGAATTGTTGGTTCTTCGTGTGATTTGGTTCTGGTTCCATTGTACTTGAGTAAATTGACCGTCTAACCATTGGGTAACCATATCACTAAGTCTTTATTCTTTATTTTATTCAGTCTATACTTAAAACCAGCGACACATAGGTAACTGCCACCTCTTGCTGTGGGAAGAAACTTGTAACTGTGCATTAGCCATCGCAAAATGTAAAGTATATGAAATGTCTTGGGATTATTTACGTATTTATACATATTTTGAGAAATAATCACAATGAACTGAATTTTAATCTCTTGTCAGCTTCTTGTTGAACTGTCGTATATTATTTTATTAATTAATGCGTGAGTTGAATTTAAGTGAACTATATTAATAATCTGAACAAAGTAAACTGTAGATTAAGAAAACTATAGAAAATGAGTTGAATTTAAGTGAACTATATTAATAATGACTGGTCCCTACCTCATTAACGCCTTTAATCCGTTCTTAACCCATCAAAGAGTGCCGCTGTCGACTTTCCAAACTCTGGTGAGTCGGCGTTATGGGAAGACACCAGTGAGAGTACCCCATTTGTAAAGTATTTAAATGAAATCTATAACAATACAATTGGGTTTTAAGTCTCCATGAGTTATCTTGGAATCATATAAAAACTCCACTATTCCGTTCAGGTTTTACAGAGACATGTTTTTGCAAAAGGTTATGGATAAGTATGGATTCAGTCAGATTATTTTGGTTTTTTAAAATAAAAAATAAAAAAAATGACTGAATCCATACTGGACAATTGTCTATCGTTGGTATTTTGATTTTATGTGAGCACATAATAATTTACATTAAAAATTAAATATTTTTTTTATGTTTTAGCGAATCATGCTAATGGCGCCTTGCTACTTTATTGTCATTGCAATTCTAGTTATTTTAAGCATCCATTTTGTGTATAGTCTCGGTTTTATGGTTTGTATTCCACCCAGGGCTTATGTAATGCGAATTTGGGGTTAAATAATATGTTGCGTATTTATTAAAGAAAGGAATCAACTGTTGTCAAATGTATCATTATAATGCTATATACACATACAAATAATAATTTTCAGACGGAATGGCATGTCAAAATCATCAATGTCTATTAGAGATATCCTTTGAATGGCATTTAGTAATTGCGACATAATCAAATAACACATTTTTGTGGAATAACAATTACTATGGTTTATTTCAACAGGATTTCACAAGTCGTTATCAAACGTAGGTCTGTTACGAGTTCACCGAAAGTGTTTCACGCGTTATAGATTATTTTTTTTGTGTTGATTTGGCATATTATCGTGTCTGTTACATTGATGTAATATTGCAAAAAGAAACAACAATTTAATTACAATAATTGAATGCAGTATAAAATACCTTAAAACAAACAAGTCTTTTAATTTCAAACAAAAGTAATTTTTCTCTGAATATTTGATAAGATGTGTCAGTAAATCAGTTGTAATTACTTCCTTTAAATCTGACAATGTTAAAATTAAATTTGTTGATAATTTTTGTTAGATGTCCTATATATCCCTGACAATACTACGTTGATTACCGATATATAATGCAATGGAGATGACGTTGTGAATGGTGAGACTTCCTTTAATGGGACACGGCCATTTTCATTATTATTCGGGTGGAAGTCCATACTTTCGGATCGTGTGTAAAAGCCTCGTTTAAGGTGGCAATATTTATTAATCACATGGCCATGTGATCCTTATTCCGAAGTGAGAAGTTTGTACTATCGACTCCAGTCTGAACAACCTCGCACAGACATAAATGACCGTACATTAAAGGTAAAATCGGTATCTCATAAGTCACCATGTTATTCGTTTCAATGCATTCACCTAATTCGGGGAGGGGGGGGGGGGCGAATGGTTAGCACGTGCGTGCTGTATCATAAAGTCTGTCATTAAGTCAACTGGCGTGGTTTCGAATCGATGGTTGTACGTGAGTAAGGTCGCCTGTCCAGCCACGTGGGGTTTCGTCGGGTTTCCTTCCACTGCTAAAGACCCCTACGCGCAAGCGAATTCCTGAGAAAAAATCAAACCATATGTTAATCCCGAAATAACCTAGTACGTGTCGAGTGGACGTTAAAACCTATCTATCTCCCTGTTTACTTAATTCGTGTCAGTGTAATCCTAGATTGACCTGTTAGAACCTCGTAAATCTGGTAGAAAACACTTGATCCGATTCTGTCCTATACATCAAAGAATAGGTATATATACAATCATTGGGCTAATACACTGTACTATAAACATTTATATACAGTTGTCAGCACAGTCATCAGATTGTAAGAAACTCCAGAGAACATAGTTTATTTAACATGTCTATATTAGAATGGCCACTGGTACTAAGTTTATATTGAGTCTGCAGGTTTTTTTTTACTCCTCGGTAATGCTTGGCAGATCAAATTTACAATAAAACTATAATTATCAAGGTGTTTTAAAAATATATATAATACAACGAATTTTTTAAAGCAAAGTGGTATCGGGTGTTCTATGGCTCGACAGTACTACGTCATTTCGGTGCTAATACATGGTTCAATTTTAATTCCTTTGCGTGTAGCGTTGTTTAGCAGCGCGAGGAAATGGGGGACCTGGAGAAAAACCAAATGGTTGTACAGGCCATCTTACCCCTTTTCGAGTAAATGCTGGGAGCGAAAACGACGACTAGACAGCATCATATCCTCCCCTCCCAGAGGACAATTCAAAGAAATGAAATGAAATGTGGTTTAACGTCCCTTTGTTCTGCTCCGAACTTGGCTAATGAAGACAGGCATACGCCACATAGTGTGCTATGGGGGGAATGTTGCCCGGACAGCGGTACTGCTGCCTACTCGAATCCCAAATGTCCAGGGATCGTTTATGTGCACGACAATGTACACGCGACCTCGACTTCTCGCCCCACCCGAACGACTAACTGTCCTGGTCAGGCCCTTCGGTTCTGTATCACTGACAAGTGGGACCAACGCCGGAAAATCCGGATGAACTTTCTCAGCCAATGCAGGGATCGACCACCCAACCTCCAGGCTAGCGAACCAGCGTCTTACCCACCGCGATCCCCCAACTATTGAAATATGTCTGGATTGTTTACTAAGCTGTTAAAACAAACTCTACAGCGTTTAATTAAATTGTAAATTAAGCATCCTGGTAAGAATGCAGGGTTTACATAGCCAAGACGTGACAGTTTATATACTGATTAACACTACTAATGCTGACACGTAATCAACTGGCGAAGGCCGACTTCATTTATTTCAAGATGCTCTTAATTCCAAATAAACCAAAATGACAGAAACTAAGTCAAACAAATTGTTTCAGTGGCATTTAGTAATTGGACTGGGAATACACAGGTCACAATTCTATGGAATATACGTATTACTGAGCGACGTTTCGACTAGGGTTCCTTGATCTTTACCTTTGGCGGATGTCTATAAAGACAGGATAAGAGAGGGAGAGAGAGAGAGAGGGGGGTGGAAAAGGGTTTTCACTCCACTCGACACAAACTAGGGCATTTCGGGACTAATATATGCTTTAATATTATTTCAGTAATTCGCTTGCGCGTAGGTGTCTTAAGCAGTGGGAGGAAACTGAAGGGCCCGGGAAAACCCACGAGGTTGGCCAGGCGATCCTACTCTTTATCACGTACAACCGGGGATTCGAAACCAGGCCAGTTGACTCAATGGCAAGCTTTATGATCCAGCACGTATGTGCTAACCATTCGGCCATCCAACACCCCGACTGGGCTAAGAAAAACAGCCAGGAGGTTTGTTGAATTAAATGCGTACACGTTAAACATAGGTTACTATAATAGAAAAAAACCCATATATTTATATTTCCCAGTCTATGTACAGAAACCAAACATATATGTGTCTGTGTTTATATTAGATGTAATTATAGATATCGGACTGATAGAATCTACATAGGAAACCCGAAATATGTAGCAGAGCGACTACTGAATCGACTCTACCAGACAGTGTGACTGATAAGAGACACACTGGATGTGGGCGTGGCCTGCAACTGTTTTCGTACGCCGCCATACTTCTTCTACAAAATGAAAACAGAGAGAGAAATGGGGTTTAACGTCCACTCAACACAAACTAGGTCATTTCGGGACTAACATATGGTTTAATTTTATTTCAATAATTCGCTTGCGCGTAGGGGACTTTAGCAGTGGGAGGAAACCGGAGTGCCCGGAGGAAACCCACGAGGTTGAGAAGGGGCCCCTATCTCCATGCCACATACGCTCACACCAGGGCTCGAAACCACAGCCGCAAGCCAGAGGTGACCGGCCAGCTAAAATGAAAACAAGTACGGCGGTATTTTATTTTTATTTAGTTATTTCTGTAGTTTTGTAATCGGAGTTCAGTTTTAAACCTAAACGTTTCCACATGAGTTGAGTATAAAACCGAAGGATCATAAAAACTATGGAACTATAGTTCCCAAAATTACTCCTTGTTAACCATTACGTTTATTGGTGACAATTTTGGATATAATGACGGTGTTCAGGGCGTGCAGTGTATGACTGTCTCGTGCTTTTTATCGGACCGACTTTAGTAATGGTGATCGAGGCGAGGCAGAAATTTCAATCACTTAATTCAAGGTTCATAATGGATCAATTTGACTGACATTTTCAACAAACTCCCTTTACATTATTTAGTTTTAAACTATAATATATATAAAATCCCATAACGTATCTTTAATATTATTAGATATAACATTTTCTCTCTTGGTATCATTAGATACAACATTCTCTCTTTAAATTAGTATCACTAGATGTAAAATTTCCTCTTTTACTTAGCATCATCAGATATAACATTCTTTCTTTTACTTAGTATCATCAGATATAACATTTTCTCTTTCACTTAGTATCACCTGGGGCCTATTTCACAAAATTTTAACTAAGATAAGATCTGAATTTTAGTTATTTGATTGGACAATTTTGATTGATTTTAGTTCTTAGCCAATCAAAATTGAAGTATCTGCTAAAATTTGGATTTTATCTTTAGTTAAAATTTCGTGAAACAGGGCCCAGATGTAACATTTCCTCTTTTACATAGCATCATCAGATATAACATTCTCTCTTTTACTTAGTATAATCAGATACAACATTTTCTCTTTCACTTAGTATCACTAAATATAATATTCGCTCTTATTTAGTATCATCATTTATAATATTTTCTCTCATTTTCAATCTTATTTAATATCACCAGGAATAGGTATAGGTCTGTTTCTGAGCGCTGGTTAGGTTACCACTATGCTCAGTTCTTCGTGCTCATCTATTTCGTAGTTGTCGTTTCCGGTTTTGAGGTTGGATTTGTAGTTATATAGAATTTCTTGATCACTCCAGATTTTGTCCAGTCTGTGTTCGAATATCTTGGTATTTTTTAGCGTTGATTACGTTTTCGGGAAAGTTATTCGACACACTGACAATTCAGTTTGTGAAAAAGTATTTTCTGATGTCGTTATTTGGTCTTTGTTGGAAAAAATCTTTCACAATGCCCTCTAGTTTTTGATTGTGTTATTGGGTCGAACTTTATCATATATACCGGATGCTAGTTTGAAGACTTCTATCATATCTCCCCGTTTTCTTCTATATGCTAATGTTGGTAGTCTTAACTTTCTGAGCCTTTCCTCACATGTAAAGTCTTTAAATCATGGAATTAGTTTTGTAGCTCTTTGTTGAACATTTTCGAGTGCTGTTTTGTGTTTCTTTTTATACGGATTCCACACAGGGTTTGAGATGTGGTCTTACTAGCGCTTTTTATAGCACAAGGAATGTTTGTTCATCCATGAATGTGAACGTTCGGCGTATTAGTACCATGATACTGTTTGACTTATTGATTTTTTCGTTCATATGATCTTCAAAGTTTAATTGGTTGTCACTCACA
Source organism: Patella depressa (assembly GCA_948474765.1). Classification (NCBI taxonomy): domain Eukaryota; kingdom Metazoa; phylum Mollusca; class Gastropoda; family Patellidae; genus Patella; species Patella depressa. Next base: position 8,991,230 of record OX419716.1, on the reverse strand, counting down.
ACTCCGATATCTTTTTCTTTATCTGTATACAGAAGTTCTGTACTGCATAATGAATATTTAAAATTTGGTATTGTTCGTTTTCCCACTGACAGAACTTTGCATTTATCTGGGTGAAACCACAACAACCAATTGTCAGACCAATTTTTAAGTTCTTTCATATCTCGTTGTAGTCGGACATTGTCTTCTGTCGTTTTGATGTTTGTAAATACCTTTGTATCATCCGGGAACATGTAGCATTCAGAATTGATGTTATCTGGTAGATCGTTGATGTAAATAACGAATAGGATGGGTCCTAGTACACTTCCTTGTGGTATGCCACTTGTCACTGGTGCATATTCTGAACAGCTGTTCATGACTCGAACGCGTTGTTTTCCGCCTGAGAGTAATGATTCAATCCAACTGATTAGATCTTGTGAAATTCCATATCGACCGAGTTTATACAGTAATCGTTGGTACCTTATCGAAGGCTTTCATGAAGTCTATGTAGATACAGTCTAGACTTCCGCCTTTGTCCATTTCTCCAACACATGTAGAAGTTGTAGTGACGTTGAACGTCCGGAAATTTTTTTTGTGAAAATAACTGGTTTCTCTTCGCGTGACCTACAATGTGGTCACGTACCATGGTTTCCAAAAGCTTACACAAGATACAAGTCAGGCTAAGTGGTTTATAGTTGGACGCTAGCTTTCGATTGCCCTTCTTAAATAGTGCTGTTATGCATCCTTCTCTCCATTCTGCAGGTAGCGATTTTGTTAGTATAGAATTCTTGAATATAGCTGATATTGGTTTGCATAATTCCTCACCTAAATCTTGGAGAGGTCTGGGGTGAATGGCATCAGGTCCTGGTGATTTGCTTATATTTAAGTTGTGTAATCTTCTTTTGACTTTATTTTCCTGTATGCACAGTTCTTCCATATTAATGTTTACTTCTATGTTTTTTAATTCTGGCTGTTCGGTACTGGTTTCTGTAGTAAATACTGGAGAACAAGTCTGACAAAGTGTCTGCCTTTTCTCTATCATTTTTCGTTATTTGTTCTTCACCATCTTCATTGTGCATAACAAGGTCCGATATACCACTTCTTTTACTTTTGGTGTACTGTCAGAACTTCTTAGGATTCTGTGTTATGTCTTTTACTATTTCTTGTTCCTTACAGCTTTCCGTGTCAACTTTTTCACTTGATTACGCACCTTACAGTATTCTTTATATCTTTCACTGTTTCGTGTTTCCATATATCTGCACCAGCATCTGTGTTTTTGGCGTATAGTATGAAGTGTTTTAGGATCAATGCTCGTTTTCCCTTTCCTTTCACTAACATTTCTAATTTTGCGTTTTGGTACGTACTCTTCCTGGATACTCATGATTGTCCCTTTAAACAGTTCGCATTGTTTGTTCACATCCTGAGTGTTTTCCATTATATTCCAGTCTGTCATTAATAGTTCATTTTTCATTCCTGAGTAATCTGCCTTGTAGTAGTATTTTACTCTTTCTCGGTTCTCCTGCTGAATATAGCAATTAAAATTAAAGTTTATGATGGAGTGATCACTTTTGCCTAAAAGGCTAGAGTGTTCAACATTTGTGACCATGCCTTCTTCATTTGTGAGAATAAGGTCTAATATATGTGGTTCATTGTCAATTCGGGCACGTATCGGTTTTGATACATGTTGGAATAGGTAGCAATCCCTTAACTTCTTCACGAATTTAAAGTCGGTTTGGTTTTCTGAGGATGGAGTGTTCTACTGTTTGAATGGCATTTAGTAATTGAACACATTAAAAATAAACACAAAAGTTATATGGATAACAATTACTATATTTCTATTAAAGCTACGTTTCAACAATGATTCTCTTGTCGTTGTCAAGCAATTAAAATTAAAGTTTATGATGGAGTGATCACTTTTGCCTAAAAGGCTAGAGTGTTCAACATTTGTGACCATGCCTTCTTCATTTGTGAGAATAAGGTCTAATATATGTGGTTCATTGTCAATTCGGGCACGTATCGGTTTTGATACATGTTGGAATAGGTAGCAATCCCTTAACTTCTTCACGAATTTAAAGTCGGTTTGGTTTTCTGAGGATGGAGTGTTCTACTGTTTGAATGGCATTTAGTAATTGAACACATTAAAAATAAACACAAAAGTTATATGGATAACAATTACTATATTTCTATTAAAGCTACGTTTCAACAATGATTCTCTTGTCGTTGTGCTTGATAACGACAAGAGAATCATTGTTGAAACGTAGCTTTAATAGAAATATAGTAATTGTTATCCACATAACTTTTGATGGAGTGTTCCATGTATTCCAGTTGATTTTTTCAAAGTTAAAGTCGCCCATGATTAACATATGGCTATAGTTGGCCTCACATACTTCACTTAGTAAATTTTCATTATTGTCATCTGTACCGCCACTGCTCCTGTAAGCACATCCTAAGAGTTTGTCTCCCCCAACTAGTTTTATGTTCGTCCTAACGGATTCTTGGTATTTTGTTTTGAATTCAACGGGAGTGGCTTGCAAACTGTCCTTCACATATATTGTGACCCCCTCCCAAGTCTGTTTAAGTTTTCACCGTACATATCATAACCTTCCAATGCTATTTCAGCTTCAGCTTCTACTAGGTTGTATCTGTGGTTTTCTGTCTTAACTTCTGTAATACTATGCTAGGATTCTTGTTATTGGTCAGTAGGCGAAGTGCGTGCATTTTATTTGTCAAACAATCTGCATTGTGTATGTACAGTTTATGCTCTCCAAATTGTGTATCAGAGTTATACAATTTTATCTCTCATTTAGTATCACTAAATATAACTTTCTCTCTTTTACTTAGTATCATACGTTACATTTGGTATTTAGTATAATTTATATTTTCTTCATCTCGCATAAGTTGCTTGTAATAATAAATCAATTCCGAACTACTGACACTGATAAATAATCCTAACCCTACCATACTTTACATGTGTTTGTCGTGTGTTTATCTGCGTTATGTCGTGTACACCCTCGCTATAAAAGATCATTAAGCAAACAGCTACTATAACTATGGACTATACTGGGATAATGATATATCCTTATGTATGTTTTTATACCCTATTGGCAAAATAAGTCGATTGATAAAACATGCAGAATGTGGCATTTTGCTTTAGAAAATGTATTTTCTAACGAATTTTCATTGCTTTTTTGGACTTTCCATTAGTGAAACCACGGTCATTTCCATAAAAAGCCGTTTAAAGAAAATGAGATGAACACACGATATTATTCCGTGAAAAACGTACAAAATGAAATGGAATAAAATAGCCATGTGCATGTTAATCAATATTCCAAATGATGTTTGATTTTTTGGACTTTCCATTAGTGAAACCACGGTCATTTCCATAAAAAGCCGTTTAAAGAAAATGAGATGAACACACGATATTATTCCGTGAAAAACGTACAAAATGAAATGGAATAAAATAGCCATGTGCATGTTAATCAATATTCCAAATGATGTTTTTGTTGGCAAGTTAGCGGTTTCGTGGACTTGATTAGCATGCTTTTCTCATATTAACAATCATAGTACCTCATACGATATCCAAAGAGCGCATTAGTGTCATTGATACGAAAAGGCAGGTAAGAAAACTAACGTATATTGATGGTGTTTTTCGTCCATTAACCAATTGGAGCATTACTTCGCTAGAAATAAACATTCGTAGAAAGAAACCAATGCTATAAGAACACATAGGCCGCTCTTTTTAAAACATCAGATAAAAGATTCATTAACTTCAATGAACAAGTGTAATACGATTGGTAGATGTTTTGCGCTTTAAATTAGTACCACTGTATTATCAATACATCTTTAAATAATCATTGAAAATGAAATGAGGTTTAACGTCCTACTCTTCTGCGCATAGCCTTGGCTATTGGAAGACGGACATATGCCATACAGTGTGCTATGAGGGAAAGGCTACGGCCTACACTTATATCGAATTCCAACTGCAAAGGGATCTTTTACGTGCCCACCAATGTGTACGCAGGACCTCGGATTTTCGTCCCATCCAAACGACTAGACAGCTGTCCTTCTCAGACCCTCCGTTCTGCATCACTGACAAGGGGAAACCACGCTGGAAAATCTAGATGAACTATCTCGGCCAATGCAGGGATCGAACACCCGACCTCCAGGTAAATAATCACTAGATTCCCACACTGCATAGAAGTCATGTTTCATCATTTCATTTGCTCTCAAATAATGAGTTATCATTTGGTAAACATTTAATTCTAGGTTAATAACAAAATATCATGCGTGAAACGTCTGTTAAATTTCCCCTATCCATATAAGGGTGGTTTTCGACCATCATTAGATTGTTTAACCAATCACTACAATTACTTGCGTCGCGTTTGATCAATTAGGTATTTGAAGGTCCAAACACAAAGCGACAAAAGTATCGTATCAGACAGCCATGTGGTTTTTATACGCCCACATTTTTATGTGGACGTATATTGTCGTCGCCCCTGTCCGTCCGTCCACAATTTGTTTGTGGACTCTCTACAGGTCACAATTCTTATCCGATTTTGGCGAAACTTGAAATATAGGTTTATCCCCAAAAGATCTCTGCTGCTTTCGATATTGGCATGTATCGGATCAAAACTTCATGGATTATGGCCCCTGATTGTACGAAAAATCACGTTTTTAGCTTGTGGACCCTATAGAGGTCACAATTTTGAACCGATTTTGATGAAACTTGACATGCATGTTTGTAACCCAAAGATCTTGGTTCCTTTCGATATTTGCGGCTATCGGAATGTAATTTCCCGAATTATGGCCCCTGATTGTCCGAAAAATCACCCTTTTTAGCTTGTGGTCCCTCTGGAGGTCACAATTATTATCCGATTTAAAAAACCGTTTGTTTATATCACCGTTACACCCTAAGGAAGGTTGAGTTCGAATTTCGGGAAAATCGGACCAAAATGGTCGCCGTTTGTACGCGAATACTGTTAAAAAATGGTATATCAAGGTTGTGGACCCTGTGAGGGTCACAATTTTAATTCGATTTTGATGAAACTTGAAATTCATGGTTATAACCCAAAGATCTTGGTTCCTTTCGATATTTGCGCATATCGGATCGTAACTTATTGAATTATGGCCCCTGATTATACGCAAAATCGCCTTTTCTTAGCTTGTGGCCTCTCTGGAGGTCACAATTATTATCTGATTGAAAAAAACGGTTGATTATATTACCGTTACACCCTAAGGTAGGTTGAGTTCGAATTTCAAGAAAATCAGACCATAATTGCCAGAAAAAATGGCCGCCGTTTGTACGCGGACAGTGTAAAAATATGGTATATCAAAGTTGTGGACCCTGTAGAGGTCACAATTTTAATTCGATTTTGATGAAACCTGAAATGCTTGTTTATAACCTAAAGATCTTTATTCTTTTCGATATTTGCACATATCAAATTGTAACTTAATGAATTATGGCCTTTGATTGTAGGAAAAATCACTTTCGGTATTGCTTGTTCTCTGTCTATCTCTCGAACAATTATTATCTGATTTTAAAAAAAACTCTGATTATATTACTGTTGCACCGTAAGGAAGGTTAAGTTCGAATTTTGTGTAAATCGTACCAAATTTGCCGGACGAAATGGTCGCCGTTTGTACACGAATAGTGTAAAAATATGGTATATCATGGTTGTGGACTCTATACAGGTCACAATTCTTATCCGATTTTGACGAGAAGTAACATTTCTAGGTTGTGTACCGTCACACCATAATCATTGTCGGCTTCGAATTTCATGAATATCGGACTGGAACTGACCAACAAAATGGCTGCTCCCAATACAGTATGAAATACAGGACTTAATGATGTAGGAAAAATCACTCTCGGTATTGCTTGTTCTCTATCCATCTCTCAAAAATGTGGGCGTATCCTGCCTGGCAGTGCCAGCCTATTTTTAAAGGGAGATGTAGAAATTTCCATTAGCAGAATAGTCGAGTCAGCATGTGAGCGGGTTGGAGAGAATGACTTTATTGTAATCTATTATACACTGTACCATATGTTTCCGACTTGAAATATAAAATGTAACAATGAACTGTCCCATTGTTATTCCTGGTAAAAAAACGTCGACGTAACTACTGAGAAGATACTTGTCTTACTACTGAGATAGCAAGAACAAATGCCTCAAAAGAATACAGTGCAGTAATAATTCTGTTGAAATGGTCACGCCAACAAAGTAAATGTGATTATATGATTTGGCTGTGAGAATTTGATCCATTTTGATCCAGTTAGTAAGACGCTGGTTCGATCCCAACGCTGGCCGAGAAAGTCTATTGGGATGTGTCCGCCTTTCACTTTGTCAATGGGGCAGGATAGAGGCATAGACAAGGATGGGAGGAAAATCGATGTCACGTGTACACATTGGCGTGCAAGTTATAAGCTATCCCTTGCTGGCAGATGGAATTAGGCACCAGAGTATGTTGTGGCGAAGCTGCCAGGGCACAATTTCCTTCACAGCACACTCTTCCGTAATCTGGAAAAACCTTTACTGAAAAGGCTTCCAATTATCTTCATATAAAAGGACAAAATAAAATTGGTTTTATATTCAGTAGCTTAACTCTGAAACAAAACAGTTTTCCTTTATTAGTATAGCCGAAGAAGAAAAGAAAGAAACTACACCTCATATCATTTCATATATTTAATGTATCCGCATGCCCAGTAGTTTATGTAAAATGGAAATACTACAATGAACTGATCTTTTCAAAGTTGTCAAATTGACAATTGGAACTACCAAAGATGTTTATGTGTCGCTTTTGAAAACATTACTAATAAAGATAAGAGAGACACGAGTTGATTAAATTCTAACGGGCAATAATCAGATGATGAACTCCAAACGGATATTTTGAGTCAAATAAATTTTGTTAAATGTCGTATTAAAATCTTACAAACACATACGACAATTCACGGATCAATATTGTACTCTTACTACAGTATTAGCTAGAGACACATACCGTGGAAGGCAGAAGGCAAATTGTCAAGCTTTTTGAGTAAGTCCATATGTCATGCATTTCAAACAAATTCAATATTTGTCAAAAAAAAGATAAAAAAATAGAGGAATTTACGTGAAGTGTATTTCCATTTCTTGCACCACTGACAACTGGAAACACGCTGAAACAACTTAGATGCGTTTTGCCGTGTGTCCGGGCACAATGTCCCTCACGCACAACATTGTGTGCGTAGATCTGAAACTTTCCCAACCTTACAAATACAAGCTAAAATATTACTATTTTGTACATAAAATGCAACCCCTTCAAGCCGACACGAACACGTTGTCTGTTTAAGGTGTCGTCAAAGAACTATATGAACAAAACACCAATTTTCCATCGGACTACAAGCATACGATTAAACCTATCGACTTTTCCAGATGCCTAATACATACAATAAATGAAATAATATTAACCTGTCAAAATTGATCACACAGCGTAATTAATACCGGGAATTCATTACCTAAGCCAACAGTTCGGTGTAAGTTTTATATTAGATTTCCAATAACTCGAGATAATAGCATCAGTAAACGTTGGAGCAATCTTAGGCGATTATTAAAGATAATAGAACTCTCTGGCTCAAAGCTTTCATACAAAAATCTGTAAACCTAGAATTAAGGTGTCGTTTTGATTGATCTTCGTATTTGCACCGATTTAACATTATAGTCATGGAGAGAGAGAGTGAGGAAGAGAGGGAGAAATGTGGTATAACGTCCATTCACGACGCAAACCATGTCTTTTCGAGACTAACAACCCACGAAGTTGGACAAAGGACCCTACTACTTGTCACGTAGCATTAGTAATGGAACCATAAAACTAATGTTTGCGCGTTAGATCGCAATGTCTGATATTGAGTCACGTGACGACGTTTCAATTTTCCACGTGTACCTGACAAGGAGTAGGATCGTCTATCTAACATTGTGTGTTTTCTTTGGGGCCTCCCTTCGCCAGGCCCGCTGATAAAAACCCATTGAACTATTTCAAAACTCTGCCGCCAACCACAAAACAGATGTGATTAATAAGTTTCGTTCTTAAGGCACGCAGACAAGTGCGTCCTACGAAACTGGCCGGAAAGGCACAAGGTAGGCTTAGCCCAGACTGGATTGTAGTCGTGACATGGATTAGAAGACATATTCTACCCCGTTTCCTTAATAAAGACACAATTCCGTTTGCAAGGTTAGCTTTCAAGATAAATTTCATCCAACTGAGAAGCTCTGAGTACTATATGTTACCCTGGCGAGCTCGCGCAGTGTGCCACACTTTGTCCTTAATGCTATGATGTTTTCTAGGTTAGGTAGGTAGATCAAGATCAATCTGGCAGTTGGGTCAGGGGATTAGTACGGAGTATAGACCTTGATATAATGGTTAACAAGCGCGAGGAGTTTAATATTGGCTATGCCTGTTCCCCAATCCCTATTCATATACAAATCTGAATAAAAATATTGCGCTTAGACCAGTGATCATTTGAATGGGCGGTCAACACAGACTCATATACGAGCAGCTTATCAACAACCAACTAGCCGAAAAGTGAATTTCCCCATCTGTGCAGGAGAAAACCAAACTAGCTGTATTTACAGGTCATTATATTTTTCAGATGATGCGCAGGTGAAGAATGTACTTTATTTTGAACACAAAATGTATATCAACTTTTTTCCATCTGGAGCCAACCGTCTGAAAAGTTCATAAAAACATAATTGTAAGAGCTTAGTTATACAATCATGTCACCCTGCATGAGTTCTAACGCAATGTACTTTTATGACAATTTAAAGAACGCAATTTAATAATATGTTTTTTTTAAAAACGACATCCTGCTTAAGGACATAAAAGGTCCGGCCGTTATACAGCCAGGTCGCTTTGTAATGGTTCCAATTTTAATATCCAACTCAACGCTATTTGTACCTTAATGAAAATATAAAGAAGCCAATTTAAAACTTGAATAAGAACTGTTTGTTTAAAGTCATTGTTTTCATTTCCTGGATATTATGCCCATAAAATATTGAAGAGACTCCCAAGGGCCTTGGGTGGTCGAATGATTTAATAATCATAAGGTCTACCATTGAGTAAAATGTTGAGGTTTCGTGGACTGAGTATGATCGCATGCTTAACTTCGAGACCTGCCGCTGCTGAAGTACATGCGAATTAATGACCTATTTTGTGTCGAATAAGTAATAAAGGCTTCGTTAATCGGAAGTGACGAACGCTAAAGAAAAACACGAGTAATCCCACTATATAACTGACTGAAGTGACGAGTGATAACAGATACATAGACGAATTTCTGCACACTAATAATTCCTTCAAAGACCAAAAGTTGTATTGTGAGAGAATATTTGACAATTTATAAAAAGAATTGACTGCCACTAGATAGGAGAACACGAAAGAAATCAGATTGCAAGTCCGTGCATTACCATGTTTTATAAGGTAGGGGTGACCGGGGCACATTGAACATGAACCACCGTGGATATGTCCTTCAGAAATAATACTAGACAAGCCAAGACTATACACAGGAGTGAGATCACTTCTTAGACCCATTTCTCCATCAATAAGTAGAAGCCATATGCTATCAATTATTATTTTTTTAAGGCAATGATTTTTTTTTCAAAAGAGCGCTTAAAAGTGAAAATACACCACCTCCATTAATCACTTTCCATACACGTTAACTGCCTAGCGTAGGAGTTTCGTGTACTTAAAATCGGTAGACATTATGATCTAATCTACAATCGGGATAAACGTTGGCTTGCACCATATAAAATGGCATATTGATTTGTTTTTTTAAATTTTATCATGAAACTGTGATGGGTCAGGCTGAACTACTGTCAATGGGATATTTTGAACCATTATAGACATATTGTTTAATAATATGTTTAGCCTAGGGAATTCTTGTATGTCTAATCTACAATCCAGATAAACAAGTGCTTGATCCAGTTTGAATTATTAAAAATATCTTTGAAAATAAAAACAAAAGATTTAGAAAATCAGTTAATCCAACTCTGTAGGCCTATCGTATAAAAGGGATTAAAGCTTCATGGGAGCAGTGTTCGAATGGGTATCCCGGACTAGAGTCGCTATCAGCAATCGCGCTGTCCGAATTAAGACAGAATATAGGACAAAAGTTGAATTTGATCCGACCAAACTGCCAACTTATATGCAATTTACGGCGATGTGTAGACGCCTAGGGGATCCAGACTCCTGCGTGTTTGTATCGTTGTGCGGATGTCAAATCTGTGGATATTTGTTCTTAACTAAACACTAATAGTTTGCAGAATCATTAGATCATTACGAAATAAGTGACTAGGCTTGAGATCTAAATTTAGATCTATGTTAACATGGAATTTTTACCACTGTTTTGTAAAGAGGGATACATTGAACCACTATGGTCAAGTGGATTAAAACGTGTTTTTTTTTAAAAAAAAAAAGATTAATTTAACTGAATGTGATACACGATAGCAACTATGATGTGTCTCCAAGCAATACAATAAAATAAAGAGATCTTTTAATAAAAACATTTGATACGGAAGGACAAACATGTATGTGCCCCGGTCTCCCCTATAGAAGGAATACAAATAAGGGAATGTACGGACTATTTGTAGTTTGCCTTATCTAATGACGCCCAATTACATTATTGAATTGTCAGATATCCTCTTGCAGTCCCATATAACAACTTTTGGTCTTCAAAGGAATTATATGTGAGCAGAGATTCGCCCAAGCATCACTCGTCACTTCAGTCAGTTATATAGTGGGATTACTCGTATTTTCCTTGTGGCGTTCGTCACTTCCGATTCATTTATCGTAGCAATGATCTCTGTACATGTGTTGAAATTATATTTGGAATGTGTTTAACCAGTTCTATCAAATATGTGATAATGACTAACAATAGGTGCATTAGTCTAAACACGCGCCCACTGATTCATCAAGGTAAAGAGTGGCCTATGTAAGTCTTGTCAAATTATGACTCCATTGTTCTATATCTTTGATTTCAGGCCAATAAAAAACCCGAACGAAGTTTGAGATATTTCCATCGACTGTAATTCCCATGGTTAATAGCAGAAGATGTAAGAGCTTTCTTACTTTGCCTCCCCCGACAACAACCAATTCAATTTTAACTAATCTATTTTATATCCAGAAAGTTAAAGGTCGTCGTTTTCTTCACAACGTTTTCCCACTCTCTCGCCTTAGGCGCATCCAATACTTATTGAATCAAGAACGTAAAACATCTTAAAGCTATCGTTTTCAATGAAAACAAGATTAAATGACAATTTATTCTAGAAAGGGGGAGTGTAAAGCAAATTCCTGAGGGGGGATGTAATCGGCTTTTCCTTACGCTGACCATTGATTGTTAAACTCTGTAGCAACTGCCTAATCAAAGAACTCGGTTAATAAGGAAACAGGCTTTGATTCTTGGTGTTTATTGTGGATTAAAGATTGCACGGCGTATAAAAAGAAATCTGTCCACGTGTTATAAAAAAGTATCCTGCTTTGAAAAGTGAAACAAATAAATATTTTTGATCATAATTCGATACTCTTTTCATTGTGTGGATTAAAACTTTTCCCTTTAAGGGGTGTATGCAGAATTCCGTCCACATCGTTATAAAACATAGGGAAAGAATGTCCGAATGGTTAGCGCGTTACATCATGTGGTCTGTAAAGGATTGAACTAGCGTTGTTTCGATTATCAGGTGGTACGTGACAAGAGTCGGGTCGCCTGTCCAACATAGTGGGGTTTCTCCGGATCCCATGGTTTGCTCCAAGTGATCATTCCCCTTTCAGTATAAAACAGTATTCTGGTATATAAAGTAAAACAAAACCATTAGAGGGAATTGAGGTGCCTTGTTAGATGCATTGTACGTCGAAACGTGTTTGGAATGTATTCTTGGATACAGGGCAACCTTCCCCACCCCGAAAGAACGATTTTTTTCATTAAAATTTAGGAATCGACCAATTCTAAAATGTGAGTGATACTGTCGCTTAAATTTAAAGGAATTGATAACGTTTCCTATCCGCTTTGCTAGACTGGCCACTCAATGCACGACTGTTTTTTTCCGGTAAGTCTCTTACATGGAAGCTGGCATAACGCTGAAAGAAACTGAACCAGAATTGTGAGGCCGACAAGCGGGAAAATCAAAAGCAATGGAACTAGTTCAGTGAAATGTAGTTCACATTCTATTTTTATACTAAGATTGAATTTGTTTGAAATACACGAGATATCGATTTACTTAAAAAAAGGGAGACAATTTGAATATGTGTCCTGCCTTTGATGTAATAATTAGCAGCTGGTCAGGGACCATTTTATTCCAACCCGTCTGGTGTTGATAGCGGATAACAAGAGTGTAATACAATAAACAGACAAAGCACCAGCTTTCCCTTTTGTATTTTCAGGAGATAATTTAATATTGACTATTGATGGATCTTTATTCGTTTCGAATTAAAACATATCGGTGACTGGAGTCTCCAACATCAATATGCCCACAATTGACAGATGTCGATACCTTTTGGGTATAGTCCTAATTCATGTCGGGCCCCACCCTTGTTAAAACTGAGTTATCAAAGGCGGTTATGTAACATGTTATGTAACATGTTAACTGCTGGAGGATGTTGCTACTGGTAATCTAATATTAGACATCAGTTGAATTAAATAAAATTAGGTTGAACGTCCCGTTGTTATAATGAAAACGTGCATACTCTATAAAGATCAATTTTGCCACGGTAGCGGCGTTACGGCCTACTATTTCGCTTGCTTTTATATGCACGTCCATGTACACAGTGTCTCACGCGCTATTATGTGTTATGCCCTGCGTTCTGCACCATTGCCAAGGGGGAACTAGTCCTTGAAATCCCAAGGAGCAACACTTCCCTTACTGATCGACAGGGGTTCCCGCCGTCAATGACCCATGCCGAAAACCTTACCCATATAATCAAATTAACTACAGAGTATTGTTAAGATACAAGAATGATATTAATAATTTACTCAATTATATACATTTTTCTCTTAATGATTCATTACTAATTATACGTACAACTACTGATCCATGACAGCCAACGAACGTCTAGGAGATTTAATCTTAGCAACTGAACATAATATAACACAACACAACACATAGAGAATCTCCTACGGGTGTTTTTTGATATAAAAAAATATCAACACAAGTTTTTTTACTTTATCAAGGAGTGTTGATATTTTTTGATATCAAAAATACGAGTTGAATTTTATTTATCACCCAAGCCTTTCTTATTTGCACAAATAAATAAATATAATTATTTGGTATTGATTTCACTTTTAAGAAACTTATTATATTACAGCATAGTGATACATCTTTAAAATAAAATAAAGTACTTCCGTTTTGATTGACCAATCAAATTCATTTAAAGCAGTAGATTATGTTACTTATTATAAAAGCGATATCTACTGTCAAATGTGTTATTGGGTGATAACAATTTATGGACAAACAAGTGGCGATTTCAATCATTGCTTAAATGTATGTATTGTTTAAAGCTTCAATTCATTATTTTTAAGTTGTTTTTTAAAAAAATATTTAAAAATTAACCCTTAAACTAGATGTTATCTATAAACAGTCCTACCCTGTTTAAAGCTACAATTTCATATTATTAAATGTTTTTTAAATATATTTTTGAAAAAAAACAACTTAAAAATATGAAATTGTAGCTTTAAACAGTCCTACCCTGTTAAAGAATAATCCTATAATTCACTATTGCCAGGTGAAAAATGAACAAAAATATCATTTTCAAAATTCAAACGTTTGAAGACAGTTATTGCAGGGTGGTGGGGGTGTAGAAAAACCAGGGAGGTAATAATTGTGTTATTATTTCCGGTGTGAAAGTATATTAAGTGTGGGAAATAATGCCTATGATGATATAATAGTGAGTTGAACACCTATTGAGCGGGAATTATTATGTTTTGACTTTCTTAGAGAATAAAAAAATTCTCGCTTTAAAGGGGCGTTAGGTAAGACTAGATAAAGAGTTGATAGTTCTTACTATAATAGTTAAACACTAGCGTATATAAAGGGAATGTCTGTCAAATTGCTCCACTCTGAATAGAGATGTTAGCGTTTGAATTTTAGGCCTAGCCTATACTCGATACGATAACTATGTCACTTCCGGTTTTAATAAAAATGAATTTCTCTTTTACAAAAACTTTTTTACTTTTGTTACAGAGGGAATTCTTTCTGAATATATATTTAAGATTTATGGAAACCTTGTTGAAAATCGTTGGTCTTCCCCTTTAAGGTCTTCGCATGTTAATAGATGTCTCCCGTCTAAAGGCAACCCCTAGTAACTCACTATTTTTGTGATTTTGTAATCAGTTACACCCATGACACAACCTATACCAACTTCGTTCGTTTGCAAAGTATGCCACGGAAAAACCTAGTAACTCAATAATAAAATCAATGGATAAGCTGGGATTTAATTTTCAGTCATGACGTTTTTATTTGTTTCCTCAAAATAAGGAAAAAGTGAGTTACTAGGTGTTGCCTTTGCACGGGAGATGTCTAATTAATAGTTTTTATAACATTTCAGGCCCAAAGAAAACCTGCAATAGACAGATTTATGTCAGGTTTTCTCTGCACTGGCCGCGAAAGTCCATTGGGATTTTTCCAACAGTCTTAGTGTACATGACGGAGGTCTCGTGCATGTGCAATTAGAATCGATGTAAGGGTAGGGCTCAGCGCCACTCTCCTGTCAACACTGTATGGTGTATGCTCGTCTTCATTAGCCTAGTCGGTGCATGTCAGCCGGTCGTTAAAACATGATTTAGTTCATTTTATTTCTAAAGCATACAATCTAACGTCAAATATGATGTCGATCCAGATCTGCAATTAGCACAAACCCGCCTTGATATCTGTTGGTAATTTATTTAATTTGACAATTCATGTACTTGTCATAGCCACCTCAAAATAAATGTTATTTGAGTCCTTCGCTGATGCCTTTCGAGTTTATGTGATTTGACTATAAGACGATGTTTGTATTAGATTATAAAATGTAACACGTAAACAAAATATAAATTAGGTATGTATATCGTTAGATGCGTGTTTACAAAAGACAGACACATCGATGCATCATCCACCACCACCCCTAGAAGTTATTTAGATCATTTCGTCACATAACATCCAATTTTTCACGTTATTATTGGTGCACTTGTATCGTGCACAGGACATGATATTATGGTAAACCTTTCGGAAAAATTGACAATGCTTCTCATTACGAAGACCGATGGACGTGAATGCTTCATTTTAGCCATGCTCAAGACACGTGGTCGACTCGCCATTTATTAACATTAAATCAAATGACAATATAGACTTGCTCTGATCCGTGCATCCATCAAAAGTCAACAAAACAAGAGGCTAAAAGGTTTAACTTAACCAGAGCAGTGCTAATTAATAGTATATTCTGGAGTACTAAGGACGCTTCGCACAAAGGGCTGGTAGTATTAGAAGAAATACAATGCAGGATATATAATAAAGCTGGGAGTATGGATATCCTAGCTACTGTTTGTTTGTCTGAATTGTCTTCATAACGAGAATTGTTGAAAGGGAGTAGGCGGTAAAGACTGTATTATTTATTGACTATTGTTCTACATCGAATTAACACACCACAAGAAATAATCTACTGGTCACGATAAATCCGGCCAAGAGGGAGAAAATCAAAAAACCCACGCTTGACTCATTGGCATGTCATATGCTCTAAAGCGTGGTTTTCTCCGGGTCCTCCAGGTTTCTCTCACCGCTAAAGACCCCTACGCGCAAGCGAATTATTGAAATAAAATTAAACCATATGTAAGTCCCGAAATGACCTAGTTTGTGTCGAGTGGACGTTAAACCCCACCTCTCCCACTCTCTCTCATGCTCTTAACACACAATCGCTAGACCAATTATCTTAGCATTTGGACAATAATTTTGTATCAGCAGCAGTAAATATATCCGTAATTGCGAGAGACGTTTGTGCTCATCAAAACATTTCACATTCATCTAATATGTTCAAATATTTCGTCTTATTGGTCGTTTGTTAATTTGCGGTCACAAATTATCTGTTGAGTCTGAAAGATGTTTCTGGGTTGCATGATGTTTGCTTGCAATAATGTCAATGAAGCAACGACAGAAAGAGTGCGAGTTCATCAACATCTTGACGTTGCTGTGTTGTACCAACCTGTTTCACAGAGAATTACTAACGAATTATCCCTGTAACGGATGGCTGTCTAAAACACGTGCGTTGACTTGCACGCCTCGTAGTCATTGGCTGAACGGCTCGTGCAATGTTTACTTAACATCTAACTGCTTCGGGCAAAATGATGCATTTTACTCATTTTAATACCCATTTACACTAAATAGGAAATATTTTTTAACTATAAATACTTCAAACGTCTTTATTTATTTTTCTTTTACCTCAAAAAAATGTTTGAGAATTTAATTTGTCGGAGTAAAAAAGTTAATATGCCGTACTCATTAAGCCTCGTCGATGTCTTGCTTATCAGTGATTGTAGCGGCCAAGCGAATATTCACTGCGGGATCAGTTTGGTGTTGTACATGTTTCCGGGATAAAATGCCCCCCCCCCAAAGCACACTGTATAACACTTGTCAGGTCACCCACCCCACCGTCCAATACCACCTGACAAGGAATGATCACACCAAAAAATCTCCAGGAACTTAGGTGGCCGGTAATGGTTTTGATGTCATACTTATTTTTGACGAAGAGTCTGGATCATCTTTGTCCGTAAATGACCTGACACATGGACGATTATCCTCAATTCTTTCGATAATGGATTCAATTTTTTATTTGCAGTATAAATGACTTCCGTTTAATGGAATGTAAATAACGATTTCGCTACATAATGGCATTAATTTGAATATAAATGACGCCACCTATTCTAAATTATACCCATCCTTAATTAAATTACATTATAACTATCGGTTACAAATATAGAATAATTGTATATTATTCCTCGCTGCAATCATCCATGTATTTTCTTTTTTAAATTGTAATAATTTTGATAGATAATCACATATTAATAATACATTCAGTATAATGCCCAACGATGCGTTCATCCAGTAATGAATGAGTCAATTTAAACAACCTATGATAGGAATGAATGCAAGATATCAGTTTTTTAAATGGGATTTACACGATAAATAGCAAACTAATCAGGCGTTTTGCTCTGGTTAAGGAGGTTCAATATCACTAAGCCAATTATATAAACGACCTTTTAAATCGATACGGCTTACTTATTCGATGGAGCTGTCGGTATTTCTAAAAAAACAGCCCGGGTAAGACTTGTGATGGAAAAGCTAACTTGAATAGATTACGCAGGAAACTTCAGATGACTTAAATGGCACAGGACGACAGCAGAAACTATAATAACATAATCGTTTTCAACTGATCTCAGTACTTAAATGGTTTATAGAATTGCAGCAAAGTTCTTTTTTTTTGGGATTTCGGGGACCAAATGCTAAACAAGAACACTCAACATCTCATGCCCTTTGACGTTAGTGGGATTATTCATCCGTGTGGTATTGGTAATCTTCAAGCCACTACTATGGCAAATAAAACAATTTACTGGAATACGTAATCTTTATGTTAGTTGTGGCCACGAATCCACAGATCAAACGGCATGACAGTGGTAAAGCGAACGTCTTCTTTAACCGCTATATAAGTTCACTGACATCGAATGTGTGACGTTGCATCGTATGGGGTCGATTACACGTGCGTTATCGTCCTCGGACGTATATAGAAGTCTTACTCAATTTACGCCTCCGCCTATTATTTTGACATACCGTCTTCATTAGTTCAATCAGGGCAGAACATTAACTCGCCCAAATGTCAATCCTCTCATTATTTTTGCGGCCAAGCGAATATTTACAGTTGATCGTTTTGCCAACTATTCAACGGTAACGTAAATAGTATCAGGCAAACCATTTATGTCACCTATTATAGCCGACGCATACTGAGCACTATTACAAAATACAACCACCATTTTTTTTTGAATTATCAAAGTGGTTCTGAAAACTAATTAATTATATGCCCAGTTCTAGATGTATAAATGACAAAGGAAGTTTAGAATGGACTTTTAACTGTTTAGGAGATCTGCTGTGGATAAATCTATAATATAGCTGTATGTACACAGTTTCAAAAATATATGATAAACAGTATATCAGTTTTACTACAGAAATCCCAAAGATAGACCCAGCGCCCCCCACCCTAAGGCTATTCCACTTATCGGACCCCTCCAAATCAACCCCTAAGACTAGAGGAAGACGAAAGTGAACTTGTAACGACATTGAGCAAAGTCGCGTATGATGACGGATGGTTCAGATTGCAGTGCGTGTTAAAATGGCTTATACCAATGTCAAACTGTTTATACAACGGGGCTGGATGCATCCTGGAGAGGCCATAGTCTTCACACTATTAAGCCTATAGGCAAATCATGACTATTCCCAATGTGTCTAAGCCATAAATGTTCTCTCAAAATCTGTTAAACTCTAATCTACTTTTCAAAGAGTGGTGCTATGGAACTAGTGTGAAGATTGGAACTTACCTTTCAATACAAACTGACACAAGTGACATGACGGAAGCATACAAAGACACAACAAGAGTAAAACGGTTAAATTTGCACAGGCCACCGCCTAATATCCATCCGCGGTTCATTATAAACTGAACTAGTTCTGGAATACCAAAAGCCATGATAAAGAAGTCAGCAATAGCGAGGTTCATAATGAAGATGTTAGTCACAGATTGTCTCATCTTGCGATCTGCTAAAATAACAAATATTACCAAGCCGTTCCCCACGATACCGACCAACACTATTGCACTAAATAGTATGGACAATCCTATGATTGCGCCGAGGTCTGCTTGGGGTGGTGGTATAGGTGTTCTTTCCAGCATGGATCGGGCAGTGCCGTTAGTATCATTATAATCCGCCAGTATACTGGACAGAACCAGCGATTCCGGTGTTACATTAGACATACTCGTTGTCTTCATGCCCTGAAAGTAGAGATATTCAATAAATTAATCCGGATAGAGTTTTACTTTTCCAGGACGATTTAATCATAGTTCCAGCGGTACCAAATCCAGAAGAGAAGCATGTGAAATGTCAGTTATCACTTAATATTTTTGTTACCAAGATAGTAATATTATGGTGTTCATTTTATTGTAAACATATGAAACTGTGATAATACTGGGTGCAACAAAAAGAGCGACGTCCCCACAATGATATATCTGGATGTTTGTGAAAGCAGAGCAGCGGGAATACAAAGACAAATAGACAATATACTACCGGAATTATTAATATGTTTTAACGAAATCTAGCCCGGAGTTCGCTGGTTCGATCTCGGGGTTCACCGAGAAAGTTCATCGGGATTAATTCATTTAAACGAAGTAGTTATTTCATTTAACGAAATAACTAGTTCGTTTAAACGAAATAGCTGATTCGTTTAAATGAAATAACTAATTCGTTTAAATGAAATAACTAATTCGTTTAAACGATTGTCAGCTACTTGATGTCGAGTATAATGCTGCAACTAGAATTGAGGTGAGGCAGTGGCAAAATTCATCATTTGATAACAAACTACGAATATTACATTATCAGATACCAGGGGTCTTGCGGATCCCCCTTCCCTTTCTTTTCAACATTTTGGTGGTTACAGGTGTCTAATCTGTCCTCCAATCGGTGCTAGCTTTGTATTAGGAATCTTCCTTACTGATGATATTGTTTTGGTTATTCTAGATAACTAGATCTGAAAGCAAATCAAGGTACCCTACCAACCCCATCAATAGACGATTCTGCATGGAACGTGACAATTACGATATTTTTAGATTTGTATGGTTTCAGAAAAATCTTACAATTCTTATCATCACTGATAATATCTGAAATATGAAGCTGTAGTTTGATCATATTTGAATAAAATTATTCACCTAAAAACCTATTTATGTCTGGTGTCTTAGATTACCCCTAGTAGCCGACAACGTGTTTCATGCGACGTGTACGAAATATTAATTCACTATAACGATATAATATTTCGTTATTGTGAATTGTGGGCATCCCTAACTTAGAAGCGTATATATACAGAATACTAATTGTTCTACGATTGTTTAAAAGTGAGACATACAAAAAAAACGTTATACTCCCTCCAGAACCGCGTGGGCCACTCAGAAATGGAATACAAGTAACTGAGAATTCTATGAAAATACGTCATTAAGCATATCTAAATTTTAATGATTGTAGACTTGCCGGTATTAGATAGATTATAGATGTTAATAAGTAACTTGTTCCAATACATAAACCTATTCTATTATGGCGGCTTCGCATGTAATCATAATATTATATAAAATCTACAGGGTCCCTTTATTGTCCAATAACTGATTTTGGTTTAGAACCCCTTGTGGTGCAGGATATATAATATAACAATACTCCAATGGTGATCATTAGTAGAGACAAAGAATGTCCCACCCACAGCAACTCGGACCCCGCTGTCTATAACGGTTTAGATAGTGCTTTCATCAATTATTATCTGTCGGAAATCAATAAGAATCGCCACTTTAAGTAGCTGTGGGCGTTTAAAACATTCTTTTTTTTATTGAATTGATGGAGATAGTTTTTCCCCATAATCACGAGAGATTTCGACTCACGTGTTCACATCGATGCTTATTTTCTTTCAAGTCCAATTAACAAATCCTTTCGTGGGATCTGCTTTATATATAAATTGACGCGACCTTCAAGATAAAATATACTAACACGAATTATCTTATGTAAGAAATAAAGAAATGAAATAGATAATTAAATCCGGGCATACGCCATAGAATTTGCTATGAAGGAACGTTTGACCGGACAGAGGCGCTATATCTGATACCAACTGTAAAGGGATCTTTTACGTGCAGTCCAAAGTGTATATAGTGCCTGGGCTTTTCGTCACACCCCAACAACTATATCTTGTTCCTCCTCGAGCTCTCTTATTTAAGAGGTTCGGAAGAACGTGTATGATTGTTGATTGTATATAAGAAAGAGAAAAATGAGGTTTAACGCCCACTCGACACAAACTATGTCATTTCGGGACTAACGTATGGTTTAATTTTATATCAATAATTCCCTTGCACGTTGGGGTCTTTGGCAATAGTAGGAAACCGGAAGACCCGGAGAAAACCCACGAGGTTGAACAGGCGCCCGTTCTCCTTGTTACGCACAGCCGGGGATTCGAAACCACGCCAGTTGACTCAATGGTAGACCTTATGACACAGCGCGCACGTGCTAACCATTCGGCCATCCACACCCAACTTTTGTATATACGACATATACATTGATTAGTGTTACACTTTTTGCATATACATTCTATCCATGGAGTTTTGTCTCTACGACCTTGTTCTACCTCGAAAAGAACAGTTGAGCATTAAAAGTTTGCTAGTGCAAATCCCAGCTCATGCGGAAGATTGTATGATTCGCAGTGTATACTAGATTTAAGTAGATTGTAAAACATATATTTTAGGGAGTTGGTAATGAAATCATGTCATATTAGCAACATCCAGATCATAGAGCTGTTTGTAACACAATTTCGGTAATCTGGAGATATCCATGCCCAATGATTTAAAGTAGCTAGATCGCTAACTCAATGCCATCCAAATTCATGGACATTGAAAACATCTAGAATTACAATCTATCATTTTATCCTCAATATTTGGCAACTAGAAATAGAGACGCATTTGGATCGGAACGCATATAGTAATGTTATATCAATGGATATAAACTTAGTTACATTCCATCGTTTCTGTTTTTACTGTAAGTTCTTCTCGGTTATGTTCGGTGAAATACGCGAAAAGTCCGAATTGAATGGCAGTCTTTTACGTCTGGTTATTCCACTTAACACCAATAGTATTCTCCCGTGGAATATGTTTAGCCTCGTTAGTGGAGTCTTTTAACAAAGCACTCAGGCACGCGAATGGGGTGCCAATTTTAAAAATGCAATTTTGAAATAAAGATCTGAAGCCCATATTTTCGGTTAGATAAGATCAATGTTTATTTAAATTGACCAATAAATCCTGTTTGCAATGCCATAAGACATAATGAGATATTCCGGCATCAATGCACCCAGCGTGTCTGTTTATGATGTTAGATTCAAGAACTAAAAACATGGTAAATTATTTATGTATAATTCATCTGCAATTAGAACTAGTTGTACAATTAACCGTTTCTTCAAGTTTCCAAATTAACAATCTTTTGTCATGAGAGTGATAATATTTTCAAATTAGTAAGTGAGAGATTTTTACAATCCTTAGGTCCAATGTTACTAATTTATAGAAATGTCTAGGGACAAACGTCCATTAAGAAGAAAAATAATTCCAATGATTATGGTGGAAAGATACTCTGGGGACTACAACAGAAAGTGTTATTATTGAAGATTCTGTAATTAAGCTAATGACAAAAGAACGTTTTGAATACCAAATACTTGTATCACGTGTAAAATATACTGTACGGAAATGGACACGCCCCATTTAATTGTTCATTTTAATGTAATAATACAATGTACACATTTGGGCTGTTAGCGGGCTTGTGCCCAAAGGACGATGTAGATGCAACAATTATAAAAGTAGGATGTCAAGATGGACGGTATGTAGTATTGGGCAAAATTTTAAAACTGATCACTTGGTTCTTATCCTGCAAATACTTTTCATGGGTCGCCACAGTCTGGTAACGATTTTAAAAAAACATTGCTTCTTCCCCGCTTAGAACACCGTGGCATTATTGTAACATAATAGCTGTGATAAAAACCATTGCAGGTTCCTGTGTTTTTATAGCATCCAATACCAAAAACATACACGAGGGTAGTCCTTTACATCACGCAGTTTTTACAGACATATGGATATTCAAATAATGTCATATTATATTGTTATACTGTACGTGGCAATACAAAGGTACTGTATACAGTAAACGGACTTCCTTGTATAAGGGAAACTATAGAAACAATGTTGTTATTTCTATTGTTCTGTTTTCATTAAGTCCGTCGGTGGAAGGATTAACGTCGTTTCATTTTATTTATATTTGTATTAAAATTCGTTTTGTTGGAATTTTGAGAACAATGAATGTTAATTGGGATAAACCGCTTCGATTTACGTTGAATTTGGAGTCTCGAATTGGGTGGATCTGTTATGTTAGTTCGTTTTCTGATACGATCATACCTACATATTAGTTCAGAAGATATTGCACAGAAGTCGGTGTTATTTTTCTATCCATTTTCGCTTACTGTGTTATATCTAAACACTGACCTTAAGTAAACACCAAAGAAAAAGTCCATTAGATTCTTATTTTGGTCACAAAATATTGGTTTCTCTGAGAGTATCGCATTCAACTGACTTTATTACTTCCCCCAAACCTTTTTGTAAAATAACAGAAAAAAGAAAAATGAGAACAAAATATATCAGTTCCAAAATAATTGTCTATTCATTAGTTTATAAACCAACAACGCATTTCCTGAGTAATCTCAAGGACAATTAAGAGTCCTGTCTCCTAAGATCACTAAGAGAAAACGACATCTAAAATTCCGATTTATCTCCGTGCCGCCATTACATGTATTGTACGACCAGGAAAGGGTGGGTTTAATAACAAAAAAACAAAAAAAAATCCAGATTGTTTTTGTCCCCGATATCAAAAAAGAGAAATTTAAAACTGTAAGGATAGTTTTTTATGGTACTTTTGCATCTTCAAATCGTGGAGAAAAAAAAGTGAAATATTTATCTTTTTTTTTCTAGATTATCTACACATAAAATAAGAAAATTTGAAATGGAGATTATTTGATGTAAACAGAGTGCAAAAAAAAACCCAGTTTGTATAGATTCCTGAATAGATGTACGACTGCATGTATATATGTTCATGAGAAGGGGGTGGGGCGAATGGTTAGCGTGCGCGCGCTGTATTATACGACCTGCCATTGAGTCTACCGGCGTGGTTTCGAATCACCGGTTTTGCGTGGCAAGGAGTAGGGTCGCCTGTCCAACCTCGTGGGTTTTCTCCGGTTTCCTCCCACTGCTAAAGACCCACACGCGCAAGCGAATTATTGAAATAAAATTAAAGCGTATGTTAGTCTCGAAATGACCTAGTTTGTGTCGAGTGGACGTTAAACCCCATTTTTCTCTCCCCCCTCTCTTTCGTGAGAAGGACCATATGGTGTATATTGTATGATTAAAAATGGAAATCGGTTGAATTCAATGCTTTAGGTAGGCCAATTCACACGAAATGGGAAACTCAGACATGCACCGAGGCTAATAACCAGATCGACATTCGCATGATCAAACTGCAAAGATGGACCATTGTACCTAATGGTTAAAATTTGTTTGAAATGTAATTGCAAGAGTTCGATTATTTTTTAAAATAATAATTCAAATATATGGTAAAGTGGCGACTCACTAAATTTGGTATATGGTCTACACAACCATATGTTATCCTGGGTAAACGTACAATATGTATATAAGGCAAAACAAGGACATAGTTCCTACTATCTTTGTTATGTACCATAGAAAGGGCCAATTAAGGTCCCTTGGCAGGTGGGTCCCTCGCTGGGCTATGTGCATAATTAAGTTGAAATTGAACATATGTCACTTTAACACCACGAGGAAATATATGAGGATTTATACGTGATATTGGTCTAGCCTGTCTCCCAATCCTTTTTCTTATTAAATAAAATATAATTTAAAAAACGGCAAATATAATATTCCAACATATTAACCATATTATTTGAGGTAATGATAAATTGCATATTCCATGAACTTTCTTTTACACCGTATCTAAAAACAATTTAACACGATCACGCAAATTAACTTTCAAACTATTAAACTATAAACTTAACATCTCACAGACTCTTTAAAAAGCGTATGAATGGGGTTTAATGCCCCAACTTTCTGCAAAGACAGGACTAATGAATCCGGTATTTCTGTAATACAAAACCGAAAATACCTCTACTAAAAATCAAGCCCCAAGTCTTTATAAAAAAAAGTATTTTCTGAAGTACATGGCATACATAACCCAAAAAAGATTCAATTTTGACCTGTCTATGTTATGTAAAAATGTTTTTATTTTGTCATGTCCCTAAACTCTCTAGACAATCGAATGGCTTAGATTTTGAGTTGATTATTACCATTGGGTCCCAGTAAAATGAATAATCGAAACTGTATTATAGTAGCAATGGTACCTGAAAATCGAGACTAAATTTTAAAAACTTCAAACTTTCATTACTTCGTTGACGCAATACATCGCGTTTGGAACTGACGTGCCATTAAAACAACATATCATTCAATCGGTTGGTAAGACGGGAAAGAAGCCATTTAGTCAGTCCAATGATCAATTGGGTATGGTAGAGTGAGTGTTTCGGAAATGTTTTCTTTTTATATCTGTGCCTAAGTACCATCCAGGCATTGTAATGGGAAAAGAAACAATGTCGCTTTCTTTAAGTAAACGTGTTTTCTAAAACCTCAATATCCCTTCTTGTTCAGATATTGGCAAGATTCACATGCTTAATTACCGCACTGAAAGGCTACGTATAGATATCTTTTTCTGACTTTTTAGTTTTTAGAGCACTTCATTGGATTCACCGTTTTAAATAGATTAACAAGTGGTAATTGAACCAAATAGAACAAAATATAATCGCCTACTCCTTTATTCTAGAAACCGCAAATCAGATAGTCATTCGTTGTCAAACACATTCTACGTTACAAAACTCCATAGGCACTCGGCCCTCATTGGGAAAAAAGATAGAATTGGTAACCAGTACAACGTACACGTACAAATTTTTAAAGTGTAAACTTTAGGCACACGGAAGTATATATATATATCTATATAATAAACACAAGACTAAATATAACTGCTTTAGGTCAAATTCTGTCTTTCCCTTTAAAAAGAATCTTTATCATAAATTTGAAAAGACCAAATATAACTACTGAATGCTAAATTCTGTCTGTCGTTTAAAGATAACCTTTATCAGAACTTTCAAAAAGGTCAAAGATAAAAGCTTTAGGTTAAGATCAGTCGGTTACAGAGAATCTTTATCATAACGCGTACCGGAGGTGCGGTATAGAGAGGTGGGGTGTCAAACGTTATTTCATTTTTTGTTATTGTAATCGGAGCCACGGTGCAAAAGAGTAGGACGGTAAATCTTTTTTCACCTCGTCATAACATTCAAAGGAAAGTGGGGGTGGGGGGGAGAAATGAGTGAGAAATGGGGTTTCACGCCCACGCGAGACATACTAAGTATTTTATGAACTGACATATGATTCAATATATTTCAATAATGCGCTTGTGCTTAGGGGGGCTTTAGCAGTGGGGGGAACCTGGAGGACCCGGAGAAAACTCACGAGGTTGTACAGGCGATCCTACTCCTTGTCACGTACAACCGTAGAATCGAAAAGGTATTTTGCGTCCTACTTTTTTGCTGTCACTGGGCTAATGAAGACAGGGCTTACACTGTATAATGTCATAATATGAAGGAATTTAAAAGAACACGCCTAACAATTTTAGGTTAAGATCTGTCTGCTGTCGTTTCAAGGAGAAAATATGTGAATTGATTTTTTACGTGGAAATTAGGGACACTGAGTGTCAGACGTAGAATTAGTTATACAAATAAAACTCAAACGGTGGCTAAATTTATTGACACTGATGAAATTTAGAATGCTGGTGAAATATTCAAATTTAATTTCAGGTTTCTTCTCAATTTTTTATGTGTATTACATAGAGGGACACTTTAAGCGGTAGACGTCAATGCCTGGAAGCAATAGTGTTTCAGTAAAAACAAAGCACTGGTTTTCAAAACCGATCGTTTCTGATAGTTTACAAACTTTTCTGATGTGTTTCAGTAAATAAAGACTCCTTTTCTGACAAAGTTCTTCGAGGCACAGGCAAGAAATAAATATCGTCTAGTCGTGTTGGTAGGATGAAAGGTCGAGGTCGTATGTGCGTGCTCGTAAACACAAAAAAGTTTTATGTCCAATCGACACACGCTATGTCATTTCCGGACAAATATGATTAATTTCGTTTTACTAATACACTGTCACGTACAGGGCTTTTGTAACGGGTGGGGGCTTCTTGGGTAACCCCAGGAGGTTGAACATGCGACATGGGAAACCTTCTGAAACAATGGCATATCATGTGATCTACAGCGCATCCGTTAGACAAATCAGCTAACCCAATACGCGTAAATAAAGTTGCAACTTGGCCTGTCTTGTGGAATAACACTCTATCGTTGAAAGTTGTATCTCGATAGATAATATTTTAGTTGACCTCTGTCGAATTACAATGGTGTATTCGATAGACAGTGCAAAAATGGACCATGGTTAATCCTACAGACGAAGGTGCATACCTTTACTTGCCATGTTTCGCTGTCTAGAAGATGTCTGTGTTGGTTCGGGGGCCAATTCACGGCGTTAAACTGGATTATATTCATTGGAATTTACTGATGATGATGAACATTTTCAGATCGTACAATCACTATCGATTGTAGGACCCATTTGGGTGGTAACGCATATATTTGCTGATTACACAATATTGCCTAAAACGTTTTTAGGCCTTCGAATTATGTCTAATGGTTTGGGTTGGTCGTACTTGGTTTTATTATATAATAATGTAGTATGAATGTATATAAACTGGTTTAATTACGTTCAATTGTTTCTGTTTTTATTCTAATTTCTAATCCGTCTGAATTGAGTGGCAGTCTTTGGCGTCTTGTTATTCCAGTCTACAACGATAGTATTCTCTTACATGGGATATTTTTAGCCTCGTTCATCGAGTCTCTTCATTACGAATGGCACTTGATAGCATTCATGCTCCATTAATGTCATAGTAGTCAGGACCTTGTTGCACGAAAACTTCCCGAAAATCGTCTACAATTAAAACTGGAGATAGACGAGTTTCACTGAACGTTTTTAAGCAATTTACATAAAATTCACTAAAATTATATTTTAAGTTACAATTTTATCTTAACTAAAAATAGTGGTGTTTCACAAAGCTATTTAAGGGCAGTGGCGGCGCCAGCCGTCGGTGGTTGGAGGTGTAAAGCTGGGGCAAAGTCCAAGGTTACGGTGGCAAAGGCACGAGTTTCAGGTAGGGTCGTTGGGGTAAAGTGTCAAACGAACGGATATGCGAACCTCAACGGTCGCCAAATTAGCGAGTCCAAGAAAATTTTGAAAAATTGACTGCTGGAAATGCTGCCTGGCAGTATTCAGGCACCGATCGTAGAGATAAATAGAGCTGATCGGATGTCGACTGTGGCAGGATCACTAGTTTCTCCGACCCCAGAGAGGAAAGTGTCAAATAAAACTCAATAATTTGAAAAGTGACAAACGGGCGGAGTGAATGACGAGTGACTCAAAGTGAATGAATATTTTAGCCACTATATTTTGTGAAATGAACGGACTTGCTAACCTCAAGGAAGTCCCCAATAATTTGAAAAGTAGACTGCCCGAAATGCAGTCTGGCAGCATTTCAGGCATTTATCGTCGAGATAAATAGAGCTTAACAGATACCGCCTGTCGCCAAATTATTAGTTTATCCGACCAGAGAAGAAAGTGTCGACAGGGCGGAGTAAGAGGGACTCAAAGTGAATGAATATATTTTCGCCACTATATTTTGTAAAATAGAGTGCCGGGAATGCAGCCAGGTAGCATTTCAGACAAGGGTCGTTGACATAAATAGAGCTGGCCAGATCACATTTTTTTTATTTTCGAAAATTATTGGGCGGGGGCAAACAGAGGGCAGGCCAAATTTTTTTGATTTTTTTTTGGTGGGGGGGGGGTGCCTCCCTCCCCTTGTCGCTGCCACTGTTTTAAGGACAATAATACACTTTAAACTCAATTATTTCATCCCTCTTCGCCTGTCTGACCGTATGCAAATACTGCTACCCGTTAATTCAACCCGTTTCAGTTGCAAAATGCATTTGTGCGAAAAAGGAAACCGTGCAGATGCAGTCAATCATAACTACAATGTATTAAGTTGCAATCGATATTCATGAAATGTAAACTTTTTAAAATTTCAAAAGGTAAAATCTGTTTTATTGATTTTAGCTTAATATAAATCGGACAAACCAATTACAATTATTCACAAAATTTCAAAATGGCGAACGCTAAACTTAATTAATAAATGGCAGGGTTTAATATGTAGTGAAATAATAAAAGTACTTTGTTAATTTTTAAGTTTCATTTAATGTGTGATTCAGCGAGTAGAGAGTGAGGTCCCTTGTACGATTCTGGTCTGTCTCCCTTTCATGTTGCAGGACGGAGGGTCTGACAAAGAACATCGTCTAACCTTTTGGATTGGACGATAATTCGACCTTTCGTGTACACGTTTGAATTCAATTGCCGTCCGAGCAAAATGTCCCTCTAAGCGCACTGTATATCGAATGTCCGTCCCCATTATCTCAGTAGATATAGAAAAGAAGAGGGCCATAAAACCCTATTTTAATCACCCAGTCATTATAAAGAATTAGAAATTTGACCTTTAGTTTATTTGCTACGCTAGGGTATATGTGTTGGATTAAGCACGTGACTAGGGCTATCTTGAGGAAAGAAAGACTGAAGAAAATAATCCGATTTCTGAAGTCTTTCTTCCCAGGCAAAACCGAAGTCAGGGACTTTATTTTGTTTTTAAACCGACTATGTTTACATGTCGTAAAGTGAGAATATCTCAGAATTCTTATGGAAAAGAAATAACCTAACCTGAAAGAATAACCCTTTACAGGTTTAACGAAAAACTTTCAGAAGAATAAAAACAAATTCCCCTGTATATTTACAGACCGCAAGTTATTCCGGGTATAGACTATACCCTCCAAATCAAAGAGATTTGCCGTTGTAGCTTTATAAGTCAGGTTATCTATTTTAACCACGTGAAAGCTGGAATTCGTTTGACGGCGCCAAAATCGTGATCCGTTCCACTAAACGGACACAGTAAGTCAGAAATTATACAAACATTAGTTGATGTTCGTTTAATAATCACCATAAACACAATTCATATCTTTTATAAGTTTAAAACTAAAAGCTTTAATTTAACAGGTGGAATTCGATGTAAGAGTAGGCCGTAGCACCGCTGCCCTGGCAAAACAAAACACTGTATGGCGTATGCCCGTCTTGATTAGCCCAGGTTAGGAGCAGACCAATAGGACGTTAAACCCTAATTCATTGTAATCTAACCCCTTTAAGAAAACAATAAATTCTGATTTTTTTTTTTTTTAAATGTGTTTCATTTTTAAATAAAAGTATAAAAAGTACATTACCAGCGGTAATCCATGC
The DNA here is from genome assembly GCA_948474765.1 of Patella depressa. Classification (NCBI taxonomy): domain Eukaryota; kingdom Metazoa; phylum Mollusca; class Gastropoda; family Patellidae; genus Patella; species Patella depressa. The sequence continues at coordinate 8,960,975 of OX419716.1, read as the reverse complement.
CTAAATGGTTAATCCGTAGTCGTGTTGCTGTCATGTTCTCGTCACTAATCAAGTCTGTAGAAGTACCGAGCTGTGAAACTGAACGTTATTATGAAGATCCAACATACATACACGGAAGATAACGATTAACCAATGGAATCTACCCTTCTTTTTTATATAACAGCGCGTTCGATATACACAGACAGTCTTGGTACTATGGAATACACTAATGCACTGCTCAACTTAGAACTTAGATTGATTAGTAACTAGAACTGTCGGAAACCTAATGTTCTGCTCCAACAGGATTGATGAAGACGGACATACGTCATACATTGTGTGCTATGAAAGAAATTTTTGCCCGGACCGCAACACTACGACCTGCTCTTTTTTTTTGGAATTTCAACTGTCAATGGTTCGTTTTATGTGCGCGCCAATGCCAATGTGTACACGTGACCTCGGAAAGACATGAACACTTCAGCTTCAGGAGGGCAGTACTGAAACTCAACACCTTCAATGAATCCATATTCATGCCGTCAGAGACTTAACAAGCACAAAAAAAAACCCCAGAACACATCAACCCTTCATGCCGTCAGAGTTTTAACAAGTACAAAAGAAAACCCCAGAACACAGCAACACGATCCTGAAAATCAGCATTGAATCCCATTCCAACAGCGAATCAAATAACATGACCAATCGCCTAATTATATCAAAGATCTGATCACCTGATCACGTCATATAACTCAACATGAACTCTTACACAGACCTTATGATGCAGTGAGAAACATGAACAAATTCTGCATGCGTCAGTAAATCTTGAAATGGAACATAAATGATTAGAACTTACAGTAAACGATTGAATGTAAATCAGTTTACATACATTCATATTTCAATATTATATGCGTTGCGACCCACTTGTGCCCACATCTAAGTACCAGATAATAGAAATTTAGCCCCTTCAAGAATAAACAACAAATATAATTGTTGGTTAGTATCAACGGTCGACGAGCCGCCCGTTAAACACTGTATATATTTCAGTTACATACAGGGCTCAAACAGGGGCGTATGTAGGGTGTTTTAAGTGGAGGTGTAGCAGAGTGGTGGGGTGCCATAGCCTCCACGTAAGTAATATTAGAATGTTGCAATCAGGGCAAACCAACACATTACCATTGACGCCCTTAAAACCGACCGACTGATCAGTCAGTGCCTTAACAGCACCACTGTGTGATCATAATCAAGTGTATCATTTTATAATTGAAAGGTTGTCAAATTATTTTTGAGGAGGGGGGCACCTTATTTTCTAGGGGTGCAATGTACCCCCCGCAACCCCGCTAGATACGGCCCTGGGCTCACACTGTCGGTCGACAAAGTCGCAATTTGCCATAAAAGTACGAAAGTGGTGATTAAAATATGATTTTGGCGGTTATGTCTTGCGTTACTGGCGATTTTTTTTTGAGGACTGGCGGGGAAATCATCTTAAAACTCTAATCGTATTTATCCTGGATTAACCCTTTAGTAGAAATCATATAGAGAAGTGTGGTGAGTTTTCCGTGCAATAACAACCAGCATGTTGAGCAGGTGGCAGTGTTACAAGTCATTTATAGCACGATTTATTCGTTAACAGGTTTAACATTTCGGCTTACGACACGATGTTTAAACCTGTTAACTCATGAGAGCCGTGCTATAAATATAACATGTGATGGATGATTTAACGTAAAAATGTTAATCGTCATGCCTAAAATCAAATCACAAATATCTTGATTCAGAGAGAAGCAATAGGAGTGCAATTTTCAGCGTATGTTGTTTTCATGACCTATTTATCAACTGAAATGGGGTTTAACGTCCTACTGTTCTGCTCCAAACTGAGCTAATAAAGACTGGTATACGCCATACAGTGTGATATGAAGGAAATTTCGCCCTGATAGCCTACTCTTACATCGAATTCCAAATCCCAAGGGATCTTTCACGTGCAAGTCAATGTGTACATGGGACCTTAGTTTTTCGTCTCATCCGAACCACAAGACAGCTGTTCTTGTCAGGCCCTCCATCCTGCATCACTGACGAGAGGAAACCACCCCTATTTATTAAATTGTATAGCGAGAACTGCCAGCTCTTTAACTACTCTTACATAATGTCCCTTTAATTCAGTCCCATAATCATCCATTGTTTTTATTTATATGTCTGGAATTTTTTTGTTGTCAATATACAAATCGTGTCCATTAATTTCTGCTAGGACAGACAGATAATCCTCAGGAGAAGGGCACAATGACACAGTCCACGCAACTCAACACCTACCCTGTCATAAATAATTCTACAGAGGGTTCAACGGCTATAATTTTCTAATTAGTGCCACTATCTATATTGTATTAAACAGTAAATATTTATAGATACAATAATTTTAAGATAATTTAAATATGACAACTAATCACGTATGTAGACTAATGCATGGTAACAAACAGTCCTTTTTAAAGGGACTATCCCGAGTTGGACAGAGTCTCAAAAATTAAAGTCCGAGTTCGTAATACAGAGGAATGGTATATTTACCTTGTCTTAAAATTTCAGCTCAAAATATTGAGTCGTTTGGACGTGAACGTCAAAACTGCTTGTCCGGACACGTAACCCTTTCTGGTCAATATTTTCGTTGGGTGACTTGATAATTGAGTCTCTTCCCTTTAGAGGCCTATACAGCGAATGAACCATTTATAACGAAAGGTAAATGTGACCTACAAATTATTTTCATAAAATAAAAGTCTGGTTTTATTCAGACATCGCATAATATGCTTGAGTTTCAGTTGTTTGGAAACGTATAACATATATTGAGTTAGTTGCCCTGGACAAAGTATGCCATTTCGCGGAAAATGATATGGTACAATATGTGCATATGAAAATATGTAAAAATTACGATTTTTTCCATCTTTGGGGTAATTTTCTTGATGCACGTTATGGCTTTAAAAAAATAGACATACGTAAAAATTACAATAAGAGGAGAGAGGGATGAGAGTATATAACCCCATTGGACACAAATCAGGTCATTTCAGGACTAACATGTTGTTCAATTTTATTTCAATAATTTGCTTGTGCGTAGAAGTCTGTGAGAGGAAATCGAAGTACCCGGTGAAAACCTACCAGGCTTGAGAGGTCCACCTACTCCTTGTCACGTGCAACCTTAACTAAATGATAGACCTTATAACCACTCTGCCACCCCTTCTCCCTTTTAATAAATAATAAGCTTAAAGAAACATTATGGGAGGTTAGATAAAGGGCTGTCAGTTCTAAATATAATAGTTGAAAACTAGATGACGTCATAGAATTATGCGTCACTCTAAGTCGAGAAAACTGTCTTTAAAATCGTTGCAGCCTGGATTGTAATTATCGCCAGGTCACGTTAATCAACAATTCTTGCGTTTAATCATCAACGGACGTTGAACAGCAGACCGGATTGAAATTCAATGCGGTATCATAAAGCCTGTCATTGAGTCAAATGGATTGGTTTCGATTCCTCGGTTGTACGTAACAAGGAATTGGGTCGCCTGTACAATATCGTGGGTTTTCTCTGGGTCCTCCAGTTCCCCCCACTGCTAAAGACCCCTACGCACAAGCGAATTATTGAAATAAAAAAATTAAACCATATGTTAGTCCCGAAATTACCTAGTTTGTATCGAGTGGGCGTTAAACCTCAATTCTCTCTTTCTATGTTAAGTTGCTTCGACCATGAATGTTATTTAGTTATGTTCTTCGTTAAAATTTTCTCTTCTTAAAGCTAACATGAAAAATCAAAAGCACTTTAAATCTCAGACGGTTAACGCATAAACTAAATGCATTTAATAATAAAAGCAACCTTGAGCTTCAAGGAAATTGGTTGTTAAGTTACATTATAAAGATAGGATGGTTTTCAGCAGCTTGTAGCACCCGTGATTCTATCAGGGTCCTATACAATTTATGCTGCAATTAACGTTTATTTTGATCGATTCTATAGCCAGCTTTTCGAGCCATGCAATAAATTACAATGATAGTGCACGTTGTTTACGTTTCAAAATATAAATGTTTATTTTGATAATAATGATTTGCCGGAAGATATGTATCGAAATATATATTATTTTTTCTTTTCCATTTTTTAAATCCAAGCCTATCTTGATGGAATAATAAACATGCTTTCCGTGTTACAAAGTAAGGATTGTTCGGGAATTTTTTTTTTATTTCCCCATACGTCTTTGTTTACGACGCTAACAGGGATATAGATAATACCCCCCCCCCCCCCAAAAAAAAAAAAAAAACAAAAAAAATCAAACAAAACATGCACAACACAATTTATATGGAAAACAATCACCGGTTTCTTGATACTTGTGGCCATGCCTGAAATTGCCGGCAAACGTGGTATTCTTGATACAGATGATAAACATCTTCAAGATTAATAAAACGTTGATGACTAGCAATGTACATACATGTTTAGGTTACCCCAATGTACATAAATGTTTCAATCTAATTGAAATTCAGATCTATATTTCGTTTCGTTTTTTTTATAATTTCGATGGCATACACTACATGTAGATCTAACAAGTTATAGCGGGAAGTCACATTCAGCCAGTTCAGATGTCAAGCACGCGACATTTGACCCAATAACCTCCGTCATTCGATTAACCAATCAGAATCGTTGTTGCTTTGTTTTGATTTCTATCGCTGATAATGCCTACCCAAAAGTCCTCGAAAAAAAGGTCAAACCCTCGATTCGACAGACAATTTGATTGGCTGGCCCATCATTTCAAGCCGAACATGAGTTAAATAACACGTCTTTCAGATCCTAGTGTAGTAAAGACAAGTAAAACGAAATTTTGAACTATAAAAACGAAACGAAATAGGATCTGTATTTTAATCATATTGTACATGTTTGGATAACCGCTTAGCCTTACCAGTTGAGGACAGTATTGATACGTGGGAGAACGCTAGATCGATGACGGTCCTACGCATTTTAGCACATATGACGTCATTTATAGATACGTGGGAGAACGCTAGATCGATGACGGTCCTACGCATTTTAGCACATATGACGTCATTTATAGATTGTGGGTTAGGGTAAGGGCTAGAACTTGTAGATTTCGCCAAAGTCTGGAAATGTAATTAGGGCTAGCCCTAACGCTAACCCTTGACTAAGTCTAACCGTTACCCTAACCTACAATCACATATATGACGTCATAATATGCGTAGGACCGTCTCCGATCTAGCGTTCTCCTGATACGTGATGATCATCTTGTAAACTTTAAACATCCATAACGCTTATGGCACGGAAGATATCTGAATAAATGTATAATATAGTATGATGCTACTTGGACGATTGCTTGTATTTTCGGGAACACAAACATCCTACAAACCTTTCCTAAACATGGTTGCATTGAATCATTTCTTATCGATTTTCAGAACTTCTCTTGAATTCAAATTTTGAAACGTTTCGTACACTCAACTAATGGTACATACTTCAGATTCTCACTTGCAAGTCGTTCATGGGCGATAATTGGAAGCAATCGATGTATTGTTTTTAGGTGAAAAATAGTTTTACGAATATTTAGCAGGATCGTTTGAATTTGATAATTTAAATGAAGCCTTGATAAGAAATGGTCCTTAAAAAGAAATGCTATTAAGCCCCTTAAGACATTTTATTATTATGTTAACTATACTGAAATATGGAGCAGAAGACCACTTTGGAGCAAAAGGAATCATTTCGAACATTATGTGGTTTTTGTTCCTAAAATGACATTTTGGACCCCCGACACCATCACCCACATTCGCCGCAAAGCAAAGCAGTTGTCCACATACATCTTATAGACTATCTATAAGATGGCCACCAGGATCACTGGTTTTTGTCCCCAAAAATATACGTTTTGGACCCTCTACAATCCTGCAACCACCTCCTAATATTGTAAATTTGGAAACAACAGCTTTTACATCAATTGTTAATTTGACTTCTCATATTTATGTTTGTGTCAATAATAATACCGATATTTCTTGCAGAATTAATCGGTAAAATAACAGACTGAGCAATAAATATGGGTCTACAATCAGATCTTTTGCTTAGATTATTATTTGATCTTGTAGGAATATATTTGGTCTTGTCACTGTCAAAATTACCAGACTTCCATGTTTTCTGTCAATTATACAAGTTCCACTTAGCAAAACAATTGACCAAAACCGAAAAACAGAACAAAGGATTACATTTCCGCTCTTTTTCTCTGTAATTATTTCGCCCCCTCCCCGTATGCCATTGTAATTGTTTTTCAGGCTCCGCCCCTCTGTATTACTTTGCAATTTCCTTTCACATACTCATCTATATATCTTTATAATTGTCTTTCTTGTCCTCCAATGTTTTTCTTTGTAATTGTCTTTACTCCAACTGTTTTCTCCGTAATTTTCTATCACCACTCTCCCATGTTCCTTAAGCAACGTCCGTTAGTTTTACAACATCTAAGCTTTGCTTCAATACCCAGCAATTACCGAACTTTTGCGCCCGGTGTGTTTACACGTGACTAATTAGCATTGTCCAACCAGAGGTCGTGGCACATAACAGCCGTAGTTTACAGCCGTTGAATATTTTTTTTATTGAGAAACTCACGGAAAGCCAGCAACCTTGACATTGATCGATCTTTGAACTTTGCAACTCGATTGTCACATATAAACATTTTAGCTACAAGGACGAGACTAGGCATTCACGACGACCTTGTACCCAATCGAAATAAGCGGCGAAATATGCAGGGTATCACATGAAGGGCTTGAAAAGATGTACGTAGTTAAGGCGAGATCAAGCCTTCTATTGAAGATGCCCCCCTCCATGCTTCTGTAATTGTCCATCACGCCTTCATAATATTTTTATTTGTAAATGTGTTAAACGCTTGCCTCTATATTTCTTTGTAACCGTCTTTCATGTCCTCCTCGTTCAAGCCCTCTTCTGTATTTCTCTATAATTTTCTTCACTTCTTTATTTTATTACTGCCTTTCACGCTTTCCTCTTCAATTGACTTCTGAAATCTTTGAAAATCTGTAGGTGAGCTGAGCATGACTGTGTGTCTATATTATTATTTACAGCATACCTTTCCGCTGCTAAACGAAATATATGAGAAATCACTGTGTGACACGGGAGCCACATTGTAGCTCACTAAGTGTAGCACTGGTGTTGGCTGTGTCAGTTCCCGTCATGCCTTCTCTTGTCAATGGTGCTAGGAAACGCGTCTGGTCGTCTGGCACAAGTTTATAAATCCTGCGATAACTGGAATTTGACGAAGACTTGACTGGCAGACCGATCTGTGTACACAACTATCTCTCATATCACAACACTACACGAGGTCCTTCTTCAAAAGCCCTTTTGGGACATAAGAGTAGGACACCCATCTCCTTGATTGATACCTTTCCTGCCTGTGTCTTTGCAGTTTATATTCATTTATTTCTGTTGCAAGATGTCGAGTATATATTGTATTTGAATAATGGCCGTGTCTAACAGAAAATGTTACAATTATTTTAATCGATTTATTCTTAATGACTTTCTATCGGAACTTGTTTTTCTCAGGTTCCATCACAGAAAGCCACTTAAGACTAAACCTGAACAAACATGACGGAAGCAGAAATCTAATTTGTTCAAGCATATCTAATCAAATATGTGGCATTGACTTCTGTGTTTCCAAGAATACAATTTTTAGTGACCTTCCACGATTAATGAATGCGGCAAGATATAGCACCTGGGTAAAATATGATTTAATGACATATGATGTGGTCAGTGACAGTGACAAGCCTTGCGTTCAGAAATGAAATGAAATGAAATGGGGTTTAACTTCCTACTGTTCTGCTCATAAACTTGGCTAATGAAGACGGTCATCCGCCATACAGAGTGCTTTGGGGGAAATTTTGCCCGGGCAGCGGCACTACGGCCCATTCTTATATGCCAAGGGATCTTTTACATACACACCATTGTGTACACGGGTTTTCGTTCCATCCGAACGACTAGACGGCTGTCCTAGTCAGGCCCTCCGTCCTGCATCACGCCGCAAAATCGGGATGAACTTTCTCGGCCAATGCAGGGATCGAACACCCGACCTCCAGGCAAGCGAGCCAGCGTCTTACCTATTTAGCCAAGTGATTCCACATTGCGTCCAGTACGTGTATTTTGTCCACGGAGGGCAGTCCATTTGCTGATTATACTGTTTTGCCTATAACGTTTTTTTTTAGAACTTCGAATTCTGTCTTATGGTTTTGATTGTTCGTACTTGGTTTTTTTTATTTATTATTTATAGCAATATTTGAAAATATGTATTCGCGCTTAGTCTTATTTATCAATAGCGGATTGTCATTAAAGAAAGTAAGGAAGTGATTTATATTGGATAATATTGTCGATAAAATAATACACCAAGAGTTATTTTATCGCACTAAGGTTGTGGCGAATTTGACAGAATCACTCGTGGTCCATCGATTGTCGGGGTGATTCAAACAGCGATAAAAAGTCAACGATGTGCACCAGGCTTTAGGCGTACCAGCCATCTGTGTATGTTGTTTCACGATATTGAGTTTATAACTAACTTTACAATTAAACAAATCTCCAAGAAGCGTTACAGTCTTATTGCTTCGACTAAAAATAGAAATATCAATGAACTATCGTTACATTGAAAGGAGATCTGAGATAAGGTTTGTTTCATGACAAGCTGTTTGATGTTTGAGTTTATTTTTACACGATTGCTGCCAGGTATGCTAGCTAAAAGCATTTCTTCAAAGAAAGCTACCCCTCGTGTGAAACTAAAGCCAGGCTGACACTTGCACGATTCCGTGGTACGCATTGGCACGACTCGAGTCGGCACGACACCATCCGATTTGCTCAAACTCCTCGTGCCAATGCGGGAAGTGCGAAAATAATGCGCAAACTATGCGTAAACTCGTCGTGTCAGTTCGTGTCAATGTGGACACTGATGGGCACGACAAAATCGTGGCCAAAAGTCGTGCAAGTGTCAGCCTGGCTTTTAAGCACACCTGCACGATTCCGTGGCACGCATTGGCACGACTCGAGTCGGCAAGACACCGTCCGATTTGCGCAAACTCGTCGTGCCAATGCGGGAAGTGCGTAAACAATGCGCAAACTATGCGCAAACTCGTCGTGTCAGTTCGTGTCAATGTGGACACTGATGGGCACGACAAAATCGTGGCCAAAATCGTGCAAGTGTCAGCCTGGCTTTACTCTATGGTGTTGTGTACCGTGAATGATTTATAATATTAACTGACAACCACAAAACAAAAACCTACGAGGGGATATCATCATGACAATCGATAGCCATGGCACGGTGACCCAAACAGCTGTGTTTTATTTATTCAAAGAATGTGTAAAAATATTTATGAGCTTGTCATTTTGTTCCTATATTTGCCCGTTGCAAATAACACCATACACAATATTATCTTGTGATTTATTAAATTCTTCCAGGTTATAGTATCTGTTATAATACATCTAGAGTATTTCAGTTAATTTTATCATTTTAAAAGTTTAAATATACATTATGGGTGATTCATTAGGAGCTGACAGTTATCACTATAATAGTCAAAAACTAGATAATGTAAAGGGAATTAACTGAACATTTCAGTCAAATTGATCGACTCTGGACCGAGAATTTAGCTATTGAATTTTCGGCCTGGCCGAGATCATTATTAGTAAAGTCGGTGCAATAACAAACACAGTCTCGAATAGAAATATCATGTTTAAATCATGAATGAAAGTTGAGCAGCAAATCAGATCTTACTCCAGTAAATATTGCACTCTGGGTTGAGCTGCAAATCAAATCGTGTGTATGATTAGTCTGTTTCTACGGTCGTATGCCATTTATGACTTGCCATGGTTTTATTTTTCAAAATTCAAATATGTGTTATATATATTTAGCCAGTTGGTGTGCCGCTATTTTTCATGTGTTCCAATTGTGTATCGTTGGCAAAAAGGGTTGCGAACCACAGGTCTAAGCCACGATGCAACACAAATCATTTTTGTTATGTATTTAAAAACAGTTATTTTGGTTTAAAGGGCTAATCCCGATAATTTTTGGAGAATAAAACTGCTTAACTTTGTGTTAAAATAGCTTAAAATCCTCTACCCAAGGGCAGAGTTGTTGTTCTTGGTGTTTAACGTCCGCTTCCACCGAAGGTGATATCGCAGACAAGTCTTATTTTTGATTTTCATTATCTTAGCGCACGCGCAGGGGTCTTTGCTATGGGAGGAAACCGGAGAGCCCGGAGGAAACCCACGAGGTTGAGAAGGAGCCCCTATCTCCATGCCACATACGCTCACACCAGGGCTCGAAACCACAGCCGCAAGCCAGAGGTGACCTCAGTATTTATTTATTATATGTTTTCAAATGACTTAAACCCGTCAATCTTCATATGGAAAGGAGGTTTATTCCCGCAAAGGCGCAGTTATTGACCGTAACGGATTAAAAAGGGGCGTTTTCGACGCCTTAACGGGAATCCAGCCCTAAGGATTAAAATGGATTAAAAACGTAACAATGGTGTTATAGATTGTTATGATAAGAATTTACACTTTCATAATCCCCACTGTAACTAATTAACCAACATTTGAGGGTGCATCAGATAAGCAATAAAAAACATAACTATACTATAATATAACAAAGATTAATTTAATTTCGTCAAATAAATAAAAAAGATAATACTATAACAAAAATTAAATTTAACTTCGCCAATAAAAACAACTATAATATAACAAACATTAAGGGGATTTTATATCTTTAAAAATGACACTGATTGTGTGAGTGAGCGAATAGGTGAATACTACTTGGGTGATTTGATGATATTCATCGTTAGTTGGCAATTGGTGGATAAAATTCAGAGTTAACATAAATTCATAAAATCTTTAACACCGTTTATTGGGTCCTAATAACAACATGTCTCCCTTCAAACGAAAGCCGACACGTCGATATCTGCGCCTTCGCGGGAAGGATTAATTTTGGTCACGCTCTGTAACTGCGCCTTCGCGGGAATACACCGGAAAGGAAACCAGTGTCCCAAGCTGTATTGTGTGGTGTCTACGTAAAACCAGGCTTCTTTTATAAATACAAATAATGTGTAGGTGACATTTACCTTTCGATATCAAGTATAGTATATGGGTCATTCACTATATAGACCTCCCAATTAACGGGATTCGATTATTAGGTCACGAACGAAAAAATAGACCCCAATTCTTAAAAGGGTTTACGTGTCCGGATAAGCAGTTTTGACGTTCACGCCCAAATGACTCAATATTTTGAGCTGAAATTTTGAGACAAGGTAAATACATCAGTTTTGGCGTTTCAATACGTACTCGGACTTTTATTTTTGAGACTCCGTTTAAAACGGGATAGCCCCTTTAAGAAATACATCTGATAAAAAACATCTGGAATAAAAAACAATCTATAAGAGAATACAATATTACTTAAAGAAGTTATGGTTTTAAAAATATGCATGGCTTCTGTCAATGACATGTTATAAAGAGTAGAGGATGAAGTTTGGCAGATTATAGGTTTCCAGAAAAACGCCAACGAAAACAGTCAACTGAAGACTACAATGTGATTTATACTGAAAGAGTTGATCACCTCGCTACAAAATTGGTCCCCGGCAGGACATGGTTTGGGCAAAACGTAATAGCTGATCAGATTTTCAAATCAGATTAAGATGGGGGGAGAGAGAGAGAGAGAGAAAGAGAGAGATATGGGGTTTATAGTCCAATCGACACAAACTAGGCGATTTCGGGACTAACATAATATCGTTCAAGTTTATTTCAATAATTCGCTTGCGCGTATGGGTGTTTAGCAGCTGGAGGAAACCGGAGAAAAGGTTGGACAGGCGACCCAACTCCTCGTCACGCACAACCAGGGATTCGCCCCCCCCCCCCGGATTAAGATGGCACAACTGGGGTAACATAAAATAAATGTACAATACAATTTTACTTATTTTGCACCAAGTATTCCTTTGGTTTGATATTGAAAGCGAGATCACTTTCCCTGCCGGGGTCGAGGGCGGGGGCGAATTGTCCTGCAGTCAACTGGCGTGGTTTCAATTCCACTGTTGCTCGTGGCAAGGCAAGGAGTAGGGCCGCCTGCCAATACTCGTGGGATTTTTTTTTTTTTTAAACAATATTTTATTCAGAAATTGAAAGGGATTGAGGAACAGGCATAGCCTATATGACCTCTCTCCTAAATACAAAAAATAATATGGATATGTAAAAAAAAAGTAATTGAGTAAACAACAAAACAATAAAATGAATACTTTATCAACATTTCATATATACATATTTACACATTGGCTACGCAGTTGTTCATGTTCGCATTTTGGTCGATATAGATCTTAAAACCTTCTACTCATGTCAAAGAACATGTGGACCCTTTCAAAAATGGTTAACGAAATATCACTGCTGCTTACACCGTATAACAGATAATGTGTATTGATAAAATTCGATGGTAAAAGATTTATAGATATTTTTCGTGCATCAGAATGTAAGGAGCAATGTATAAGAAAATGATCAGTATCTTCGAAGGAATGACCGCAATCACACTCGGGGCTGTCCGAAATATGCCTTAGAAATTTATGCCCATTTAGGTCACTGCATGAGAGACGAAGACGACTATGTAATATTTGATTTTTACGTTTGCCAAAGTTGAAATAATTGGGTGTATTTTTATCTTTATCAGTTATATTGGTTTTAAATTTATTTATAGAGGTCGAGTTTTTAATACTCGAGGGATTTATGTGGGTCCTCCGGTTTCCCCACTGATAAAAACATCTACGCGCCTCCGAATTATTGAAATAAAAATAGAACCATGTGTTAGTCTCGAAATGGCATAGCCTCTCTCTCTCTCTCTCTCTCTCTCTCTCTCTCTCTCGCTTTCCCTGCGTAACACAAATATATATTCTCATAATATCTAGTTTGATACTTGGCTGGGTTACTTCATTATATCGTCTAATAATATCTTTTATGTCCCGGTTCTGGTGATGAGCTTTATTATAATTCATATGAAAATATCCAGGTGAGAGAATTTTTTTTTATTGAAATCCGCTAAGATGAACGATTATTTACCATATAGATAGAAATGAGAAAGAGAGAGAGAGAGAGATAGGGTTTAACGTCCACCTGACACAAACTAGGTCATTTCGGTGAGTATGACTTTAAACCCCATTTCGTTTCACACATGGTTTAATTTTATTTCAATAATTCGCTTGCTCGTAGGGGTCTTTAGCAGTGGGAGGAAACCGGATCACCAGGAGAAACCACGAGGCCTGACAGGCGACCCTACTCCTTGTCACCTACAACCGGGTATTCGACACCACGCCAGATGACCCATTGACTGACCTTACGATACAGCGCGCACGTGCTAACCATTCGGACATACGAACGTGAGAGACTAGTTAATGGAATGACTGATCGCATAGGGTCAACAGCCGCTCATATGACCACTAACGCGATCTTCCATCTAAATTAGTCAGACGAATTTCGACCGACCATAGTAAGATATAAATATAGTGCACTGAATTAAGTAATACTGCAATATTGCACGATATACTACACAGTTACTATTGGATCGAAATTCATCCCACTACACTGCGACACATTTCGTTTATTTTAAATAAAAATACACACCTTGTTCCAAAAGCATTACAACAAAAAATGATGTTTTTTTTAGGGTGAGGCGCATTTACAAAAAGTACATTTTAAAACTAAAGTACAGCAAAAGTTTCTAAACATCACTCATATCGGTTAAATGGTGGACCATAAAAAGCCTGTGGCATATAATGGTTAATCATACATCTTAATTTCAGTAACCTGGTGATGGATTGGGTGTTGGCCGGATGTTTAAAGCGTGCGCTTTGGATCAGAAGCTTTGTCATGGGATCAGGTGGCGTGCGTTTAATTCTCTGCATATCCAACTCCGTGGGTTCTCCGGTTTCGTTATACTGCGAATTTTTGAATTAAGTCCAAAACAACTGACCCAGTTTGTGTTGACTGTTCGCGAAACCCTATTTCTCTCTCATTATCTTGATTTTTACATAATGTCATTGTGTTGCCATGTTCGCTTTCCTTTTCTTCTGAGATTATAGTTGACTTGATTTGCTTATGGCTCGTGGGGTTGGGGTGGCCTAGTGGTCTAGAGTGCCGCGCTTCGACCTCTAGCTGGCCGGTCACTTCTGGCTTGCGTATGTGGCATAGAGATAGGGGCGCCTTCTCAATCACGTGGGTTTCCTCCGGGCACTCCCACTGCTCAAGACCCCTACACGCAAGCGAATTATTGAAATAAAATTAAACCATATGTTATTCCCCGAAATGACATAGTTTGTGCCGAGTGGACGTTAAACCCCATTTATCTCTCTCACTGCTAACGCGAATTTATTGAAATATAAATGAACCATATGTTAGTCCCGAAATGTCTCAGTTGATGTCGAGTGTACGTTAAACCCCAGCTGTCCCTCACTTTTTTGTATTTGTTTCTGGGGTTCTATAAAGGTTTTACATACGATGCGGTTTTCATGTTTTTACCATCTGGGCCAGCTATAAATTTGATTAAGTGCATACATGCATACAGAAAAGGTTTTATAACAGGAAATCAATATTACTTTAATAACCAGAAAACTAAAAGATAACTTGAAATCATATGATTCATTAATTAACTTTTTGTAGTATACAAGCGTGGAATTAATTATACGTGATAACTAATATTAATCATACTTGAAATATTTCATGCACTGAACACGAAGACAATAACAACAGCGCAAACGTACAACAGACAACATAATTATAACCGTTGCTACAATAGTCTAAAATTCTCAAACTTTTAGGTGTGGTATATCTCTTTACCGCAGACACGTGAACAACAAAGTTGTCCAATAACGTTATCCAATGACGTTAATAATTTGTTCTACGACCTAGATATCCCTTCTTCGACCCCACCCTCCAATCCTTGCAAGCAGCTCATAGGAACTGCTATACACTGGCGGAAACTGGGTGATCATTGAGTCAAATGGCGCTGTTTCGATTTCCTGACAAGCCACAGGGTCGAGTATCTATATTAACCCGTTGGTTTTATTCGGGTCCCCCCAGTGTCCCCCTTCTTCTAGCGACTATTAATATATCATCGGGGTCCACTGGTGTCTAGTGGACGTTAAATCCCACTTCACCCTCACTTTTCCCTTTTTCACTCGAGGTTCTCCTGTTTTCCACCAATGCTAAATACCACTACGCACACATGCTATGCAATACAATTGAATACTGCAACCCCTGAAATGACCCGCCCCTCCCCCTCTCTTTCTCTCCGCCCTTACTTGTCACCATTGTTTATGCAGTTTCATTGATAAATAGGAAGTAATGCACTATCAGCACAGGCGATTTAATTTTGTTATTATCTGTTTATAATGCATGTAATTACTTTGTCTACAACGCTTATTAAACCAGCAAAAAACACAGAATCAGTCTAATTAAGATATTATTCCGGAGAGCTTGTTCTGGTCATTCGTGATGTTAACTTGTGTGACGTTAGTATTTATTGTCCTGCTTTGTGGAACGGAAGCGGCAGCTACTGGTATATATATATATATATTCTTACTTTTATTTTTCATTTTCCAAAGTATATATTTTTATTTCAAATAATTTTATCTGCAATATTGTTATTAATAATAAAACACAAGACAAGGTATATAGGGATATAACTACTTCTATATAATTGAATAACAACGTTTCGTAACACATTAACTCGAAAACGTGACCTGTATGTGTTACGAAACGTTGTTTTTAAATTATAAAGAAGTGGTTATAATCCATATACTCTGTGCTGTGTTTTATTATTACTAGTTAACCGTACTTTCAGATGTCATTCAAAAAAGCGGGAATCATGGTAGCCAAGTGGGCAAGGCGCTGGTTCCTCAGGGATGCAGAAGGAAGGCCCGACAAGGACAGCTGCCTAGTCGTACTGAGGTCCCGCGTACATATTGGCGTGCACGTAAAAGATCCCTTTGCAGTTGGAATTCGATAAAAGAGTAGGCCGTAGTGCCGCTGCCAGGCAAAATTTCCCTCATAGCACACTGTATGGCGTATGCCCGTCTTCCATTAGCCCAAGTTATCTGCAGAAGAGTAGGACGTTAAATCCCATTTATTTTCATTTAAAAAAAGATAATGTTAGAGTGAGTTTCTTTGTTGCGTTAGGTTTTAGTTCATAATATTTCATCCTTCAAAATAATATATTCTAAAATTTTGTAACAAGTATTTTTTGTTAAGCAAACATTATACAAGACCTAAATTGCACTGATACAAGGCCTGAAATGTAATCTGAATTATTACTAAGACATTAATTAACTTATCCAGAACATAATCGCTATTTACTGGATTAGAATCCTATCTCCTGCCTAACGCCCATTAATAATTAAAACAAGGACTGGTTAATCCAGACTATGTTTTTATAGTACTAACTTTAGTAATGATGATCGAGGCTAGACCCAAAATTCAATCGCTAAAATCTCGGTTCAAAGTGGATCAATTTGACAGAAAGTTTCAACAAACTACCATCATCTAGTTTTTAACTATTATAGCGAGAACTGACTTTTTCCCCCCAAGATTAACACTTTTAATTTCAATCGAAACTGTTTGGCTACACAGCTCACGGAGTTTGACGGAAACTTATTGAGGTTGGCCGCCAAATAAACACAACCCACCAACGGCATCGCGTCGTGCTTTTCGCGGTAATATATAATCATGTCAGCCTTGCAAACGCTTTAGGACTATATAGTATTTGATAAAAGATCGTATAAAAGAGCATTATCAAATTTCAGTGCCTGTTTATTACCTGTTCATAAAAGCTTGTACCCCCCCCCCCCCCCGTTTGGCAAATTTACTGTTGTCGTGGCGACATGAAATAAAATTAAATGGATTTTAACATCCTACTTTTCTGCACCGAACTGGGCTATTGACGACAGGCATACGCCATACAGTATGAATGAGGGACATTTTGCCCAACAGCAGCACTACGGCCTACTCTTATATCAAATTAAAACTGAAAAGGGATCTTTAACGTGCATGCCAATGTGTACACAGAACCTCGGTTATACGTCCCATCAAAACAACTTAACAGCTGTCCGTGCCAGGTTCTTCGTGGCGACATGCATACGCCATAACAAGGCGGTCTTACTAACAGTGGAACGGCAGAAATATTTCTCTTTCTCTAATTCATAACGATGTCGATTGTCCCTGACACTAATTTACCATGAATATATTACAGATCAACCACAATGGAGAGATATCGACCATCTTGTTCATCTTCGTAAAATGTTTTACCGTGAAGATATCGACGATGATGGTAAACTAGAGTACACGGATGCTAGGCAGACAGATTTAAGGTCCGATGTAGATGGGGATGGTGTCTTTACCCGAGAGGAATTCGATGCTGACCCTGACTTGACTGGTTACGACTTTGACAAGGAGCTGGATGTCATTGACGTGAACAACGATGGAATAATCACACACGAGGATACCCAACTTACATTCTTTGTCGTTACATCCGATTCTGGTAACGAATGGAGCTTAGGTGAATTCATTCAGTTTATGACGTCAAAAACAGAACCACCAGCAAAGGACAACATGACAATTACCATCAAATCTTTTGCCAGAGCAGAGAGAAATTTTATGGTAATGGATATCGACGATGATGATTTGGTTTCTGAAGATGAGTTCACGTCGGAATTCAGAGTTGCTGACTATAATCGAGATGGAGTTCTGAAAGATCTCGAGTTAAGAGGATTTCGACCTATTCGTAACGTTCCTATAACTAGATATTGTTCCGATATCACAGTTGGCTGTAAGGTTGAAGATTTCCTGAAAATGTTCAAAGAGGCTGATATCAATAATGATGTTGAACTTGATCTAAAAGAATATGTTGTTACTTTCGGAGAACTGATGGATACTGAAAAGTAATCAACCAGAATATGATTGACGCAGTAGCTATTATTAAATCTATTTAAACATATAATGTATTATATCCATGTTTCTGATATAACGCCCAGTCGCCCATGCAGCGTCACAATACCTAAGGTTCACTTTAACGTATTCTTGGTCACCCAATAAATTTCATTGCCCGTGTGCAACCAACAATTTGTGTTTTTTATGTGGTTGATTATCCAGTAAGTTTCGCCAAGTCAGGTAATAGTTGCACCCCTTCCCAAAATTTATGCCATACGTCATGCAGTTATTATAAACAAACATGATTCGTGACGGAGAATTAGGGTTAATTAAAAAATATGATCCATGAAGTGGGACATGTTACGGAAATTATTTTAAGAGTGTTGTATATTGAACTGACACACATTCCT
The DNA here is from genome assembly GCA_948474765.1 of Patella depressa. Lineage (NCBI taxonomy): Eukaryota > Metazoa > Mollusca > Gastropoda > Patellidae > Patella > Patella depressa. The sequence continues at coordinate 8,942,657 of OX419716.1, read as the reverse complement.
GAAGCGATGGCCCAAGAAATCCCTCTCTAGCCATTGCTATACTTTTCACTGAAAATTTGAGTTTTTGGCGGAGTGTGTAGATTCTCGTCGTCCATTCAGATCTCTCCCTGAGTACTCGCATCGGTATATTTGGACTTCGCAGAAGTTGACAAGGACGCCTATCTAGTCGTTCGGATGGGACGAAAAACCAAGGTCCCTTGTATACAGTGGCATGCACGTAAAAGATCCTTCGAGGTTAGAATTTGATATAAGAGTAGGCCATAGTGCCACTGACATAGTAAAATTTCCCTCATAGCACAATGTATGGAGTATGCCCGTCTTCATTAGCCTAGTCACAGTAAGACGTTAAACTCTTATATGTATTTCAAGGGCGTCGACATCTTGTTTAAGGGATTGTTACCTCCCTTAGACTTTGATCAATATAAAATAAAAACCAAGTTAATCTGGCCAATTACCTTTTATTGACGTTTAAATTAAATAGTTTCGTATGTTCAACAGATTTACCGTATCCCTTGAAGCTTGCACGTGATGCACACAAGCAATCTTAGGCGAAGTGTGAGCTATTTGTAATTTCCCGTTAAGTACAGGACAATCTCGCCCGTGTGTACCTAACTATTGGGCTTTTGTCGCAGGCATCAAGTCGCTGTCAATAGCGTTTTCATGTAACACTATTTAGTGCACACGAGAGAGAGAAATGGGGTTTAACGCCCACACGACACAAACTAGGTCACTTCGGGACTAACATATGGTTTTTAATTTTATTTCAATAATTCACTTGCGCGTGGGGGTCTTTTGCAGTTGGAGGAAACCGGAGTACCCGGAGAAAACCCACGAGGCTGGAAGGTGACGGGGGTTCACCGGGGATTCAAAACCACGCCAGTTGACTCAATGGCAGGCCGTATGATACAGCGCGCGCACGTTAACCATTCGGCCATCCTCCCCCTCCCTAGTGCACACGAACAGTCGCCTACAAATGTATTGTATGCGCACACGAACGCCGCTAGATCTATTTAATAAGTCCACCTCCACATTTCGTAAAGGTCGCTGTGATGTGGTGATGTAAATAACGTTAGACACGGGATTGTGGCTGGGTTTAGGTCCGCGGTTGGGGTTAGCGCTAGCCCTGTTTACTTCTCTGGAAGTGACCTCAAGAAATAGATCCAACAACTGGCTTCAGACTATTAATTGTGTGTTTACTTGTCATCAGAATATGTGCTCCGAAACTATTACTTGTAACAGATGCGGCTCTAGTAAAGATATGGCAATGTATGAAAACACACGCACTCACACTTGCGATTCAATTCCCCTCCTACACGTCACAAGAAATAGCAGTCGCCTGTCCAATCTTGGTCCTCGCCCCCTCCCCACACAAACACACTGCTGAAGGCCCCCATCAGCAAGCCAATTATTTAAATAGTCCCGAAATGACATAGCTTGTACTGTGTGGAGGTTAAACTTTTCGCACCTTCGGCCCTCGCAAACCGTTTCACGATCACTCAATTGTGGCGATCTGTAGTTACTCTTGCAGAAAGATAATACATGTACATACCTTTAAGAATTTGCGGATGACGATCCTTAGCTTAACGAACTGCAATAAACACCATAAACTCAACATATCTACCAAATTAGATAAAATCCACCGAGCCATATAAAGATAAAACACTGAATATTTCGATAAATATCTGATATAGTTTTTGTAAACCATTTATAATGGCTTGTGTTTATTTTGCATTAATGGCCTAGCGAGATAGAGCGGGGCGAGCTTAGATTTTTAATGTCATCTAAAGCCATTGCTCCATTTGTATTGCTCTAGCCATGGGCAGATCTATATTTCGTTTCGTTTTTATTTTATACATTCGATGGCCCACGCTTCATATGGTTCAATTATATTTAAATAATTATTCGCCTGTGTGAGGTTGGACAGGCGACCATCTTCCTTGTTATACTTTCACTGAAAATTTGAGTTTCAGATCTCTCCCCGAGTAGTCGCATCGGTATGTTTTGACTTCGCTGAAGTTGACAAGGACGCCTGTCTAGTCGTTCGAATGGGATTAAAAACCAAGGTCCCTTGTATACAGTGGCATGCACGTAAAAGATCCTTCGAAGTTAGACTTGGCATCAAGTCGTTATCAATAGTGTTTTCATGTAACACTATTTACAGCACACGAGAGAAAGAAATGGGGTTTAACGTCCACACAACACAAACTAGGTCACTTTGGGACTAACATATGGTTTTTAATTTTATTTCAATAATTCGCTTGCGCGTCACTTTCCATCTCGGTAAATAGATACAATCAATAGTATCTCTGAATCAAGAATTATTTACAATCTATAGTATTTACTGATAATAAGAATCTGTATACACATGAGTAAAATTGAAGTTTTATCTACGTATTCAACTGTAACAATTTATTCTGCATTAAAAGGCATGGACATTTTAAAATATACATACAGACATCGTTATAGTTGTGTGCGATTAGATTTTCTGATGACCAATAAAACTCTACTTTGTATGGAGGCATAGAAAGGTCAACAGCGAGACAGATACTGATACACGTATATCAATATAAATGAATAGGGTTTAACGACCTACTTACTGTTCTGGGCAGACTGGGCTTATGAAGACGGGCATACGACATACAATGTACTGTGAGGAAAACTTTGCTCGGGCAGCAGCACTATGACATACGCTTATATCGAATTCCGGGTCCTCCATTTTCCCAACTCTGCTAATGACACCTACACACGCGAGAGTTAAACCCCATTGCACCTTCTCTTTTCCCCCTTTCACTGAGTGTGTTCTCCAGGTCCTCCTCCTGTTTCCTAATAATGCTAATTATTGCAATATAGTTAAACAATCCTAGCCCAAACATCTCCCCTCTCTAATACTGTTGAACAATGTACCAGCTCCGAATTTACCCCCCCCACCCAATCCCTCCCCGTTCTTACTTGTCCACCAATGTATGTGCATCTGTTTCATTGGTAAATGCAATATCAGCATATGTTTGTTGATAAATAAAAAGTAGTTCATTATCAGCACAGACGATTTAATTTTATCATCTATTGATAATGCATGTAATTGTGCATTGTCTGCAGCGCTTATATTAAACCAAACAAAACCCAAGACCATCACAAAACCAATAACAGTTCGATCTCATTCCCAAAAGCTTATCCTGGTCATTCGTGATGTTAACTTAGGTGACGTTAGTATTTATTGTCCTGCTTTGTGGAACAGACGCACCTAGTGGTAAATAATCTTACATTTACTTTGCTAATCTTTTTTCAAATATTTTTATCTGTTATTGTTGCAGTTTCTTTATCGCGTTTATTACGTGGGGGACATATTTCTCTTTCTCCAATTCAGGGTGATGCGGAGGCCGAATGGTTAGCACGTGTGCGCTGTATCATAAAGCCTGTCATTGAGTCAACTAGCATGGTTTCGAATCCCCGGTTGTGCGTGGCAAGGAGTAGGGTCGCATGTCCAACCTCGTAGTTTACTCCGGTTTCCTCCTACTGCTAAAGACCCCTACGCGCAAGCGAATTATTGAAATAAAATTAAACCATATGTTTTTCCCGAAATGACCTAGACATTAATTTACCAACAATTTATTTCAGATAAACTACAATGGGTAGATATCGATCGTCTTATTCATCTTCGTGAATTGTTTATTCGTGACTATGTCAACGATAATAGTTATATAGACACCAAAGAAGGTGTGGTTCAGAGGAGGAGGTGGTGCATGGTATCATCGATCCTAATGTTTACATGCCTCCTTACCACCCTGACCAGGAGGTGAATATCACTGACCAAGACAACGATGGAATATTCACATACTTGGATACAGTACTTTCATTCCTTGCCTTTTCAAGGCGACACATGGGACTCACATGAATTCCTGTGGTTCATGACGACATCAGAAACAAAACTACATAAAGACTATAATGCAATTACGCTCAGCTCGTTTTTCAGAGCAGAGAGCAATTTTGTGAAAATTGATATTACCGATGATGAATTGCTTTCATGAATTCCAGTGGTCCATGACGACATCAGAAACAAAACCGCATAACGACTATAATGCAATTACACTCAGCTCGTTTTTTCAGAGCAGAGGGCAATTTTGTGGGAATTGATATTACGGATGATGAATTGCTTTCCGAAGATGAGTTTAAATTAGAATACAAAGATGCTAACTATTATGGAGACGATGGTTTTGAAAGATGTCGAGTTAAGGAGATTTCGACCTATTAGTAACGTTCCTATAACATAATATTGTTCCGATATCAAAGCTGGTTGTAAAGTTGGAGTTTTCCTAAAGATGTTTAAAGAGGCGGACGTCAATAATGATGCTGATCTTGATCTAAAAGAATATGTTGTTGCTTTTCGAGAGCTGGTGGATTAGGAATAGTAAGCTATTATATAATCCATTTAAATATACACTTGTATCTATGTTTTAATATAACGCCCATGCAGCGTCACAATATTTCATGTTCGTGTTGATATAGTCTCGGTCACTCAGAACCTCCTAGTCTCCAACGTATCAAGTAAAATTCGCCACATCAAGTTATAGTTGCACCCCTCCTCAAACTAAATCCAATAATCCATGCATTATTTTCTACACGATTAATTTCATGTTCGTGTTGATATAGTCTCGGTCACCCAGAACCTCCTAGTCTCCAAGGTATCAAGTAAAATTCGCCAAATCAAGTCAAGAGTTGCACCCCTTCTCAAAATAAATCCAATAATTCATGCATTATTATCTACACGATTAATGTATAACTATGAAGGGAGAATATTGCAAGAAAAACATTAAAGAGTGCTGGGTATTGAACTGGCAATGCAAACAAATTTTCTGAAATGGCTTTCTTAAATTAATATTTCATGGGCGTTGACATCTTGTTTTAGGACTAGCTTTTCTCCCTAGACATTGTTCATGATAATGTAAATGATCGGGTAATCTACCAATGACCTTTTATCCTCAAATGCTGACAATCCTACCACGAAAATAAAACACCATAATCCAGACAGTACAATTCCATACCCGTACAATTGTAAATCCACCACCCAAAACATTTAAACTAATTTACATTATCTCACAACCAAAACTATAAACTCACTAATTCAAAACTTCCAATAATCAAGACACTGGCCAGGACATTCATAACCAACATAAATTGACAAGGTCCTAAAATACGACCCTGTTACAGACGACCTATATTCGTAGAATGCTAGAGACTTAGTGCTGATGTTGAAATAAAATATCATGTTCAAAAGATTTGATGTGTGTCTTTAACCCCACAACTGACACACACAAACACTCTCAGGCAATGTGTAAGCTATAATATGTTATTGCCCTATCATCTTCATTAGCTTAGAAGGAGCAGAACAGTAGAACGTTAAATCCCTTTTAATTTCACCTGTAATTGCTCCTTAATTGCAGGACAATATTGCTCTGGTGTACGTCACTACAATGGCAAGGGATCAGGGCCCTGTTTCACGAAATTTTAACTTAAGATAAAATCCAATTTTAGTAGATACTTCAATTTTGATTGGCTAAGCACTAAAATCAATCTAATATTATCCAATCAAATTACTAAAATTGGGATCTTATCTTAGTTAAAATTTCGTGAAATAGGCCCCTGGACTTTTGTCAACAATGATTGCAGGTCGCTCTGAGGGGGGGGGGGGGGTGGCCGTCACGTGTCTAAGTGGGTAAGACGCTGCCTAGCTAGCCTGGAGGTCGGAACTGCAGTCCTTGCTTTGACCGAGAAAGTTCGTCGAGATTTTCCGGCGTGGTTTTTCCTAGTCAGGCCCTCCACCCTGCATCACTGACATTTGGGACGAATAACCGACGTCCCGTGTACACATTGCCGTGCACGTAAAAGATCCCTTGGTAGATGAAATTCGATATAAGTGTAGGCCGTAGCGCTGCTGCCCTGGCGAAATTTCCCCCATAGCACAGGCCAGTTCAGAAGGGCGTTAAACTCTATTTCATTTCATTTCTTTTAATTGAATACCACAAATTTGTACTGAATTGAGTATAGATTAAACATTTTATCTGGGGTCACTCTAATTTGTGCGACATTTTTCGGGCATCGATTATTATTTGTGAATGTAGTCTGATTCGGTGGTCGGAATTCAGGATGGCATTGGGTGGGATTTTGGTTATAAAACCATTGGACAACCTTGGAGTTGCTCTTCACTCACGGGCTAGAATAGCAGATAAACGTATTTGCGACGGTTAAAGTTTCAAAATTTCCTCCTGGAGGGCGACTGTATATGATTGATTGGAATTCGAGTCAGCCATCTTAATTAGGTTATGTTCAATCGCTAAATGCCATTCAAAGATTACACTTTGATTAAGTTATATTAGACCATTTTGAAATTGCTTTGTTCGCAGGCTGGAATAGCAGGAAATGCGTTTGCGACCGTCAAATATTCCAAAATATTCTTGAAGGGGGGGGGGGGGTATACAAGGTAAACTCCACTCCTTTGCCTCTCGAAGAAAACCGACGCTGCCGTACGTCTATGTTCAAGGCAAAATATCATGCGGTCTGAGGGCCTGTGTCTGAACAGTCACCTACAAATGTCTTGTATGTGATTTTGACAATATCGCCGAGTACCAGGCTTCAGAATATGCGCCTGATAATCATGGGCTATTGCTTGTAACTGCTACGGCACTAGCAAAGATGTAATACGTTCAGATGGTATGACTGGTTAACACGTGAGCGTTGATAAAGAAGCTATCTCATTTGAGTCGTGGGATGGTTTCCACCCACGCCTAAAGACCTATCCGCGCAAGCGAAGCATTGATATTAAATTGAATAATGCGTTACTCCCGAAATGACCTAGTGTGTATCGAGTGGACGTTAAATCCCATCTCTCGGTTTACTTCGCTGTCGCACCTTAGCGAACAGCTACAACACTACATTGTGACGATTTCTGGACCACCGCCGTTTGCTACAAATCCTGGGTACACACACCACTGCCTGATATTCCCCTTGCAGAAAGATGAAAGACAATACCTTTAAGCAATTGTGGTCGATGATGGTTAGATTGACGAACTGCAATAAATACCGCATTATGCTCACTATATTGTTTCAATGGCATTTAGTAATCGAACAGGAGTATACAGGTTGGAACTCTATGGAATACAATTATACTCAATATGTCTACCGAATTAGATCAAATCCACCGATCCGTATAGAGATAAAACGCTGAATATTTTTTATAAACGTATGATATAACAGATACAATTACTGGTGGGGTTTTTTTTTGGGGGGGGGGGCAGAGGGGATGCACGGATGTGATTGATGTGTATGTGTATTTGGGATAACGCGTGCAATGCAGATCATGTGGAAAAGACCAGTAAATTTATGGTTTTACCCCCAACAAATTGCAGGAAAAGGTTTTAATGCATTGTTGCGTTTATTTAGATGTTCTTTGTAACATTCCAAAAGTTTACCAAATTTGGCGCACGGGAAAGGGATATACATTAGTAAAATTCAACTTTAAACTACTCAATGTTCACGAAAATCCTAAATGGTTGGTTGTATAATGAACATACAGGAATATGATTGATATTCAAGTGTCAAATGGTCCCATTAAAAGTAATATGACGTCATATATCCATATAATGACACACTATGACGACCAACACATCTACGCATTAAAATATTTAAACTTTTGGTTTTATACCCTATAAATCTATACGGAGGTTACCAGAACATGACACTGAAGTGACTTTAGACCATAAATTACACCTAGCATTACAATGACGTAACATGGATAGTTTATGGTGTGCTGTTATGCCACGTCTTTCTGTGGGTGTCATCTTATAGCCATTGTAAACTGGACGACAGAAAGATGCTTGTAGCGCAGCATTAACTCTTCCAACTATAAGATAGCGTCCGCAGAAAGACGTGACGTAATACTACGAACTAAACGGTCTATATTGCACATTCTTTTGTTACATGATCTCCTTTAATAAGCTTTTAGAACAACAATTTGTGGTCAATGCCATGGATCCTACATGTGCTATAATACCAACTGAACGTGTAAAAAACAAGGTTTAGAAACGTACTCTTGATGTGAGAAGTTTCTTGAGACAGACTATACCATACACCGATTTTTCGCTCTGTTTTTCTGAACGAAAATATAATCATTTTGCATGGATGTTAGTATGTGTTCCTGCAACATCAGAAGATATCGGACATATATGAAAAACATTTCATATGAAAGCTTTGCCCTGACACTCTGAGGCCAATTGTCAGTTTCATTTGTTTGGCTTAAAAATTGACGACTTTATCCTTTTTTGTTTTCCCTTTTACAGGAAATTAAGTTAAAGAATTTAGCATTTAACCTCAAAATTTGCCACTTTCCAGAACTACGATTTTGGTGTGATTCAGTACACCGAACTCTAACAGGAACAATCAAAAAACCTTTTCTTGCAATTGTTTGGGGATTGGCCTTCCATTTTCGTGTATTGATTGATGTACCCAAAGACTTAACAATTAATCTAAATATCAGAAACTTTCCGGAAGTCCCATGTTGGTAAACTTTTAGGATGTCATTCAGTAGACCCAACACTGCCAATAATCATCAAAAAAACTTGTCTTGCAATTACTTGGGAGTCGACCCCCCTATTTATTCGTAAATTGACTGTGAGCCAGACGAGTAAATTGAAAAACAGCATTTTTTTATGTCTTCCACTTGGCAAAATAAAGTGCCCGAAATTTCATAAAACACTAGTTTTACTTTTCTTTTAATTGACTATGGATTAAAACATTTTGTCTGAAGCCACTCTACTTTGTGTGACATTGTTCGGGAATCGATGATTGTTTGTGAATGTAGCTACAACAGTGTGGTTGGAATCCAGGTTGCCTACAACTATTGTATACGATTGATTGGTTGATTGTAATTCGGGTTAGCCACCTTAATTAGGTTATATTTATATAAGACCACTTCAATGATGTAAGGAAACGGTCGTCAAATATTAAACAATTTTCATAGGGGTTCCATACAAGGTAAGCTCCGCATCTTCGCCACTCGATGAAATGCGGCGCCGCTGCCTGTAAACTCGGATTTCGTTTGGGCTCGCCCCCTCCCCACTACCTAGCTATCATCGGGCCCGTACGCAGCTACTACAAATGAAAAAAATAAAAATCAACGTTTAGAATCAACTCGTGTGTGTGAATTAAAACCGTTACTTGTCGACATACAACGCACTTTTATATCATCTTGTTTATTATTCATTTTACTATTACGTGTCTGGTTTGATTCGACGCCTAGAAACACATTCACAAGGAATACTGGGTTATAATATCCGGTGTATTGTTACTGTCCATCTCGGTAAGCAGATACCATCTATAGTATATCTGAATCAATTTACTGATAACAAAATTCTGTATACACATGAGTAAAATTGAAGTTTTATCTACGTATTCAACTGTGATAATTTATTCTGCATTAAAAACAAAGCATTTTAAAATAGACATCGTTACCGTTATAGACCTTTAATTTTCTGTCTTTGAAATATCATTTTATGGCCAATAAAACTTTACTTTGTATGGAAGCGTTAAAGGGTCAATAGCGACGGATACCAAGGTATTAAGAGGGCAATCATCCTCTGTTAACCAGTGTACTCATTCCATTCTACTCCACAATACCCTGGGTTAATCCATAGGGTTTCCACGATTTCAAATTATCTTCCCTGGCGGATTGTGGTATTTTTATCGTCCAATCCCATAAAGCGTTACTTAGAAAGGTAATAGGCGAAGGGAAGTAACTCTCAACAAAGAATTCCCCACACATGGTGAACTCAGTCCGTTCTTGTACACTTTCCACACTCTAACTACAATCAGATAGTTTGAAATCATGGAAACCCTATGGATTAACCCAGGGTATAGTGGAGAAGAACGGAATGAGTGCACTGGGTAACCGCATACTCCTGCGCAGTGTTTCGTTTGATTAGAACTAATCCACTTCACACTGCTATCTTGAGTGAACATTGTTGTGCAAAATTATTATTGGTCAGTAGTGCCATTACCAACCAATGACCTACACTGTAACAAACAATATCGGGGTTAACCAGACCTCAAAATATGTTACCGCAATGTATCTAGTGACAATCGCGACTTGTTTACGTCATAACCCGCGAAATTTATTATGCTCGATTATCCAATGCCAACATGTTTTCTTCCAATCTGATCCCGCAGTGAATATTCGCTTGGCCGCTACAATCACTGATAAGCATGGCTTAATGAGTACGGCATATTAACTTTTTTACTCCGACAAATTAAATTCTCAAACATTTTTTTGGATTATAAGAAAAATAAATAAAGAGGTTTGAAGCATTTGTAATTAAAAAATATTTCCTATTTAGTGTAAATGGGTATTAAAATGAGTAAAACGCACCATTTTGCCCGAATGACTGACGGCACGTGAAGTCAATGCACATGTTGTAGACAGTCATGTGTGACAGAGATAATTCGTAAGTAATTCTCTGTGAAACAGATTGGTTTTCTTCGTTGGCCATTTTGAAAATTATGCCGAATGCGAGAAGAGAGGAGGGATTTGATTGGACGTTAAAAAGAGACACGCCCCGCCCAATTTCAAGAATATGACTTCTATCCAGCAATGGTAAGAGAGGGATTTCTCGCGCCATTGCTTCAGGAATATGGGTAACCGAGGATGTAAGGCAATATGTCAACATATTGTGATTGTTGAGATGAGTTAGCCCTGAAATCTGGAAGCGTATATGGGAAAATAGGGCGACAAATACCGCAATATTAAATTAGTAATATGTCAGTATATTGTGATTGTTCTAATGATATCTGTGAAAAGACAATTGTTGCCAAGTCAATTGAATAACTCGCTATGTTGTATGTCCTTTCGTTTTGAATGTGCACGTCCTATGGTTCAATTTTATTTCAATAAATCGCTTGTGCGTAGGGGTGTCTGGCAGTGGGAGGAAACTGGAGGACCCGGATAAAACTGACCAGGTTTGACAAGCGACCCCACTCCTTGTCACGTACAATCGAGGAACCGAAACCACGCCATCTGAACCAATGACAGACCGTATGATCACCGCGCACGTGCTAAAGGTTCGGCTATCCAACCCCTGTCAATATAACAAAATGTCGATTTTTGCTACTCTGGTAAAACGCGATGTATAGTAAGTGCCTGTGGGTAATATTGCATTGCAGTCTGTATGACTGTAAACTGCCTGTAGAGTTTCAATCTGTTCATCTACATGGGTCACGGTAGCTAAGTGGGTGAGACGCTGGCTCGCTAGCCTGGAGGTCGGGTGATCATCCCCTGCTTTAGACGAGAAAGTTCATCCAGATGTTCGGGCGTGGTTCCCCCTTGTCAGTGATGCAGGACATAGGGCCTAGCAAGTACAATTGTCTAGTCATTCAGATTGCACGCGCGTGCTGTATCATAAATCCTGTCATTGAGTCAACTGGCTTGGTTTCGAATCCCCGGGTGTACGTGACAAGAAGTTGGGTCGCCTGTCCAACCCCGTAGGTTTTCGTTGGGTCCTCCGGTTTCCTCTCACTGCTAAAGGCCCTGCAAGCGATTTATTGAAATAAAATTAAACCATTTGTTAGTACCGAAATGAAATAGTTTGTGTCGAGTGGACGTGAAACCCCATTTCTCTCTCTTTCCTATCAAGCGAGTTAATGTCTTCGTATCCTTGTAAAGTGCTCCATGCAGCCTACTTCATTCCATAATACGCTACACTGATTTTCAAATCGCCATTTGGCGTTCGCGACATCTGGTTTTTTTTTTGTCACGCGGAATGCCGGTTTTAAATATTTACAATTCGTCCAAGTATATAAAATGTAAAATATTAAATAGAAGTTACATTAACCCTCAAGATGTTGACATATGTTTATTTCTTGTTTATTGTGCTAGTTCGTGAAGGCGAAGCGACACCTTCAGGTATGTATCTTTATAATTATATATATACATGTATACACAAAAATATAAAAGTTTTTGAAAAATAAACTACATTATTTGTCGATTACTAGCACTTTCGCTTATTTTATTAAGCTCATTTAGTTAATACGAATAATGTAGTTATTTTTCCAAAAACTTTAATATTTTTGTGTATTCAATACCTAGAGTAGTTATTTTTAACTTTTCATATATATATAAAGCTTTTGTGAATTATCAGTATTAAAACAATCTAGGCCCTTTCGGGTATATCATTTTATTTCCATAATTCGCTTGAACGTAGGGGTCTTTAGCTTTGAGAGGAAACCAGAGGACCCGTAGAAAACCCACGAGGTTGGACAAGCGACCCTACTCCTGGTCACGTAAAACCGGCTAATTGAAACCACATTAGTTCACACAGTGACAGACCTTATGATACAGCGCGCACGCGCTAACCATTCGGCCACCCACCCCCCATAAATATATATATATAGTTTTTTGTTAATATCTCCTTTAGTATTAAGAGTTCTTATAATAGTATGTATCATATCCAAAGGATAAAAGAATGCAGTTTAAGACTAGTTTACGATGTTTCCTATGATCACGTATGCAACGTTGGGGTGGAGAATATTTCCGATAAGCGTCAATAAAACTTCATGCTATAAACAGTTGGTTTTACGTGTACGCCAAGCTATAGTCTGTTATTCCTTACTATCGGATGACCAGGCAAACTTTACTTGCAGGTTGTATGGACCACGACAGAATTCGTGCACGGGTACATTCAAGTCGAGTGTCAAGTAACTTTAATAGTTATTAAATACAGGTGTGAAGTCATTTTTTGACCCGCGTGTTGCTTTAATATCTCACTCTCGACCATTACACCACACTTAGCGTCAGTATAGGATTTCGTTTGGTCTATGTGTGATGTAATGATCTATTGACCATACGTTATGATATCGTTTACGCATTCTACGTTTGCAATTCACCTGGTTCGATCCGCCGACATTTTACAAATTTCAAACAGAACGTTAAAATCTGGAAGATATTTTAAAACAAAATTAAACACAAAGCAGGCATCAATATAACCAGTGCCGGACTGGCGGGACGAAGGCCTACCTGCCAGGTCATTGACCAAGGCCCACACAATTTCCCCCTAGAAAAATTTTGAAAATTGACAACCGCATACCCATTTTTCAAGCATTTCAGACCAAAGCAGAATAAGGCAATTTTTTTCTTTCTCTTTTTTTCTTTATAGGCTTAGGCCCACTTTTTAAATGAGCTTAGGCGGGTCCACCTGTCACGGACCAGGTGGGACCAGTCCGTCACTGAATATAATTGAATTTGTTTTAAAAAAGAATTCATATGTTAACATCAGTGCTCTCCGAACTTGAAAACCGGCGGTTGCCAGGCAAGATACGTTTTGATCAAGAGGTCTTATATTGATACAAACGTGTTTCCGAATCAACATGTTCACTTGACAATGATTTGGTAATATGGACATTAACCCTTTCAGAAAAAGGAAAGATTATCTTAACGAAATTATGTATTGTTTTTATTTATTTTAGTTAAACCACTATCGGAAAGCGTCGATACTTTAATTCATCTTCGTGAAATGTTTTATCGGGAAGACATCGATGATAATGGTATTATAGAATATACAGATGCCAGGGAGACAGACATTAGAGTCGATGCTAACCACGATGGCGTTTATACTCAAGAGGAATTCGATGCTGACCCTGACCTATCGGGTTATAATCAAAGAAGGGAATGGATTCAGCTCGATGTAAACAATGATGGAATAATTACCCATGAAGATACCAAATTGATATTTTTTCTTGGCCCACCGCAGTACAACTTAGAACAATATCTCGAGTTTTTTGCCAACAAACGGAGTCCAAGAAGGGGTGAAATTACAGTTAAATCATTTGTTTGGGCCGAAGAGAATTTCAGGCTTACGGACATCAATGATAACGGTTTAGTTTCTGAACGTGAATTTACGTCAGTGTTTCGAGTTGCTGATTACAATCACGATGGAGTTTTGCAAAATCTCGAGCTAAACAGATATCGACCAATTCAGAACGTTCCTGTAAATGAATATTGTTCAGATGTCACAGCTGGTTGTATGGTTGGAGATTTTCTGGTAATGTTTAAAGAGTCTGATGTCAATAACGATGGTACACTTGGTCTAAAAGAATTTCTTGTTACATTTGGAACACTAATGGATTCTACTGTGTAGTACCTTAGGGCCAAAAGCCGGGCTATAAACATCTCAGGAATTCGTTGTGGTCTCGTATGCCCCTAAAGAAAGTTCTTTCACGTTAAGAATTTTGACCAATAAATTTGTTATCCAAATGTATTTTGGTTGACTTGTGTGTTATTTTCGTTACTTAGGTGGATTAGGCGCTGGCTGGCATTTGCCGAGAAAGTTCATCGGGATTTTCCGACGTGGTTTCCTCTTGTCAGTGATGCAGGACGTAGAAACTGACAAGGACAGCTGGTTAGTCGACCGGATGTGACGAAAACCCGGTCCCGTGTATACACATTACGATTCATGGCAGTTGGAATTCGATATTAGAGTAGGTCATAGCGACGCTATCCGGGAAAAAATTGTCCCTCATAGCACACTGTATGACGTATGCCCGTCTTCATTAGCTCAGTATCGTAGCAGATCAGTAAAACTTTAAACACCATTTCCTTTTATTACATTACTACGGTGCGGGATCTATAGCATGATTTTTTTTTGTTTCGTAAAATTAGTCGGGAGTCTCAGAGATAAATATAATTTTCTTTCGCATAACTCATATTAAAAGTGCCACATTAATTAAGAGAGTATTTAAACATGACAAAAAATTGCTTTATTGTTATAATGGGGTATGTACAAACAGTTCCAGTAGGCAGAAAACATGTTTCAGAGAGACAAGCCCAAAAGGCCATTTATGTTTGGACAGGGTCCATATAGCAGTGATATAGTGACTGTCGTAGGTTTTCTGGTTTTATTTCTTAATTAAAGCAGGCGAGTTACCAACAAATTATCATGCAGAATTCGATATTGCAAACACAGCGTATAGGTCAATTTATATCAACGCTGATGTTTTCTTACCGCGAAAAGATATCTTATATTTAAGACAAAATGGAAATTTTGAAATTGGCACACGAATCGCGGGCAAGAATTATTGCAAGCACCATTTTCAATAAGGATCCAGACTCGACGAACGAGGCTAAGCATATCCCAAAGGAAACTACTACAGGCGTAGATTAGAATAACCATACGCCAAAGACTGCCATTAAATTTGAACTCTGTATTTCGCCGAACATAACCAATTAGAAATGACAGCAAGAACAGGGACGATTGAATCTAAATCAGTTTACATACATTTAATTCACATTACATTATTAAATATATTGCAACCTCCTGTGTCCATTTCTAGTTTCTAAAAAAATACAGATACAGCTCCTTTAAATGTTAAATACTCAATTTGAGTACATTTTTGTAGCGTAGATCGAGTCTTCCAAAAAAATGTACTTTGTCTGAAAACATATTAACGACTGCCAATAGTTTTAAGTCAAACGTGGTCCCTAACGGCCAAGATAAATGACTCCATAAAGTCTCTAAACCCATTGGCAAATCCTCACCAGTATACAGATAAGTAGACTAAAGGCGATAATTGCATTTTTTTCTTAAAAGTCATACGTTTAAATTATGCTAAAATAAAGCCTTAAAATGCATGGAATACACGGACCTACTTTGTTAACTAATAATCTTCAATCCTATTATTCACTTGTGTCAGTTGAGAAATTGGCAAATATATCATTTTCATTTTAAATCAAACGCTGCCTTTTAAGGTGTTATTGAACAGTCTCGCTCAACCAGGCATCATTATCCTTATCTGTTTAACCAAGACGCTTGACAATCGAGTCAACTCTCACAGTCATTGTGTAGATTTAGTTATCCAGTGAAAAGACATGATACAAATGTAATATACCGTCGGCGAGTAGAAACTATTTCCAATATTTGAGAGGGTTTCACTAGTCTGCTGCTAAAAGAAATACTATAAATATGGGTATAAAAAGACGTATGAACCCGCGGACTAGTGCACTTTAACCCTAACCCAACCTCTAATATACTGACCGCGCGGACTATTGAGCATTCCGCCAATACTTACGTGAATGTTTTTTTTTTCAGAGAGAGAGAGAGAGCGAAGTTGGGTTTAAGTTCCACTCAACACAAACTAGGTCATTTCAGGACTAATATATGGTTTAATCTTATTTCAACAATTCGCTTGCACGTAGGGGTCTTTTGCAGTGAGAGGAAACCGGGGTGCCCAAAGAAAACCCACTATTACCTTAGAACAAAGCGAAAGAAATTTCGGCTTGTGCTCGGTCATTATTACTAAAGCCGGTAAGACAAAACCAGTAGTCTCGGTTATCCATTTTTATTGGTAAATCACGAAGGAAAATATTTCAGAGAATCGAACTACAATCCAACAAAAATCTCATGCTAGCCTCGACATGGAGAGTTGATTATGGTCTGAATAGGTTAATTAATGTCTAATTAATAGTTTATATAACAGGCCTATAGAAAGAGCTACTAGGCAGATTTTGCGCTTGCATAATGCATGTTTAAAGCGGGAATTTCATAATTATTTCTATGTCTTTTGCTCAATAGGTTGTCAACTCACTATTATACGACCATATTCATTGTTTTCCATCCTAAGAAATTTTTCACACCGGATATAATAACACAATTACCTCCCCTGCCCCCCCCCCCCCTGTGCAATAGCTACCTTCAAACGTTTGAATTTGGAGATGAACATGATATTTTGTCAATTTCTCATTTGGCAATTAGGATTAAAAGGATTATTCTTTAACAAGGTAGGTCTGTTTATAGATACCATCTATTTGAAGGCTTTATTTAAAAGTATGAAATTGCAGCTTTAAATAATAGGTTTTGAAATAATTATCTTTTACAGTGTTTAGTCTCTAGTAAATCATATGAATACAGAAACAACTCACTAAAAAGGGGGAGTGTTTGGTTCCAATGGGACCACCAACGTCTTACTTCAAATTCAACGCATAATATGTTTTCAATCCAACATTCTTACTGCGCTTGAGTTGTTCATTAAGCAAGATGCACAATTATAATTTATATCAACAATTGTCATCTTTTAGTATGAAGACGTGATTTTAGAGGCCGTTCTATTGGTGGAAATAAAAATATTGGGTGATTTATGCTATCTATATGAATAATAACGTTTGGTATTTTTCAAACACAATTGATTTATCAAAATATTAAACAAACATAATATCGAGTCTATTGAGGAGTCAAGGCTAAATTGGTATTGTTTTCAAATAGCAGTAAAGAACATTGACCAGGTATTCTGTCAAGGCCAATATCGATATAAGGGTGGTTCTTAGCGTCATAGGACATAAGTAACTAATTTCATAATGCTGTTTATCCAGGTAATTTCACACCCATGAATATAAGAAAACCATTTAGAAGATTGTACACTGAAAAAAAACTTGTGTTGGATCGCAACACAAGTACTTGTTTTAAAACTAATCTACACAAGTTTGTGTTGTTTTGCATTGCATTTACACAAACTTGTGTAGATTTGTAAAAATCTTGTGTGTTTTCATATCAGTAACACAAGTATTGTGTAGGCCTACCGTCAACCAAAGATTTTTTTTTTTTTTTTGTTTTTGTTTACAAAGTCAGAATTCGGGAGTTCACATGTTTAAGAAAAGTAATAAAATAAAAGGTTTAATTCAAATCCCGAAAATTACATGGGGTTCTTCACTGGAAGAGTGTGCGCACTAATTAATCAGAAAATTGCCAGGCAGACTTGAATGTTAATTGGTGTTAAGTTGTCTATAAAGATGAAATGTCTGGTTGTCTTTTTTTTATTGATCCAATAAACTGATATATCAAAGGAATATATAGTGTACATGTGATTTTCAGCACCCTTGTGTTTGTCAAAATTGATTCAATGTGCATTGGAAAACAATGAGTAAAACTCTTAGTAATGTAATTGGTTGATGTAATCGAAATTGGCGGTATATTGGTTAACTAAACAGTAACCAATCAAATTTAATTAATCTTCCAGATTTGTCTCATAATTGATTTATTGATACAATGGTTCTCCCAAGTTATTTATACTCTATTTGATATTTTATCAGCGACATTCAGTTAGACATTTAAATGTAGGACGCCATGTTTCGTAGTGATATTTTTAAAAATATAATTGTCACACAGAATACAAGACCGCAGGTTTGTAAACAATTTTAAAAAATAAAACCGTGTATTTAATTTAGCATCGATTTATTGTTTATATGTATATAACTAATAATTAAAAACAAACAAGTCAGACCAAGACTTGTTCTAGAACCTAGTAATCTTCAACGTACGTTATTCGTAGAATATTTTTCTGGATGTTAGAGACTAACTCAGAACAATTAAACCGGAAGTGTGTATTTGATAATGGCGGACAAGAAAATTTTTTTGATTGTTTCTAAAGCGTCCCGGACCCGGTAATTCAGCAGTCTAACGAATTTGTCTTAATTTTTCTGAAAACGTGCTTTATTAATATTATTCGGCGCTACATCGTTGTTCAAATACTTGTACGTGCAAAAAACAACACCAACTGGGACCAGCAGGTAAGAATTTCTCTTCATTTTATAACTCGCCAGGCAGCCATCTTTGTTTCGGGCAAAATGAGAAATACGTGTGCATCAGGCATGGACTATAGCTAGATACTAACTTTTGTACTAGTTTAATTGGAATTTAATCTTAATTTAAACATATTTTATTGTTCTAAGTAACAAGTGGATAAGGCACAAGTTTTACAACTTAGAACGCCATCTCCAAAATGTAATCTTATCTGTGTAAAAGAAAAAACAAACAAACAAACAAATCAGCCTTTTATTTTTATATTAATCAATGCAACGTACTGATTCAGAAACTAACACCTGCTGTCTGAAGTTTCTCTATAATTTCTTCTTTTTTTTCAGTCATTGATGTTAGCATATAGGCCTACTCCACAAAGAAAAACTGGTAAGAATTTCATTTTTAATATATTTTTTTAATAATATCACTATCAGTAGTAATATCCAGTCAAGAGAGAGGGGAAATCAGGTTTTAATTTCACTTAACAGAACTGTGCGATATACATGTCCTTGTATTAAATTGGTCGAATCAAGTAGGCCCATGCATGATATATATCCTAAAATCAAGTAGGACTGGTCTTGCATTTCCGCCATTTTCCTGAGCACTGACCATTGTGTATGTTGTGTTTATATTAATTCGACATAAACTTTGGAGTTGTTGTTAGTGTTTGTTGCATAACAGAATGGTCTATTTCAAATATGATATTTGCATAAGTATAAACGTAAATCGGCAGTGCTGGACACACTAGCAGAAGGATTCTGCTGAATCAATCAGCGCTAAATTCATGTAGTGAGTACACTGACATTCGCCCAAATCAAACAGGTTTGATATATTTGGCTGAAGTATATTTGATTGGTGTGCTCGCTTTGTTGAAGCATTCGTCTGGTTTTAGAATTCATTAGCCAACAAGCACACATTCATATCAAGAAGTCACATGAATTTTTTGAAGACAAATGTTAAATCATGTGACCTAAAAGGTAATGTAACTGTCAACTGAGTGGTGAATCTGAGAAGGGAAAGAGAGAGAGAGAAATGGGGATTAACGTCCACTCAACACAAACTAGGTCTTTTTGGGACTAACATATGGTTTAATTTTATTTCAATAATTCGCTTGCACGTAGGGGCCTTTAGCAGTGGGAGGAAACCAGAGTGCCCGGAGGAAACCCAAAAGGTTGAGAAGGCGCCCCTATCTCCATGCCGCATGCGCTCACACCAGGGCTCGAAACCACAGCCGCAAGCCAGAGGTGAGCGGCCAGCAAGAGGTTGAAGCGCGGCACTCTAGACAACTAGGCCTGGAGTATCCACTCATTCGGCTGCAATTATGTGCCAATTGAATTGGGCAAATAATTTGAGCACATCATTCTGGTATGTCCACAGCTTTACTAGAAAAGTCTGTATTTTCTAAAAACCAACAATGGGGCATACCCAGAACAAAAATATAAGGCCATACCATGCTATCGGGTTACATGCACGCCAATGGGACTGCAGGTTTTTGGTTCCATGGAACAATACAAATGCACTTTCTCAGGAAAAACTGAGAGCAAACCCGCCACCTCCAGAATAGCAACCCGCACCTTACTCACTCAACCACATGGCTATCGTCTAATTACTCTGACAGTCCAGTCAAATGACAAACAAGGGTTATTAAAATAGATTTTCACGGCTTATGTAAAATCTTCAGGATTCAAATGGTTTTTGATACCGTAGATATTTTAGTTTCAATTTCATATCACACAGTTTGTATATGGTAAGATATCTTAAACAGTTAATTACATGTCACATATTCATATTTTTCAGTTCCCATATTAGATGCCATAGCAAATAAAACATCATATAATAAAATAAGAAAAAAAAACAAATATGGGAGAAGAAAGAGCTGAAAGAATGAGGTTTTTGGAGGGTGAGTGTTCAATTCTAATAGAAAAGATTGTTGATATGGTAATTTGAAATCTCACCATTAAATGTGTTTGGCACAATGTAGCCCGGTTGGAGCGGAGGTGACATTAGCCTCCATTTCAGTTTATTATTTTGAAATATAAAATTCAATTTAGTATAGTAAAAGTATACACACACATATATGTGCACATATGACTGTCTCATTTGTGGAGAGTCGAGGTGGGTAAGACGCTGCAGGATGGAGGGCCTGACAAGGACATTCGTCTAGTTGTTCAGATGGAACAACAAAACATGGTCCTGTGTTCACATTGGCATGCATGTAAAAGATCCTCTGGCAATTGTAATTTGATACAAGAGTATGCCTTAGGGTCGCGGTACCGTGCAAAATCTCAGTCCAAAATCTCAAGGCCTTTTTGTGACTTCTAAGGGGGTGGGGGTGAATTGCTGGTTGAATGGCTGGATGGTTAGGACATGCGCGCTGTATCATAAAGCTGCGGGTCCTCCGGTTGCTCTCACTCCTAATGACCCCTCGGCGCAAGCGAATTATTGAAATAAAATTAAACTGTATGTTGGTCCCATGTATTATGAACCATATAGAAAGTATTCTTATTTCCCACTTTTTATTTTTTAGGCTGAAGCACCCTCGGAGGAGAATTTAATGAATGATAAAAAGAAGAGAAACCAAGCATCAATTTATTTTAAAATTATTTTTTGATTTTAATGTTAAGTATTCTTCGAAAACACAATTAGATTTTAATCCTCTTATTAATTTCTGTATAATATAGAAAGTAAAGTGACATATAAATCACGTAAAATTTGGTTGGAAATCATAAAAGTATTTAATAGACATTATCTAGAAACCAAATGTAGATCAGATATACCCAGAATTACAAAAAACCTTGACCTACATTATGGTGACTTTTCCTTGCTTATGAAACAAAATAAGGTTTAATATCCCACTTTTCTGTGTTATTAGGGTGATTCTGCCTTACAGTCTACTCTTATATCTAATATTTCTACTGTCAAGGGTTCATTAAAGGGAACTCGGGGGGTCGAATGGTTAACAGGCACATATTCATTTTGTTTGGGTTTTTTTTCCTAATGAGGAAAGAGTTCTACACCATTTTATTACTACTGTAAAATAGGTCATTTTTCTTTTCTTAATTTTCTGTGTATGCTAGTTATTTCTAGATTACTCAATAATCACATGTAATTCGACTTATAACACTTTTCACTGTTTGAAAGTAATTCAAATTAGTGGATAATTTATCTTATTAGTGCTTGGTATATATCTTATTAAATTTAAATATATTTGAATTATATATTTTGGGGGTATGGGGTAGGGATACTGTCTTTATATGCTTAGTACTTGTTGATGAGTAAAGAAAAATTTAAATAGCTATTTTATAGTTTGTGATTTGGGTGGGGGGGGGGCATTATTTAACACAATTTTATTAATATTATTTTTCTGTTAACATTCCAAATATCATTTTATGAATAAATAATAATTTAACAAAAAACAATTATTGTTACTTCATTTATCAAACTTTGCAGGTTAAACAGAGCAAAAGGGGGAATGCTGCATGGGAAAAGTTGCTATATTGGATATAAAGTGGGGGAAATACAACACAAGTTTTTGTTGATAGTTATACACAAGTTTGTATATGAAACCACACAAGTTTCAGAAATTTCAACACAAGTTTCAGATATTTCAACACAAGTTTCAGAAATTTCAACACAAGTTTCAAAAATTTCAACACAAGTTTCAGAAATTTCAACACAAGTTTCAGAACTTTCAACACAAGTATTGTGTAGATTTTCACACAAGTTTCAACACAAGTTTGTGTTGTTTGACAAATTTTAACACAAGTCTTGTGTTGTTTCAGCATTTAACACAAGTTTGTGTTGTTTCAACACAAGTTTGTGTTGTTAAATAGTAACACCCAACTTGTGTTGAAAACAACACAAGTTTTTGTTGTTTCAACACAAGTTTTTTTTCAGTGTATATATATCTCTGGTAAAGTATCGTTGATCTAAATAATAAGTTTGCACAAGTCGTTTACCGATTTGTATTGAACACCTAGTGTTTTCGAGAAACCCACCTGTTGGTTCTAATTCTTAATTTTAATGTGAACTAGTGACCTTCTGGAAGTATGGCAGGTAAAATATGAATGTAGTACTAATTGTTAGATAAACGTGCATGTCATCCATTGTAAAAGGGATCTCGCCCAAACAGCTAATTTCTAGTTTCAGCAGAATATAATATAATAAAATCTTTTGAATTTTTTTTTAGATTCGAGCGATTATTGAATTATAAATAATGAAGCAGTAAAGTAGCACCAGCGAATGTGACTACATTATTTTATAACCGATACTTCGTCAATAAATGTGCCTTCTTCTTTTGTGAATAGTTTACTACTACTAATAATAATAATAACATCCCTTTTGTAAATAGTTTACTACTAATAATAATAATAACACCCCTTTTGTAAATAGTTTACTACTACTTATAATAATATCCCTTTTGTGAATAGTTTACTACTACTAATAATAATAATAACATCCCTTTTGTAAATAGTTTACTACTACTAATAATAATAACACCCCTTTTGTAAATAGTTTACTACTACTTATAATAATATCCCTTTTGTAAATAGTTTACTACTAATAATAATAACATCCCTTTTGTAAATAGTTTAATACTAATAATAACTTCCCTTTTGGAACACAATAACTATAATTTGACGAGCACGTATAAAATGTGACATTATATTGTAATAATTAATAGTTTGACATGATGTGGGATTCAAACATATTTCAAACTACCATATGAATGACGGATGGTTACATAAAAACGAGTTATAATGTGATAAGCATTCAATTCTAGGTTGATAACAGATATCTCATGGAAAGTTTCTCGTTTGACTTAATAACCAATCTCTCTACCATATTTGACCAGTTAAATAATTGAATGTCCAAAATCCAAGCTGCAAAACTATCATATTTGTGAGCAATCGCCAGACAGCAGCTTGATTCCAGATGGGGAAAGATGTAGCAATTTCTATCAGCAGACTCCCCCAACGAGTTAGGCTGGCCAGTGTTTGAGAACGACTTTATAATCTAAAGTATGAAGGAAAACCAGAGATAAATTCTAGAGAATCACTAAGATATGTAGCACGAAAAGATGCATGGGTCATATGTAGGATGTGGCGACCGGTCTGACACAAGACCTACGGTGCTACACCGTTGAAATAAAATGGTGTAAACATCCTACTCGTCTGCACCTAACCTGGGCTAATGGAAGACGGGCAGTGACCTAACGCCCGCTTACTACTTCCTAATTAACAAAGAAACTTTATGTTTATGAATATTGTCCTTTAAAAGTAATGTTGTTTCTTGTATTAACCTAAAAGCGTTTCTAATAATGAAAGGAGGGAACTTAGTAGACCAGTTATTTCTTGTGATTGGAAATGCGCGGATTTATAATAATCATACCAATACAGCGTTTGCAATATTTTGCAAAAGTCAGGTGTATGTAAAGATAGTTAATGGATACAAATTCAAAAGGGCATGAAAAAGTCCATTTAACATGACTTTAAAAACTACGCAGTACAGATTTCAATTTTGAAGATCAATATATTTTACATTACAGACATTAAAATGAAAAAGTGAAACGCGTTTCCTAATTTTTTCAGATAATACCATATTCAAAAACGCATTTTTTGAGCACCTGTTGACGGTAATAGCTAAAGCCCAGAAAAAGGTTAAGATACATTATGTAAGATTTAAATAAACAGCTATCCATTCGTGCTTTAATAATTCGAAAATAGATATTGCAAAATGAATGATTTGAAAATTGCTAGCGAAGAAAAGTGCAATAATTAAACCACTGTACTGGTTGTTCGAAGCTAAGTCTCCAGACTTGACTATAAATGGGGAAACCCGCGAGAGGGGGGGGGGTAATGTCCACTCAAAACAAACTAGGTCAGGGTTCAATTTTACTTCAATAATTCGTTTACGTGGCATCATGGGTCGTCTGTCAGACGTATAAAGTGGACGACACACTAAAACCAGTCGCCACATCCGGCGTATATTTTGGACAGCAATTGTTAAGACTCCACTTTAAATATTATGTATTTATTCTGCCATCTATTCAGCTTACGGTTACACGCAGAAACAACAATACCACATTTCATTTCTACATTTTATGAATCAAACATATGGTGCAATGTATAATAGATTGTAAAACAAATCATTCTCGCGCACTTCCTGAGTGATTTTCTAAGCTTGGATTTTCAAATTTGTCGTAATTTTAATCATTTGGTTGGTCATACCTCACGTCTTGCATATAACGTCCCGATGGCATAAAGTCTTGAAACTAACTAATAAAGTTCCACTTTTACTGCGGTCTGCTTGTATTGCGCCACGTGCTGGGGTTGTCACGCGGTAGAAATAGGCTTAAACACGTGTGGGTATTTAGCCCGCTTCCGGCAAGATTCGGTAGGCTAATAACTTGGAGGCTAATTATATTTTATGAAGATTAAAGCTGTTCCATTTTTATAATATCTCTAAATTCTATTAAAATAAGGACTGGCTGTCATAATTTGCAAGCTCAGTACGGAAAGATAAGTGATATCTAATGGTGATTTCGGATATAGCTACCATTACAATAAGACATGATCCTAGAAGATATCATACAGTATTGTAAAAGTATACGGTCAGTATATAGACGGAGATCGGAAAATCGAGATCTAGAGTAACACCGCACAACACGAATGAAAGGAGTGGGTTTAAAAGCCCCAATTTCACAACGCATTACAGGTCTCAATAAAAAATCCTAAAAATACAGCTATGTCATTGTATAAATATATGGTAAACTCTAAGTTACACATGACTGTAAAGACTGGCAAGAGCCATTTCTATCTTATGCTATGAATTTATATTGTTCATTGTAGTCTTAAGTAACCTATATGATTGCCTATCCTGGCAGCTTATGGTACGTCTCTCCATTCTGTTTCACAGAGAATTACTTACGAATTAACTCTGTAACAGATGAGTGTCCACAGCACGTGCGTTGACTGCAGACGGCTCAAGTCATTGGCTCAACGGCTCGTGCAATGTTTACTTAACACCTAACTGCTTCAGGCAAAATGATGCATTTTACTCATTTTAATACCCATTTACACTAAATAGGAAATATTTTTAAACTCCAAATACTTCAAACGTCTTTATTTATTTTTTCTTTTACCTCAAAAAAATGTTTGAGAATTTAATTTGTTGGAGTAAAAAAGTTAATATGCCGTACTTATTAAGCCTCGTCGATGTCATGCTTATCAGTGATTGTAGCGGCCAAGCGAATATTCACTGCGGGATCAGTTTGACGTCTCTCCAGTAACGCTGTATAGTGCTCTAATTAAAGGAACCCTACTTGCGCCCTTTATTATAAAGAAGTTGCGTGCATTATAGTCAAAGACTGACCACCGGGAAATTGGCCGGACACTTCCCTCACTTGATTGGTCACCTGCTCAGAAGCTATCCCGGACTTGAACAAAAGTGTTCTATTACGGGAACTGATCAGGGAGGGGTGGATGCTGTTTTTGGTAAAACTATGTCTAAATTTGAATTACCAGACTATGACGTTATTGACGTTTTAGTGTTGGATACGTAATTAGCTTACATGTAGTTCCAATTCAGACATGTGAAGGCAACTGTCATAATAAAGGAATTAACATTATTCTTTCACTGTATATAGACCCAAAATCATCAAAAATGGCCATACAAAGACAGAAAGAGAATTGCTAGAAATAGACGAATAACACATTAGTCGTTGTTTCTCTCATTTGCAACAAACACTCACAAGTGAGCTTATGTTCACTCATCACAAACTAGGTCATTTTGGGACTAATATATACGGATCGGAATGAAGGTAAAGATCCCATAGACAACACACGCGTTGCGACAGACGACCCCACTCCTTGTCACCCACAAGCAGGGGGTTGTTACCACGCCACTTGACTCAATAAAAGACCTTAGACCACCAACAATCGGGGGTCATCATTCTGTACCAGTAATCTTTTAGTGGCAATTAGCGATCGGGAAACACATTAACAGAACACAGTTTTTATGGGACACAATCATTAGTTTATTCTAAAAGTACGACGTTTCGACAAGTTTCCTCTTATCGTTATCTTAATACATGTAGATGGTTTCTTATTAATTTCATATACATAATTTACTAAATTACGACGTTTCGACAAGTTTACTCTTATCGTTATCTTAATACATGTAGATGGTTTCTTATTAATTTCATATACATAATTTACTAAATTACGACGTTTCGACAAGTTTACTCTTATCGTTATCTTAATACATGTAGATGGTTTCTTATTAATTTCATATACATAATTTACTAAATTGTCATTTGTGCGTGATAACGATAAAAGGAAACTTGCCGAAACGTCGTGCTTTTAGAATAAACTAACGATTGTATCCCATAAATACTATGTTCTGTTAATTCTGCACCAGGTTCAGTGGTGAAATTCCCACTGGCGAGGCAATTAATGCTGCTGCATGGCTTTAACTGAGCTATTAATAACACGACTAGAAATTCGAGTCGATTCGGCAAATAATTTTTAAATATTCGTGTAGAATCGGGAGTATCAGTTACAAATTATGTAAGAAGGGGTTGTGATAAATTGTGGGCAATCGGGTGGAAAATATGTCGAATTGCAATATAAGAATGTGGTAAAGGTACGAAATGAAAGAATTATCTGCGAATTGTAGCGATTCGGTTAAAGTTAAATTATGTGAGATTAGATAACGTGTTGGTTGTTCTCGCTCTAATAGTTGAACACTGGATAATGTAAAGGCAATTTGCTGAATATTTCAGTCAAATTGGTCCACTATTAAGCGATTTAAAATTTCCGCCTAGGATCTATCACTATCATAAAAGTCAATATTAAACATCACAGTCTCGGTTATCCATTTAATCATTAAATCGGATCATAATCCACTAAAGTTCGAAGGCTAGCGATTCCATCGAGAGTTGTGTATGGTCTGGATAAGTTAATAAATGTCTAATAATTTAGATAACATTTCAGGCGTAGATAAAGACCTGCAATGGACAGATGTAGCTTTTGCATAATGTATGTTTAAGAATAATCCGAATTGTTTACGAATATACTGAAGTCCGTTACGAATACATACCACATGATGCTGATAAAAAGCTACAAACGGTATACGATATTCGTAGCAATTCGGCATATTCTTGGATCACTAAATGGTTTTAAAAAGACGGTGATCGCTGAACCCTTAATTCATCATACTCAAGGTAAATGTTGTCTCTTGATGAGCAGTTGACTAAGTGTTACGCCGGAAGCAGGTCGGTGCCGCTTATTTTTCTCGGCTTTGGCGTGTGCTACGAATACCATGAATCTTTCACCTTAAAGCCCCAATAACACTCTTGTTGTAACTGAATAATATGTCCCAATCTTCATTCTGGTCAACAAATCGTATTATTTTAGAATATTCCAATTAAATGATGATATAAATTTCATCTTAACACACCTATTTTAAAAAATTAGAAAAATTCAACCAATTGATTTGAGAAGTTTAACCTAAACCTTTTCAAATGTGACTTGGACTTTAAAATATTTTCGAACAATCTGGACAAGTAAAATAGGTTGTAATGGATAATTTACACAACAGGTAGGACACTTAAACATCTAGTACTTAGAATAAGGGTATTATTTATTTTCTGGAGCTACCAAGCCAGCAAGAATGTTATTGTCCCTTTAAAGTGATTCGTGGATAAATCGTAGAAGATCGTTCCTAAGTGATTTTTATCTGATTCTTACACAATCGTGTTGTTGGTAGCTCGACCAGGAAAGTGTTTTTTGTCAGAACAATTAGAATTTGTAAGAACCGAATAAGAATAATACAGGAACCGTCTGCAATTTATCTACTGACCGTAAAAGGTATGGATTCGGGACAAATCGTAACTCTCGTGACAACCAGGTAATTGAGAGATAAAGCGGAATTCCTCTTGTTTTGTAATGTTAGTTTCCTGCTCGACTGTAAGTCGTGACTATCTCTAAAACGTTTATGAAAATTGCTGTGTCGAGCAAAGAAGACAAGGAAGAAGTGTGTGGATAAGGACTACAAGGAAACTAAAGTGGATAAAAGAACACTGGATTATTAAAACATCAAGTATTTAATAAGTTTTGTTATATAAAGCGACTCGCGTTTATACGAACTTTCTTCGGCTGCTAGCAGGCGATCAAAAACTGCATCATTGTCAAGGATAGTTAACGAAGACGACATTTTGATTGGTAAACCATCTGCAAGGTGTATATGTAAGGAACCTAATCTTAAATAAAATGAGGTTTAATGTCCTACTCCAACTAGACTAATGAAACCAATCTAATGCAAGAGCAACATTAATTAACTTCATCCCCTTTAGTCATAAACACGTAATCCGTTGTCAGATGATCTAACGGGCTGGATAATGTCACATTACTGTGGAAAATCTCTCCAAAAATACGCATGTTATCTGGGGTTATTTTTTGGGGGGGGGGGGTAGAAAAGAAAAATCGCACAGTAGCATTATGAGGTTATCAAAGAACATATTAGAGTAAAGTTTGGTGCATTATGTCTGAGCGGGGGTGGGGGGCAATTATTTTCAGGCGAAAAATGTTCTGGTCAATGACCAAATGATGAAGCATTTTGTACAGAAATGTCGACTCAGATTGTTGTGGTGTTACATGTTTGATTTCAATAGACTTTTTACGTGCATATATTTATAGAGAGAGGGAGAGAAATGGGGTTTAACGTCCACTCGACTCAAACTAGGTCATTTCGGGACTAACATATGGTTTGATTTTTATATCAATAATTCGTTTGCGGATCGAAACCACAGCCGCAAGCCAGAGGTAACCAGCCAGCTAGAGGTCGAAGCGCGGCACTCTAGACCACTACCCCCCCCCCACCCTTGATACCCTAGCCCTCGTGCCGTTCCAGCGCCCCTGATTCCAATGATAAGACAGCAAACTGAAATATGATTTTAATACATTATTGCCGAAAGATGCACGATGTTGTGGAATGAATGATGTGTCTGGCCTCAGATCAGAGTTATAATTAAACGTGGTTTGTTGAATATTTCCCCTTCTAATAAGACATCACGAATCAAGACACTACTTCCTAGGGTGTGATTAACCTATATACAGATCATATTGATAATTGACAACCCTTTAGTTACAACATTCACCTTACGAACAGACAGTCCTGGGGATGGCGACTTTTGAAGTCCAATCGATAACAGTTCATCAAATTTGAAGCATGTTTTGGACACACTGCATTAATAGTGATTTCTTGAGTGACAGTAGCGAAGGAGATTTCGAGACAGCAAAACATGTTGATACCGTGGTATCATGCAGAGTTTGTGTCGCGACTCTTGTGTACACAAGAGCTGTTCAACTGACACTAGTGATTTGACATATAACATTGTAATGTCACAAACTCAAATATTCAAACTAGTCCCACTTACTTTGCCAAGCTTTCGATTAATTTGTCTGCACAGTCCTATTTTTACCATATTAATAAATTAGAATACGGTATCAATTTATTTGTTGATAAATTTATATTTCCTATTTATACACCTGTGGGACTTTTCTTCCCTGGAACACGTGCTTATGTTGTTTAATGGTTAATCCAGGTCTGTGGAAGCTTAGTACCCGCAACACGTTTGAATACTCAAGGTAAACGGAGGGAATATACTGTGTTCCCTTTGATAAGAGGGAGAGAGAGAGATGTTCAACAGGTTCAATGATTAACATTTTCCACTTGAGCTAATGAGAGTTGAGCAACTCCATTAGGCGAAGCTTTTGGACAATTTATCTTTGATTCTAACTGATGATGAGACTTGGTGTATATTGTCACTTCCAGGCACTTGACAGTGTTCAGTGGTGAACATTTTCTGTTTTAACTGTGATTGGAAAACCAGGTTGATTGTCAATTGCCTTTAACGACCACTCGGCACAAACTAGGTAATTTCGGGACTAATATAGTTTAATTTTATTTCAATAATTCGCTTGCGTGTAGGGGTCTTTAGCAGTGGGAGGAAACCGACGACCGGGAGAAAACCGACGAGGTTGGACAAGCAACCCTTGTGATAAGATACGATTGTAAAAGTTGACCACAACTCTGACTTTTACGACGTACAGAATATATACACCGTAAGATGCTGTTTTTAACAAGATGGGCTTTCAAATTGTCAAAACCCATACTTGTAGAACGTCTCCAGTTGAGAAATTGGCAACTTCAAATTCAAACGTTTGAAGATAGCGGGAAATAGAAAAACAAGGGAGGTAATTGTGTTAATGAGTTATAAGAATAGTGGGGGTGGTCTAGAATGCCGCGCTTCGCCCTCTATTTGGCCTGTCACCTCTGGCTTGCGACTGTGGTTTCGATCCCTGATGTGGGCGTATGTGGCATGGAGACAGGGGCACCTTCTCAACCTCGTGGGTTTCCTCCGGTCACTCCGGTTTCTTCCCACTGCTAAAAGACCCCCTAGGCGCAAGCGAATTATTGAAATAAAATTAAACCATATGTTGGTCCCGAAATGACCTAGTTTGTGTGAAGTGGACGTTAAACGCCATTTCTCTCTCTTATAAGAATGGGCAATAATGCCTATGATCGCATAGTAGTGAGTTGACAACCTATTGAGCAAAAGACATAGAAACAATTATGTTTGACTTTCTTTGAAAATATGAAATTATCGCTTTAACAGATGTCAGTGATCGGGGTTGTAATTCGTGGTTGTCATACAAGATATGCCCACGATTTGCATGCGATGGCAGAGAATCGTTGAGCACAAACACTTTTACCGGTCAACACATGTTCGTGTAGGTCTCGCTATCATTTAATTTCAACAAATAACGAAAAGATTTATACGGACAACCAATCAGTATTTCGCTAACGGTCGCCATTTTATGACCACGTGATGTTTGGGCCAATAATGTGATATCATTGTCGTTCACTTTAGAACAAATGTTGCGTTGAACAATTTTCGAAATTTAAAAATTTACAAACTTTTTGTTTTGTTAGACGCCAACTTAATGGTAGGTCCAGTCGGGCTTAAGAGTTCTAAAAGTTTCTATGAATCTATTGAACATATTACAATTATACTGATATTAGCTGCATGTTAAGAAATTGGCAGGTATCATTGTTCATTAAAAAAAAAATGTTCTAACAAAACTGTGTTGTTCAATTCTAAAAATCGTTCTATGTAATTATGAAAAGTATATTCCGCCCGGAGAGAATAATTACCAGTTCCATCTGACATCAGACACGGGTGTTTTTTCATGGCGTAAGAATATGCACTTTTTAATTAACAGTACATGGTTCTCGAAATTGTGAGAACGCCGCCCACATACCCAATTATCTGTGCAGAAAATCAAGCTGAGATTAAAAAGTTATTTTACCCGAGGCAGTTTCTAATGCATACTCGAAGAAAGCAGAGGACCACGCTGATCAGCAATGAATATCCGCTAGGCCGCTACAGTAACTGATAAAGATGACATCGTCCCTACTTAATTAGTCCCCCATATAAACTTTTCTTTCGACGAATTAATTAAATTTTAAAACATTTTTGTATGTATTAGAAAAATAAGTAAAGACGTTTGAAGTATTTGTAGTTTAAAAGTATTACAATGAGTAAAATGCATCATTTTGCAGTTACGTCTTATGTAAACAAGGCACGCACCATTGAGCCAATAATTGCAGCCGCGTGATGTCATTACACGTGTTCAAGACAGTCATGTGTGACAGAGATAATCCGTAACTAATTCTCTAGAGGTCACAATTGTGTTCGATTTTATGAAACTTTAAAAAAATATGTTCATGTAACAAGGATTACAATTTCTTATCTGACTGAAACATTCTGATTGTACGAACAATCGTGCTTTTTGCCTGGTCTCTGGCCATCTCTTAAAAAATGTGGCCGTATTTTGTAAAAATGGCTTAATTATTTTCAAGTACAAAAAGTCTGTCACTCTTCGACACACCATCCTTTCATCTTGGAGAAGAGAATCTCACGATGTTCAAGAAAACATATAGAGTTTTAACGTACTAGTGTTCTACCCGGGCATGGGCTAATGAGAGCGAGAAATGAGGTTTAACCTCACTCGACATAAACTAGGTCATTTCGGGACTAATGTATGGTTCAATTTTATTGCAGTAATTCGCTCGCGCTTAAGTGTCTTTGATCTACCTGGCGTACAGAAGATCATTACCCAATCCGCGTTGTGGACCTGCTATAGGTCACAATTTATTTATATCCGATTTTGATGTTTATATGTTGGAAATATATGTTAATATCCAAACGATCACAATTCCATTCGATTTTTTCGCATTTCAGGACACAACGTCCTGGATTATGGCCTCTAATTGAACGAAACATTGTGTTATTTTGAGCTTGCTCTCTATCTTTTGAAAATGTGGGCGTATCTTGCATGAGAACCACTGAATATCCGACTTTGATAACCGTTCGAATACATCATCGTTACACTTTTATGACAGTTGAATTTCAATTTTGTGACCCCTCCAAGGTTGTGGATCATCTAGAGGTCATAATTTATATCCAATTGTTTTTTTTAAGAAACTTACAATATATGCCTATATCCCTGCCTATATCCTTAAGATCGAGGTTCCTTGCGATACTCGTGCGTAATTTCCTGTACTATGTCGGCCACTATTTGTACGAAATTGCTTTTTAGCCTTTCTATCTCTTGACAATTGTGGGCTTACCTTGCATGGCGACCTAAGCGAATGGAAAATGTTCGAGTTATGAATATATCGTTGAATTCGAGTATACGTAACATATATCGATAACCGTTATGTCCTCTATCGAATGTGGTCACACGAGCAACCGGTTCGTCATAAATACGCAAATCCGATACTTGAGTTCTGTTAATCTAATGTCCTTTATTATCCATAGCGTAAAATGATTTGCAAGCCCCCCAACGTCGGCGTCTAAAAGAAACATACAAAACAGTAAAAAGACAATAGAGACTTTTGGCAAGTGGCATTTCAGTATCGTATACGTGATATGTTGCGTCAGAGTAGTTTTAGAGTTTTGGCAGATTCTCGCGTCGCTAACATATGCGTCAATGAGCAGAGGCTGAGCGTAGTTCTATTACAGCATGATGACAGTTATCTACCAAGATCACCACCAGTACTAGTCAAGTGCCTCGCCTACAATTTCCCAGAGTGGGTGAAGTCGCTCGACAGTCGCTTAGCTCTTTAAAAAAAATAATGTATCTTATTTAAAAAAAAAATCGTTGACTTCGACTCGACAGCAATTTTTGGTTTCACTAATTTATCATTTATACCCCTTTACCATAGAATCACGTCATTTACAGTTTTGAAAGGTCTTATTTCTACTTAAATTTATCACGTAGTTCAACCAGCACACAGACAGACAGATGGGAAAAGTATGAAAATTCCGTGAAAAACCCATCAAAAATAATGATTAAATTCCTGTCTTTATTATGGTTAAATTCACACCAAATATACACCTTCCGGTTCTAGAATACACATAGATTCATAAAGACGCTATGATACAACATTTCTACGTCTAAAAAGACGACAATGTTATACGGACCTATTCCGTATGAAAGCTGTTCGATGAGGGATGCTGTATCCGTGTGCCGTATCACGTATGAGAAATACACACACACACATTGATGACTTCACACCCAAAATCCATACGGATAGGCGATACGTACTAGGAATTTACGCTTGCCAAAAGTTTCTAATGATATACGGGCCTTTCCGGATGAAAGTTGTTCGATGCATGCTGTCGTAATCGTGTACCGTATCACTTATGAGAAATACACACCCATAGTTGACGTCACACGCAAAATCCATACGGATGCGAATCGGGAATTTACGCTTGTCAAGTCTCTGCTCACGAACTTCAAGAACCTTCTACGGGTTATCTACGAGCTGGTAAAAGTTTATGTTTAGGTACTATTTTGAGGATAGTCATGGCAATCGTGTTGATCATATCGAAGCGTATCTGCACGTAACACTTCGTGGTAACTTAATATGGACAATCCCGTATCGTACCGCACGACAATGGGGTATAATGTTAACTCTGGTTCCCATCAAAGAAACTCACAGTGCACAACTTTTTTGCGTATTCATAATAATTGCGCCTTGGAGAATTGACTGTGTGAAATAGCTTTATTTATTACCCGCTTCCACCGAAGTGATATCGCAGACTGTGTGGAATAGCTTTATTTAACGTCCGCTTCCACCGAAGTGATATCGCAGACTGGTAGAACTTGGCTTTTATAGTGGACTTTGCCTATTACCAAGTAAACAATTTACATGTACACGAATAATGTCATTGTCTTGGACATTATTCTGTCCATGCTACATTATATCTGCGACACATTTTTAGAATGTAGCTATTTTTCGCTCCTTGCATTGTTATCGTCGAGAAAACAAAAGGCGGCATCTCTTTGAACACAATTGAAGACTTGTTACAAACAAAGAAACCAATAATTCCTATTGCAATTCTAGTGGCATGTGCTCGAGATTTGAAAAGGGATTTATCCTGGTACCAAAAAAGATTAGAATAAATTACAGCCAGAATTGAAGCTGATTGAGAAAGTTTTCATTAAGTGGGATCAGTGAAAACAGAATAATGATGACTGTGATGGTATCTCGTTTAGTATACTCGACATCAATGATGATCGCAGACAACACGGTTAATTAAATTGGATGAGAGAACGAAGGCAAACCAATTGGTAGATCTAGGACAATTTGAATCTCATTAACTCAGACTATTTTCTTATTTTCAGTCTGAGATTTACTAAAGTGACCTCTTGCCTATTTATGTTAGTTCCTGGTCTATAGTATAGTGGCACATCTTTTTTTTTTTACTGAAGACAAATTTGAATCGATAATAAAAACGCCTGGCTCAAGTGGCCCATGTGTCTGCTGTAATTTATCAAACGTATCGGACAACACATTCCACCGGAGAATCTAATAATAGATTACAAGATACGTTGTGTGACGTTGTCGCGTAATGACACGGGATCTAAATGGCGGCTATGGATAATTGTGATTAATCGAGAAGAAAATTGGTCATCACATATTTTTTATTTTATTTCATTTTTTGAGTGGAAGAAAAGGGGGGCGGGGTCTTGTTGGTACGCGAACACAGGATGCATTTTTAATGGAATGTTGGAGTTGTCTTTGTAATACCGATAATGTGCTCTTGTAATACCTGAAATTGGTTGGTAAATTATCACGGTAGTCACGAAATGACTTAGTTTGTGTCAAGTGTACTTTAAACCCCATTTCTCTCTGTCTCTCTCTCTGTCCCACGTTATCACGGATTGCATTAGTATTCGAAGGGTGGTATGGTCTTTGAAATACTGATCATGTACGTTGTGTTCTTCATTTAACTGTAGTAACCTACGAAACAGTTCACGAATTGTTTTTGATATTAAAATATCGCTGTTCGTGATCCCTTCAGGCTGTTAACCACAAACAAGTTAGTTATAAAAAAAATCAAGTACACTTTTATTTGCAAAAATAGAGACACTACTTATTTCAGACCAGTATTATAACATCGTCCCGACTTCATTAGCCCATGGGGGGTTTGATGGTCGAATGGTTAGCGTGCGCGCTGTATCATACGGCCTGTCATTGAGTCAACTGGCGTGGTTTCGAATACCCGGTTGTACGTGGCAAGGGGTAGGGTCGCCTATTCAACCTCGTGGGTTTTCTCCGGTTTTCTCCCAACGCTAAAGACCCCTACACACAAGCGAATTATTGTTGAAATGAAATTAAACCACATGTTAGTCCCGAAATGACCTAGTTTGTGTCGAGTTAAACCTCATTTCTCTCTCTCTCATTAGCCCATGCCCGGGTAGAACACTAGTACGTTAAAACGCTATATGTTTTCTTGAACATCGTGAGATTCTCTTCTCCAAGATGAAAGGATGGTGTGTCGAAGAGTGACAGACTTTTTGTACTTGAAAATAATTAAGCCATTTTTACAAAATACGGCCACATTTTTCAAGAGATGGCCAGAGACCAGGCAAAAAGCACGATTGTTCGTTCAATCAGAATGTTTCGGTCAGATACGAAATTGTAATCGTTGTTACATGAACATATTTTTTTAAAGTTTCATAAAATCGAACACAATTGTGACCTCTAGACGAACTACAACTTTGGTATAACTACGTTTACACCATTTACATACGTGGAGCAACGGCTCGATTTTCACGAAATTGGAATTATTTTGTGTTATTTTGATATATTTAAAAGATTGTGTTTTAATTCGGATAAAAAAAAATGTGACCTCTAGACGCTGCACAAGCTAAAATCTCGAATTTGCGTACACCCAGGCGCCATAATCCATGAAGTTACGATCTAATATTGAAAGAACCCAAATAAACAATTGTCCATTTTACACGAATCGTGTACCAATGTGTTTCAGTGCCATACAAGGGACTCTTTATGAACGAGGCTAGACATATTCCTCAAGTCAAATCAAACGGTGACGAAATATTCTTTTTCAGGGTAGCATGCACAATACATACTTTTGGTGTAGACTAGAATAACCAGACGCCATTTGATTGAGATTTTTGCCGTATATAAGTGATTAGAAATTACAGTAAAACAGTAACCGATTCAATGTAAATCAGTTTATAAACATCCAGAATACATTATTATGTACGTTGCGACCAATGAGTCAATGTCGAGGTCCTAAATATTAGCGATTTAGCTCCTTTAATTTTCGTAAAAAGCGGGCGGACGGACAACGACAGTGAAAATGCGGGTGTATAAAAATAAAATCGTCGAGAACTTGACCAAATCACATAGCAGATTAACAAAACTCAGTATTTTATTTTAACATAGATCAACACCATTTGGTTCTTTTAAAGCTCCAATAGCATTTTTTTAAGTTATATTTTTAAAATGTATTAAAATAAAGCCCAAAAATAGATTGAACCTATAAACAGTCCTACCTTGTTAAAGAATAATCCTATTAATCCTATAATTCAGTACTGCCAGTTGAGAAATTGGCAAAAATATCATTTTCAACTTCAAATTCAAACGTTTGAAGATGGCCGTCCATGGAGAGGAATGGGAAAACAAGGGAGGTAATTGAGTAACTATTTCCTCAATCACCCTGTGTCACCCTTTATAATGCCCAAAAATTTTGCCCAGGACCGTATAATAGTGAGTTGACAACCTTTTGAGCAAAAGACATAGAAATAATTATGTTTTGACTTTCTTAGAAAATGTGAAATTGGAACTTTAAGAGCTTTTATTTTTTAAAAGTCTGCTGGGAGATGTGTACTAGAAAATAAAGCATTCTGTATATTTGTTTTGACTTTTAAATACTTATTACTGTCATCATATGTCACTATTTACTGCGACTTCCTTGTTGAAAAACATTGTTTGCTACAAATAGTCTCAGTACGAATGGACTTCGTGGCAGCAAGTGCGTCGGGATAAATACCAACTCAGCAACCATACCCAACATGCACACACGTTGATTATTAAAATGAAATGGAGTTTAACGTCATACTGTTCTGCTCCTGATCTGGGCTAATGAAGACGGGCATACGTCATACAGTGTGCTATTTTGAGTGCAATTGTGCCCGGACAGCGGCGCCACGGCCTACTCTTATATCAAATTCTAACTGCCAAGGGATATTTTACGTGCACGTACATGGGACCTCGGTTTTTCGTCCCACCCGAACGACTAGACAACTGTCTTTGCCAGGTCCTGCATTGATTATTGAATTGGTCTTGTTGTAAGCCGCGTAATCCCACGAAACGATAAACGTGTAGACATTTATGTGTCCTTTCGTCAGATTTTTGCCACATGATCATTGGTTCAAATTGGCTTCTAATCTAATAGGAAAGGGGTTCTAAATCCCATCAACGTTGATGTTATTTTCAAAATGTTCTCGGTTCAGTCGTTACCCCGGCGCTGAACACCACAGAAACCATATGTCCGATTTCCATAATTTACATAGCCCCGAAACTGATGATGTTTGTTTACCCGACAACGTTTTACCCAAATGTTTTGGTTTCATTTGGTTTCGTTAAGGGCGGATGAGGGCCATTATTTCATTAATCCAAACTATATCCAGGGACAAACAATATATTTCAGTGTATAGGAGCATATGAGTGACACAATAACCCCAGGCACTTGCCCATCAGGGGTTCCAGGGCCACATAGGCCTACCCCAAAAAGGGCCATACCAAATAATGAACGATTTCAGTGTATTCCTTAGCCCAAGAAACATACGGTTGGACACCACAATTATCATTCCAGACTTAATACTATGGGAGTTATAGGTAATTATTTGAAATGGCGGCCATCTTGAATTTCTGAAAACACTCATGGGTGACCGAAACTCATCCGAAGATTCTGAAACCGGACACCAGCGGCTACTGAAATCAACTATAAAATTTGTATACAACTTCAAAGATTCGGTCATAGTTCTACCAGGGAAAAATGGTTCTTATACATACCATGAGATAGTATTCTCCACTTTAACGAAGTACAATGTAAGATCATCGCGTTTGAGATCTTGCTGGGATTTAGGTGATCAAACAATCTTTGAAACAACCTAGGACCGTGTTTAACAAGGTGCATGGGTTTACATTAATTCGTTATAACACCCAGACTCAGTGTGAACAAGTGAACATTGAGCTTGCTGATTGTGCGTGGGATTTGTACATTAACTCTATTTTTGATCCATTACAATTTTGCAGTCTGTCGTAGAAGGTATCCTACTGAGGCACGCCACTGAAAATATCAGACATGCTGTAAATTTGATTAATTGAGTCTGTTGGTCCGCCCAGTCTTTATTACGACTGAACATGCCACACTTTTAATAGTGGTGCATAAGAACCGCGTCAGACATAACCAAACACCTTCAAACTAAGTCCCCGCACGTGACATTGTCAGTACTGCTCTTGTTTTGGCACAAGGTATTGTAGCTTCCCAGGTAAACTACCATCCCCATTAGCTCAGTTTGAGCCGAAGAGCATTACGTGTACCCAGTACATTCCATAGTTTAGCAAAGCTCTATATACATCGGGTTAAACTACGAAACGAGAAACTAAATATCCAGAACGGATTGGATATTCGCTTCCTGGAGCGATAGGAATAATGATTCGCTATCCGTTTGATACGATTATCTGTGCTTTTATTAAACATAGAGACCCAAATCTTTTTTTAATATTTAAAATAAACAGTGACATTTTGTCGGGGATCATCTTTATTTGTCTTGGCTCAACTAGCCGCGGCATCCAAACGATATGTTGTTCGGGCATTATAATTTGTTTCGGCTGTTTCCCATTTGAACCCTGCACCACTGACAAGGTGGCTTAAGTAATAGCTCTGGCCACCAACAAGAATTGGCTAATTGCTTAACAGTACATAAGCTCCAATATGGATATGGGAAATGACATAAACTTATGTCTCCAAATATCCAAATACAGGTCTGTTCTTAGGCATGCGATCTAAGCTGATCTCCCAAGACACATTGTAGCAAGGTCTCCCCTAATTCTGTCAATTGGGTCTATATATACCCATGCATTGCCTAGGGCATTAATCCTATAAATCTATTGTCTACAAACAATACACGGTGGCAACCAAAATGCTATAGCCCGTAGACGTTAATTACAATTAATAAGATAGATTTAAAGTGTAAAACAAAGAATACTGGAGACATGTGATAATGAGATATATAAGACAATATAAATGTATATAAATGGGAGTAATTAAGGTGGATTAAGATCCATAAAAATATGGCCTTCAAAATTAAGTAACACTGTGCGGATTAGCACGACGTATTAAACATTTACTATTGGGCCGTAATTCATCCTACTATACTATACCGCATTTGGGCCCCACCCAAGGTATAGATTGAATAAAATAAAACATTATCAAGACAGATAGTCTCGGTCACCCAGACCCCCCTAGTCTTCAACGCACGGAGGGTCTGGGTCGGTTCTCAATTATTGACGAAAATTACTGGATAATCTACCACATAAAAAACCAAACTCCCGGTTACGCATGGGCAATGGAACCCTTTGGCTAAAGTCTCGGTAAGTGATAGATATTATGAAGCCGGGCCGATTTTGATAGATTCTATAAGGCGAGGATAAAATATATCCCACAATTCACTTGGCACATCTATTATTAGAAACAAAATAGAGACGATACAACAGCATGAATCGTGATTAAGGAGATTGTGAGAAGCCATACGTTTGATTCATGACGAGAGAAAATTACCATTTCAATTAAAAACTTTAGAACAAAATTTTAGAGAGTGTCATTGTTGACAAGCGAGATGTTTTGATAGATTCAGCACGTGGTAACTTAAAAGACTGGATAATCCAGACAGTGACCGACTTTCTGTCAAATTTTGAGGACCCATCCACAAGACAGAGAGGTCAGAAATATAAAATATTTTATTATTAACTGGCACTTAATCTTTTCAATATCAATTTTTCCTATGCCATTTTATTTCGGTTTAAACTAATATGTTTTATTTGATAATGCATATCTATCCGTATACTTAAATTAAAGATACATTATGGGAGATTAGAATACAAGTTGTTAGTTCTCACTGCAATAGTTAAGAACAAGTTAATGTAAAGGCAATTTTCTGAAAATTTCAGTCAAATTGATTCACTATGAACTCAGCGAATGAAAGTTCCGCTTAGCCTCGGTCATCATTAATAAAGTCGGTAAGACAAAACTAGTAGTCGCGGTTATCCAATTAATGGGTAAATCACGAAGGCAAATATTGCAGCAAATCGGAACTACAATCCAACAAAAATCTCATGGTAGCCTCGACATCAAGAGTTGATTATGGTCTGGATAAGTTAATTGATGTCGAATTAATAATTTTTATAACATTTCAAGCCTAAAGAAAGACATACAATAGGCAGATTTGGCTCTTGCATAATGTATGTTTAATAAGCATAATATAATATAATCTTCAACCCCCTCTCATGTTTTATTTGTTGCCCATATATTTATATTTTCCAATCGTATATTGTACGCTGGCAATATTATATAGGTCATTTGAATGTATTATTTATCGAATGACCAGACGAATCCACTGGCAAACCTCAGCAGATTCCAGTACACTACCTCTAGCCTCGGCTGTATGACAAAGTCCGCCATTAGAACTACTTTCAAGTTCCCGGATTACCAACGGCGTTGTCCATGACGACGTCTTTGAAGAATGTTTTATCTTGTGTTACCGCGCACCAAGAAATTTCACAAAACACCATCAAACAAAACAACAATATTTATTACTAGTAATATTCGGTTGGGGATGTGTACAGCCGTTGGGTAACAGGTGTGAAATCAGAACATTTTGTAGACGTCACTAACAGTATAATTGAACACAAAAATAACCTTTCGAAAATACTTACACACTTCCAAATCCTATTCTCATTTAAACATAAACCCAAAGAATATGGGGGAAACAAGTTCAATGATTGCAGGTACCTTACATACAATTACATGTATGTAATGGCTATTATTTATCTCAATGGTGCAATGTAACATTAAAGCAAACATAAACGAACCCGCACCTCACCTAAAACTATACACATAACTAATTATTAATACAATATATAAAATTTGGTATCAATAAAATGTAAATATCCACATTTTGCCTATTTTCTGAAGAAATGAGTTAACATGCCGAACAGTTTGAAACAGGTAACAAAAATTGCTTATAAATATTGGCACGTAGTCGGCACACTTAAAGTGGCGATAGGCACAATCACAAAAACTATATATCTATACAAAACTCATTTAAAAAACTTTAGTAAGTTATGTAAGAAAGATGTGCCGATCACATAACAAAATTAACCCATATACTTCCATTATAAACATATGGTAACAAACATAACACGGTCAGTCAACCCTATACAGCCTATAAAACTAATATTTATGCAAATAAAAAGAATAATGTAAAACTACAATAAACATCATTTTAAAACATAAAATATATCCGTCGTAAGGAAAATCTGAATCACAGACGGAGGCAGTGTATACATACTGGCAGTAAACCAATGTCACAATTCAAGAACAAACATACTTTAACCCTTTCTGTCACAGTTTTCAAAGTTTGAAGCTGTTTATCCGATTTTCTTTAGACAATGACAAGTTTGCAGTGAATATTCTATACACCCTTTAATCGACACAATTTTGAGAACTTCTTTCTAAAAGGGACAAGTTTTCCTAATAAGTAAACCGGCACCGCATCGCAATTGCACTGTCGTAGGTACATACAGCCGAGGTTAGATGTATGTTCCGGAATCTGACGAGGTTTGCTGAGCGCAGAAGATTCTTGTACAGTTGGCGGTAGCACCACTATCAAGGCCTTTTAGCAGTGAAGGGATTGCTTACGTACATCAATCTCCCTTACGTTTGAAGACTCGCACACTCTGATTGATGCGTAGTTACCGACAAGGTAAGAAATAAGGATGTAAAACAATATGTATTTCCTGTATCTCGTGTAGTACTGATTCGTTAATCACTTATTAATAGTTAAATGTATGTCAAGTGGAAGGGGGGATAACTCTTGAATAATGAGCGTGATCAGTCAGTCTTTAGTGTGGATTATTTTATAGTATTATAGGCTCTGTCTGTTGTTAAATTCTTTTCAAATGAATAAAATATTGTTTAAACTAAACTAATTTGAAAAACAAATCTAAAACTACACTAAACAATATATTAACAAAAGACAACAATTTGTATTACATGTGCTACTAAAGCCTCAAAATGCTCCATAAGACCATAATATTGAGTTACCGTCAATCGATTAAGTGTTTAGTTATTTAAATTGTCTTGACTTATCTTGAATTTTCAACACAATCGTTTTGTTTGTGGGTGAAATACAGCACTGCAGTGTTTTATTTATTGTGGATGTTTTGGGGAAACCATTTTCTTTTACATAGCAAACGTGCTTAAAACTAACTTGACATTTCGCAGAAACAAGATCACATCTTACAAGAAGACGGATTACATATTTTTTGTGATATAGAGATCATATTTTTTTAATTTCTTTCTTTTGGGAGTGAATCAAAATGAAATGCATCGCGTGGGCTCTAAAAGCTTCCTATTTTGTATTTCTTTCTTTGAAGAATTATGGACATGACAAGCCGATAATCGGACAGCTAAACCATTGGATGGTCGCGATTTAAAGGCACAATAACACTCTTGCTGACTTGACAACTCCAGAAATAAATATAGCCTTATTCTAAGTACGAGATGTTTAAGTATCCTATACCTGCTGTGTTTTACTTATTCAGAGGGTTCGACAATATTTTTAAATCCAAGTTACATTTGAAAAGGTTTACGTGAGACTTTTCAAACCATTTAGTTGAATGTTTCCAATTTTTTAAAATGGGTGTGTTGAGATAAAATTTGTATCATCAATTCATTGGAATATTGTAAAAATAAAAAAAGTATAATTTGTTGACCAGAATAAAGATTGGGACATATTATTCATTTACAACAAGGGTGGTATTGAGCCTTTAATATTTGATATGAATACCCGTTAGATTTTTTTAAAAATGTAATAATAAAAAGGGTAATCGAAACTTAGTATCGGCTGTCAAGTATCGTTGCTAAATGATAAACAATTTTCCCGTCATAACTTCACATGGAATATAGTAATTTCAATGTATTCTTTTTTCAATA
This sequence comes from Patella depressa, assembly GCA_948474765.1. Lineage (NCBI taxonomy): Eukaryota > Metazoa > Mollusca > Gastropoda > Patellidae > Patella > Patella depressa. Next base: position 8,898,383 of record OX419716.1, on the reverse strand, counting down.
TCTATTTATAAATGGTATGGCAAAAACATACAACTCTTTAGCTCAATCTGTGTGTGGGTGTGGGGGGGGGGGTGGCGAATGATTATCGTGTGTGTGTGTTGTATCATTAGGTACCTCATACTGGCGTGGTTTCCATTCCCCGGTTGTATATGACAAGGAGAACGGTCACCTGACCAATCTCGTGGGTTTTCTCCGGGTCCCTCGGTTTCCTGCAACCGCTAAAGACCCCTACTTACAAGCAAATTATTGAAATAAACTTGAGTCATGTGTTAGTTCCCAAATTACCTGGATTGTGTCGAGTGGACGTTAAACCCCATTTCTCTCTCTCTCTCTTTATTCATCTTTAAATGCCAAAGGCAATGCTTTTGTTTCTTTTGTGTGAATATTGAAAATCTGTTTTTCAGATCATGAGGAAATATTAGAAATTTGATTTGGGGCATTTAACTTTAGTCATCCAAATCATTTATCTCATAAGTCGATGAGTCATGATGTCACAACAACGAAGAGTGTCCGTTTTTAACAATTTTAAGCTCTAAGACATTATTAAATTTCAAATTGAAGATCTTGGTCAGCATATTTTCTTTTATACTACAACGTGAGATAGATGGTGATGACATCTATAATCAGAGAGAGAGAGAGGGAGAGAGAAATGGGGTTTAACGTCCACTCAACACAAACTAGGTCATTTCGGGACTAACATATGGTTATTTCAATAATTCGCTTGCGCGTAGTGCCCGGAGGAAACCCACGAGGTTGAGAAGGCGCCCCTATCTCCATGCCACATACGTTCACGCCAGGGCTCGAAACCACAGCCGCAAGCCAGAGGTGACCGGCCATCTAGAGGTCGAAGCGCGGCACTCTAGACCACTAGGCCATCCCAACCCTCCATCTATAATCAGATGAACAAGCATAAATTTTGCAATGATACAATTTACATGAGGGCGACTACGGGAATTCTTTTTGTGAATAAATGGGATTGGTTGGTTTAGTAGTTTAACGCGTGACCGTGAAAGCACAAGGTCTGCCATTGAATCAAATAATGTGGTTTCGGAGTAGGATCGCCCGGCCAACCTCGTGGGTTCACTCCGGGTCTTTCGATTTCTTCCCAATGCGCAAGCGAATTAATGAAACATTATTAAACCATTAAGCTAATACCAAGAGTATGTCAATACGTATCAATAGAACATATTTTGTCTAAATTTCAATAAAAACAACTTTCAATATCCTTCATATCTCTGTAAGAACTGGGGTTCGTTTGTCAATACGCCACTAAAGATATGGTAATTCAAAATCAACAACAGTAAAGACATACTAATGAAATATATCAAAATAACCTAAAAAACAAACCCTTCATTGTCCTTGATAAGTCTGCGAGGACTGTGCTGTCATTAAATGAGAATCGTTTGACACAACAGTACAGGATTACTAAATACATTCATGAAAATAAAATCGACCAATAGTTATTTAATGGTAGATGGAATGGCAATTCAGACTACGTCTCAAGATAAAACGTAAAAAATATAAACGTATATTAACCATGTTACAGCTGAAAGGATTGGGCCGTGGAAAATTATCGACAAAATTGCTCAGTGGAATAAAGAGAGAGGGACCCTACTACTTATCACGTACAACCGGGGAATCGAAATCACGCCAGTTGACTCAATGACAGGCCTTATGATACCACACACGCGCTAACCGTTCGGTCATCCAACGCGCCTCCGCCCACCCAGCACACGCCCGCTCAATGGGATATGGTATTTAATCCAAATGGGGTTTTTTTGTTGGGGGGGGGGGGCGTATATTGTCGCCAGAACCATTTTACCTAGTCTCAGAACTACAAATAGCCATAAAGATCTCATAATTATCAGTCTTTGACACGGGATTAAGCAGTTGTATCATTATACCATATCCGAGATAGCTTCAAAAGCATCTGATAGAACTCGAGGTGCAATTCATGATTATTTCAATCACGTAGCGGTCGGGCATGTGCGAAAAGAAGTATAACATTGAATAGCAGAAATACAATCATAACGTAGATCTGCTCGCCTGCCTCAAACAAATTAAAACGAAGGCAGGGCCAAAGTACATCTGAGAAGTCGGCGATACCAGAAGGGCCTGACCACCGAAATCACTAATCATCAGAGGGATAAAGCATGATGCCCCGAGGGAGAAACCAGGCGAGTCCACAACTGAATCTACAGAAGTAAGCGTTCAAATTTTCAGGTTCACGCAACACATGTTTTCATTTGAACCAATACCCATGACGAATCTCGACAAATGTGTTACTGGCATCCCTTAGCTACGGAACAAAACTTTAAATACAGTCATGCAAACAATAATAAACCTGCTGTATAAACTCAATGTTCAGATCTTGCCAGTTTGATTAACAGTTAAAGATATATCTTCCCGGTGGTTATATCCAGATGCTTTCATCTTGTCAAGCCTTTCACGTAATACCCTTCAGATTCCTTCACTAATTTCTATATGTCTACACCTGTGATAATCCAGTTGTCATTTTAATGTCAGGTTGGATAACCTATCAGACTAATGTCGCAACGACTAGATGTTATAAAACGCGGGTCGTTGTTTCAAGAAGATGTGGTACTTCACGATAAGGCTCTTTAAACGTAGGGAATCCTTCGCTAGGTTCCACGGTTACATTTTTGGTCAAGTTCTCCAGTCGAGTATTCTTGGTCAAGTTCTCCAGTCGAGTATTCTTGGTCAAGTTCTCCAGTCCAGTATTCTTGGTCAAGTTCTCCAGTCCAGTATTCCGTGTCATTGGTGCAGGATGAAGAGCCTCAAACGAAAACAGTTTTTAATATAGAATGATCTCATTTGTATTCGGTTGTAATAATGCATTAAACAATGTAATCGGGTTGTCATCATAGAAACGCGACACAACAATCTTATTATTGTTGACAAGATAATCAACTGCAGTTGGTTTAAGTTGGGTGGGAGGTCAATTCATGATTATAACGTTGGCTTTAGCTATTTGTTTTTTGCACATGTAATAAAAACACGGTGGTCGGGGTTACTGATTGGTTTAACGCGTGCGCATTAGATCGTAAGTCCCACCACTGAGTTAAATGGCGGGGTATCGATTCACAGCTTGTACGTGGGTTTTCTCCGGGCCATCCAACGGCTATAGACCTCAAGGCGCAAGCGAATTAGTGAAATAAAACGAACCATGTTAGTCCCGAAATGACGTAGTTTATGTCGAGTGTATGTTAAAACACGTTTTAAAAAAATATATAAACACCATCCCTTTGTTCGATGTCATTTAATACGATAATTGCCTAATATCGACAGATAACTCTCTTTGATCACTTAATTCAATTTCGTCATTAAATGAAAGTACATCTTTCTTTAGGAGTGCTGTTTTAAGTCCTTCACCAAGTATGCAATCTGAGATCGTAAATTCGAGGATAATGTGAACAATTAGCATACGATAAGTGAGTTATTGAGCGATTATAAACTGAAACATGGTGTAATTGCTTTTATTGTATCGCTGGATATTACTGTACGATTAGCGAGAAGAGTTAATGAAGTTTTAGAAATCCTGCCAAACTCGCGCGGTAGACATTGTTCGAAATCAAGTCAACATACCTTTGTGTATCAACCGTAATACTCGCGTCTACTTTATTAATTAATATCAAACTGTTGCATTCATTTCCTGGGTTGACTTCTGACAAATTTACATCATTTCTTTCAGTACTTAATTAACACCGGCGGTATCAATATCTCTGTCTAACAAATTCCAGACCATAATAATAAAGGATCATAGTTTGGCTTTGACAGGAGCACTACCACGACTATTGTTACCCAGTCAAGGCAATGCTTTGGCTAAAGGAACTTAAAGGTGGCAAGTTTTTAACTCAATATCATCCACGGTCTTCGATGTTGCATACACGATCCATTGACCAATTTAAATCAACATTGATCTTGTTAACTTACCGTGACATTTAAGACAAAATGAAAAATTTAAAATTGCCACACCGATCGCTTTACCGAATACTTACGAGTGCCTTTTGTAATGAAGCAAATCGACGAACGAGGCTAAACATATCATACGGGAGAATTCTCCTGTCGCAGACTGGAGGAAACAGACACCCTTTAATTGTAAATCTTAGTAATTAGAGTAAAAACAGAAACGATTAAATGTAAATCATGAGTTTATATACATTCGTATTACATTACTATGTGTGTTGTGTCCATTTCCAGGTACCAAATCATGAAGATGCAGCTCCTTTAATGTTTTCTGTCAAAATATGTTATTAGTGTTTGGTGGGATGTTCGATATAAACCAGTGAGCAAATTGGTTTAGCTAATGTTAGTGGGTATTAAACATTATTTTGAATTCAAACGTCTGGAGTCTATGGGGATTTAGACAACGATCACAATAGTTTATATATTGAATATATCACGCTACTTAATTAAACAGTCGCGGTCAATATGAGTAGGTCAGTGTGATTGGTTTTCCGTAGGGGCTACGTCGCATGAAATTGAACACAGTAGCGTCCGTTGCTGTCAGTTACCGTCAAATTGCTTCTATCTGAACCGAGATATTACCGATTCAATTTTAGGCTTGTCTCGGTCGTCATTACTAATGATGGTATGTTAATAAACAGTGTCTCGATTATTCATTTTTCCGTCAAATATTATTCCGCACAAAATGTATTCAAATCTAGTAAATATCACAGGCTAACGATGTCATCGACAGTTGATTAGGGTCTTGGTAAGTTAATTGATTTTTCAAATTAATAGTTTAGATTACATTTCAGGGTCAAATAAGGGCCTTCAATAGACAGATGTAGCTCTTGTGTAATGTATGCTTATGAGATTTAATATCGTAATTTAAAACTAGAATCCGTTAGCAGTTGGAGGATACCGGAGGACCCCAACAAAACCAACGAGAATAGACAGGCGAACCTACTCCTCGTCACTTACAACCGGGGATTCGAAACCACGCCAGTTGACGCAATGACATAAAGTCATGATTCAATTATAATGTTTACTAACATTAGAATGACAAAGAACATTTTATGAATAGATTAATTATCGATTTTTTAACATTTCTACAATAAACACTCGGTTAGGTGCAGTCCGGTGTAAATCATTTTACCATCTTGGGAATCAACTGTTAATAAAAAAAATCTCATAGGCGATGAAGCATTATCGATGCCGATAATAAATTGGTGTAATCCGAGATTAGGGGTAGATTATTATCGTTATTATTTTACATGCAAAATGTAGAAATAATCGATAGAGGAGATCTTATTTTTCAGCCTATTGAAGGACGAGTAAAAAGTTATGAAAGAAAATTATTTGATTGACTTACCCGATAACCATTTATATAATCATAGATCGGATATTCTCAGCCGCTTGTCCAAATCACAGGAAACATCCTGAGATGGAGTGATGCGTCAAAAGCACTAAAGTTTTGTGGAATTGAAATCAGAAACGAGCTAATTCTTTCTTAAATTAACTGATGATCGTTGATCATTGATAAAGTTTTTTCACCAGTACGTATAAAGTATGTTAGACAGTGAGTGAAAGCGGAATGTGATTCAGGGGAATACAAGAGTGTTAGTCAGGTAGTGTGTATTGATCATCAATCGACAACTATATCACTCGATTGCAAACAGCTGCTTCTCGTCACCGACTTTATAAAATATTCTATGGTCTCAATAACATAAATTATTCTGTATTGAAGGCAAACCTTTTTTCGTCATATGATTTACAAAGATTACGTACATTCTAGAGTAGCTATTTTCCTTGTTATTCCATCAGTATTGTCTTGTTTCCTGATAGATAAAATAATTCTATAGTTACCCGCTTCAGCGTTATTGTATATACGCGATGTGGTGTAAAGTTATGTTAATTTCTCAACATGAAAAATGAAATGGGGTTTAACGTCCTACTGTTGAGCTCCATCTGGGCTAAGGAAGTCGATAATACGCCATGTGCAGTGTGCTATGAGGAAAAGTTTGCACGGACGGCGACGCAATTTCCCTCTGCCAAAGGATCTTTTACGTGCACGCCAATGTGTACACGGGCCTTCTGTTTCCGTCTCATCCGAGCGACAGCTGTTCTTGTCAGGCCCTTCGTCCTGCATCACTGACAAGGGGAAACTGCGCAGGGAAATCTCGAAAACTTTCTCGGCCAATACCAGTAGCGAACCCACAACCACCACTGAATCATCGTGGCTCCCCAGAAACAACAAGCACGCTCTCCATCATTTATGACACTATTAACAGCTGAATGTATTTGTGTAATGTAGTTATTCAAATCCTAGATAGTTTTAAAAACACTATATTTCAATTTGTTTGAGAACGTAATACATAATACAGACTGTTGCCAAGCGTATTTTTCCAATCCGTATCACGTACGCGTATCGTCACGTGATACGTTGCGTCAATGCTGTTTTAGAGTTTTGACAGATTTTCGCGCCGCGTACTTTTGAGTAGCAGAGGTGAGTTTTATTACAGCATGATTTCAGTTATATATCAAGATCACCATCAGTACTAGTCAAGTGCTTAGCCTGCAAATTCCTGGAGGGAGTAAAGTCGCTTGACAGTTATCTATCAAGATAACCATGTACTAGTCAAGTCAAGTGCTTAGCCTACAAATTTCTGGAGGGAATAAAGGCGCTTGACAGTCGCCGAGCTATGAAATAAAATTTAATGTTGAATTTTATTAAAAATCTTCGACTTCGACGCGACTGCAATTTTTGGTTTCATTAACGTATTATTTTAAAAGGTTTATATACCTTTACCCTACAGAATTACACCATTCACAGTTTTGCATGGTCCCAACTCCCTAAATTTAGCACATAAATCAACCAGCAGACAGACACCAAAGTATGGAAATTCAGAGAAAAACTCATCAAAAATAATGGAAATTCAGAGAAAAACTCATCAAAAATAATAATTAAGTTAAAGTCTTAATCACATATACAAACTTTCGTGTTCTAGAATACACATAGATTCATTGAAACCCCATGGCACAACATTTCAGCATCAAGAATTGAAGTAGCAAAAAGACGGTAAAAAGTCGACGGAGTTAAACGGAACATAGATCCGTATGCAAACTTCGATATATGTTGTCGTATCCGTGTGCCGTATCACGTATGAGAAATACACACATTAATGACGTCACACGCAAAATAGATACGGATACCTGATACAGGCCAAGAATTTACACTTGCCTAAAGTCTCTATTTAGTTAGTTGCTCGGCCCAAATGTAGAAGATTTTAAGGGATTTTAACACAGTTGTATTCTCCAAAATATTATCTTGATTGGCGCTTTAATAAACTACCAGGAAGTAGAAAATGACCATGGATCATGTAAGTACAAAGTATCCAGCGCCTACCCATGGCATATATTTAATGATATATCACATCGTTACAACTAAATCCTCTACAAAACCCGGGTTTTAACCACATCGTGACAGATAAAGACTATCTACTGTAGTATTAATCATTAAATCCCACCATTCATGACCGGAATCACCATCTTGACATTTTATTTTTACATACACGGATGGTAGGATGTGGGTCTATGATGTCGCCCATATCCACACGTCCATCCGCCCATCAACTTTTGGCTTACTAAAGAGAGAATATTTACAGTTATATACCTATAACGGTAAAATTCTTTGATCTTTGAGGTATATTCTATGCCTGGAATAAGGTCGGGCGGCTTTGGATAGTGAGGAATTTGGGGTTATTCTTCTGAAACTATTTCTTTAAACCTGTTACAGGCTATTATTTCAGGGTAGGTTATTTCTTTTCAATACGAAAATATAATATAAAGGTTTTTTTCTTCTTACTGGAATTCTCACTTTACGTACATGTAAGCATATCCGGTTTATAACAAGCTGGAGAGGAAAGGCTTCTGAAAAAAATCGCCTTTCTCCGGTTATTTTCGTCAGTCTCTCTTTCCGCGGCATAACCCCAGTCTCGTGCTTTACCCTACACATAGCTTTTGGTTCAAATTTGGTGGGAAGCATTGGGGTCATAAGCGGACGAAGCTGATCGGTTATCATAACCCCGTGGAATTACCCGCATCTTTCCAAACACCCTGTTACAGACGACGTTTCAATAGGTTCGTTTTCAGATGTGAAATGAATGAAATTGGAATTCACAGAAGTATTAAGAATCCTTGTGGTCAACATCTAGAGATTTTTTTATTTCGCATGATAATATGCTGTTGTCTGCTGCTATAGTCCGAGATACCCGAGTGCAGAACTTGACGTGGAGTCCACGTAACGTTATTCTGTCGTCTTAGCGTTACTCTCTACCACAGTGCTTCTCAACCGGGGTCCATGTGCACCCCCAGGGGTGAATTCGAAATGCTCGGGGGTGAAATTTGAAAAAAGGGGATATTGGGGGTGAATTATACACAAAGGGGTAAATTTTATAAATAGGGTGAATTTGCATGAATTGCTCGGTAAGATAGATCGTCGATCGCTTAGTTTAAGACCCTTGTTCAAAAACACCAAGCACAAGGTGCTCACTAAACAAGGGTCATGACATCTCCATTGTGCATTTAATGTGTAAATCCATGGCATCTGTTCATTAAATATGTGTTTGAAACCATACCTAATTAGAGTGTTTCAGTTTTTACTTTTAATTATTAGATGTTTTCTTAGTGCCAGGGGTGAATAGTGGAGAAAATATTTCTCAAGTGGGGAATTGTATCATAAAGGTTGAGAAGCACTGCTCTACCCCATATTCATCGTTTTAAAAACGTCTAATTTTAATCCGATTGTCGCATGCCGCGTGGAGATTTTTACTGGGAATCCGCCAACAAGATGACACATCAAACACAGAAAGGACTTGCTGTAGTATTTGCGATTTTGTAGCATCTCCCTGGTGTATTTGACAATTAGCACATTGATGTGAATTATTTAAATGTAGAATGTAAGTAAAGATGGGGAGTTAGCATGGGGGTTAGCAAGTGTTAAGTGATTCCTTTATTGTGTTAATTGATTTAGCATTCACGCTATACCTCGTCCACAAGAACAATCCTACGATCTATTAGTCCCATCAATCACCTTTACAATATGCAGACAATCTCAAGGACGGGGATAAATCTGTAAGACGACACACCAACACCGCTCACGGGGCTTCCACATTACTCGATAACAAATTGGAAGTCTTTCAGACAATTGGAACACGCCAAAGTTTAATGGGAGTATTTATGAATTCAGTAAAGGACCCCCAAGGACTTCCTAGTGATAACAAAACCATCTAATTGGTTGTAATTTTTAAAAAGTGTCAAATATTTAATCCATCAGAAACAAAAGAGAATAATTAGTAAGATTTTAATATCACACGAATAATTATATTAATTCCCCGCAGCCACGGTGGCTTAGTGAGTAAGACGCTGGCTCGCGGATTCGATCCCGGTTATGGCTGAGAAAGACCAGTGTTCATATGACGAAAAATCGAGATACCGTGTACACATTGACTTGCACGTAAAATATATCTTTGCAACGGGAATTTGATATAAGAGTAGGCCGTAGTGCCGTGGTCATGGCAGTAAAATTCCCCGCCTAGCATGCCCATCATCATTAATCCAGTCGGAGCGGAACCTTAAACGCTAATTCATTTCATCACATTTCTTATTTGTCTCATAGCACACTGTATGGCGTCCGCTCGTCTTCATTAGTCCAGTCGCAGCAGAGCAGTAGGACGGTAAACGCCGTCATTTATACCCCATCTCGTTTATTAATATGGTTTACAAAGCTAATGATTTATGTTGTATATTTATGACATTAAACAAGAGTCCAAATGGGATTTATATCCTACAGGACATGTTAGCGGGAGGGGCAAGTTGACTGACGCGCGTGCCATTGGTCATAAGCTCTCACACCAGCTTAGCTAGGTGATAATGAGTAGGATTACGTGTCCATTGGCACAGAAAGGTGTTACGCCCCATTTCAACTCTAAACTGGGTGGGGGCGAATGGATAAAGCGTGCACGTTGGATCATAATAGTCCGGAGGTCGGGGCCGAGAACCCATTTTTATTTGATATATGTTTCTCGATGGATGTTTGTTAGATGGGGTCCCCTTGATTTTTCCAGGGTGGGTGTGGTCGTGTCACCCTTTGGGAAAATTAATTATTCAAGATGGCGACCAAAACTAGCGAGAAAAATACAAACACATCATAGGTCGTGTAATATATCATTTTATAGGTTTTCAGGGTCGCTGAACACGAAATCGGGCATATTTTTAACAACCGACAAAGATATTCAAAATGGTTTCCGAAAATGGCGGCGTGGGTACAAGAATTTCATATTTCTCCCTGCTTTCAACGAAGCACGACAATCGAACTTGAAATAGAGAATAGGTAGAAACCAAGCAGTGGCTCCTAAACTTGAGCCTACCTTCAATTAAATGTATAAGTATGCTTTTCAGCCCTGGAAGTCGATCCACCAGACGTAAGTCAACTAGGGAGTGAGGATTCTTACAGTCTAAAAAATCACTAGTGTCCAGAATGGTACCAGATGGTTCCTAATGTTCTGAAAAAAGTTATAAAAGTTATAAGTCAGTCTGAGCCGCTATGTCAAAGCAGCCGTTTTGTGTCTGTAAAATGTCAGATTTACCATGTTCCGATTTTTGTTGTTGTTTCAATTCAGACAAATACTTCAATTCCGTCGCATTTGAAATTGGAACAAAGGATAGTGATGATGAAGAAGATGATGAAAATGACGCAATATGATACATTAATATTAAAATTGCTTTGGTTATATATTTCATATATCGTATCTTTTTGTTACTTATAGTTTAAGCTAAATTTGAAATTTCTGGAACGATTTATCAAAAATCCAGCTGTGTGAACTTTACTTTTCTATTTTCCGCCTTAACGGTGGGTCTAATGTTAAAAAAGATGCCCAAATTCGCGTTAAGCGACACCCAAAACATATAAAACGATGTATTACAAGACCTAGTATGACGAAATATGAAATTCTTGTACTCCTGTCGTCATTTTTGGACGCCATTTTGAATATCTTCGTCGGATGTTAAAAATATGCCTGTCGTCGTGTTCAACGACCCTGAAAACCTGTAAAATGATATATTACACGACCTAGGATTTTGAAAAATGATTTTTTTGTATTTTTCCCGCCACTTTTGGGTGCCACCTTGAATATTTAATTTTCCCCAAGGGTGACACGACCACACCCAGCCTGGGGAAATCAAAGGGACCCTACCTAACAATAATCCACCGAGAAACATTATATATCAAGGAAAAGTGGGTCCAGTCAAAATTTGGTATTTGACGTCCCGACTATAAGGTGGATCATGTGGCGTGGTGTCGATTTCCCGCTTGTACGTGGCATGGAGTAATCACACTGCTAAAGAGAGCAACGCGTAAGCGAATTATTGAAATATAATTGAACCAAGTTAGTCCCGAAATGACCTATATTGTGTCGAGTGGACGTTAACCCACCCACTCCTTTCTCTCTCTCTCTCTCTCGTTCTCTCTCATTCTCCTACACAGCGATCGACACCAGTATACGAGAAGTGATAACAGATAAATTGTTTTTTCAACGGTAATCAACAAAAGTAACTTCTATACGAAATAAAGGGTTTAATCAAATGTAATGAAATAGGGTTTAAATCCCCAGTGTTCTGCCCTGAATGGGCTAATGAAGAAGGCGTTTAATCAAGATATTCGTATGTAAGAGTTAGAACAAAAACTATAATGTTTGTTTTTATTGGTAGCTATCTACTGAAATGTTATTAGTTTTACAGTGGATTGGCTTACCAATAATTAGTCCTCTGATCATGATAAAACCAGTAAATAGTTTAACTTATTTCTTTATCCTTCAAATGTTTCGTTATACATTCCGAGATCAAATTAGACCTATTAATGATATATAATTGTTTAATTAGTTAATCTAAGGTTGATCCATGGGGTGGTTAGAATTTCTTTGTTGAAAAACTCGAATTTGAATGTTCTCTTAACTTAACTTTTATAAACTGACATGAAATAAAATAGGGTTTAAAGTTATCTTTGAGTTAAAGGTAAATGGATTGGGGTTTAACCTCCGATTGGGAGATGTGTGCTATAAGGCAAATTTTGTCCGGACAGTGGTGCTACGGCCTACTCTTGTTTCAAATTCCAACTGCAGGGGTGCATTACATGCATGCCTTGTGTGCACGAGACCTCTATCGCCCATTGCGAATGTTTGTTTGGCCTTGCGTCTTCCGCCACTGACAAGCGAAAACTGCGCTTGAAAATTCCAAGGTTGTTGCTCAGTCAACCTCCGTAGCGAACCAGCATCTCACTCACTAATCTTCCGACCACGCAACAAAAACAAGGTAATTTCGGGACTAACATATGGTTTAATTTCATCTAGATAATCCATGTATGTGTGCGGGGGGGGGGGCATTTGGAGGAAACTGGAAGACCTAGAGAAATCCACGGAGCGAAAGGAGGGGGACGTATGGTAAGGAGAATTAAAGTTGGGTGTAAGTTTTGTGCTTGTCACTAATCAGGTTCGGTGCGGGTGCTGGCCCATAATGTTCTTTGACACAGACTGTAGCACAGACATGCGTCTAGAAGTTTGGATAAGACGGAAACCAAAGTTCGTGTTTGTCATAGGAATCTCGTAAAGATCCTCTGACAATTGCCTCGTATGCCAGATGTTAAAGTAGCCAAGTCTCTAACTCAATATCATCAAAAGTCGAATTATTTGTCAATTTAAATCAACATTGATACTGTGATCTTACCGGGAAAAAAAGGACTGGGGATATCCAATAGTTAAGACAAAAAAGAAATTAGCATTGGTACACGAATCGTGTACCATAATGCGTTTCAGCCCCAGTTATAACAAGAGACTCGAGGGACGAGGCTAAACATATCAAACCAAATCAAACGGCGTATGTAGACTGGAATAACCAGACGCTATAAATTTGCGCTTGGTTTAGACTGCTGGCTTATTTCGTCGAAAATAACTGATTTGAAATTAGAGTAAAAACGGAAACCATTGAATATAAATCAGTTTACATTCATATTACAGTATTTATGCGTTACGACCCACTTCGGTCAATTTCTAGGTCCAAAATGTTACCGATTCACCTCCATTAAATCCCATTCCTGAAAGCACCTTGATTTTGTCGATTGATCTCTAAACACGATTTCATTTGATCTATAACCACATCGTGAGTAAATAACACAATTATTCCGTATATACGACAAGATTTTAATGTCAGTGATGACGGGAAATGTTCAATACCGAACTTGATATGATAAACATGGGGCCTAATTAAATGTCAATTTATAGGTGAATGTCTTCAGAAATTGGATTTATTGACCATATAATTATTAAGCCGGATAAAAGACTTCTACTACACACGAGTCTCTCGATTGTCATTTAATTAGCATTGTCAGTCATCTAATACTGTCATCGACCAAGAAATGGCGGCTCTCGATATGTGTTAAGGTTTATGAACTTTATTAAAGATTATAATAACAACGGTATCGGCACTGGTTAGTAAAAGTCGTTAAATTTACGACTTGTTTTGAAAGAGAGAGAGAGCGAGAGAGGTAACTAGGTCATTTCGGGACTAACACATGACCTGGAGAAAACCCACGAGATTGGAAGGCGCTGTTTCATAAGGTCTGCAATAGAGTCAACTGGCGTGATAAGGATTTAGGGTTGCAAGTGACAAGGAGTTTTCTCAGGATCTTCAGGTTTCTTAGCACTGGTGCAAGCGAATTATTGAAATAAAATTGAACGATATTTTAGGGAAGTAGGCGGTGGCTAAGTGGGTAGGACGCTGGCTCGTTAGCCTGGAATTCGTAGATTTGCTAATCCGGACTCGCAATTTCTCTAAATTGTCGCCGCTCTGAAGGATCTGTAGCACAAACGGAACAGCACCTGTAAATGTATATCCTTGCAATTGGCGATTAATGAAAAACCTCGAATACAACAGCTTTCAGGGAAGGGTAAAACTGCAAAACACATTATTATATCAAAACAATAAAACTAACAGACGAAATCAAGCATCGATATATCTGAACAGCAATCTGATTAATACACAGATCTATATTTCCTTTCATCTTTTCTATATGTTCGATGGCCTACACCACATGAAGATCTAACCGGTTGTTGCGATAGGTCACGTCAGAGGTTACACGGGCAGCATTTGACCCTATGACGTCAGACATTTGATTAACCGTTTCACATCATTCAGAACACATCAATGTCGCAACATTGGATATTAAACTGATTGTTTGCATTACTAATGCTTAAAGAATTTCGAACTGTTGAAAGCTATTGAATTCAAATGTCAAAAATAAGGCACACAAACATTGCCATTATTTGTTTTCCAAGTGAATGACCTACATGTACAGGGCTAGCATGTGCTCAAGGTCAATCGCACTAAACTACTTGAGTTTTATTTGTCCGAAAGGCCCGACTCTTTCCCTAGACTGACTCTTTCTCTAGACTTTTGTTGATTTATTTCTCTATGGATGGCGGTAAGGGTTGATCCAGAACCAACGCGACGAGGCACTGGTGATTTGTAAAGAAATCTTCGAACCTTAAAAAAATTAGAGAATTTCAAAAGTGAAACCCCGTGTGAATTAGTTACCTTAATAAAGGTGTACCTTTAAGCTTTCTACCACTTGTATCTCAAAATGTTATACGATTCTTAATCGCACTTTGCCGACAGATGTAGAGATATCGATGCACGATAGGTCGTGTGTTTTGATACCCACGCTGGGGTTGCAAGCGGTAAACAGTTCCGCATTCCAACATTATTTAAAGGAGTTAAGTCTGTAATTCAGTTGTTTCCATAATTTTCGAAATTAAAAACACAAATAATGATGTTGTTCTCTTCCGCGAAACTATAGGATCCTAATATCCAATATTAAAGACACAATTAACAATTTATAATCAGTACACGAGTCGTGTACCCAATGTGGAAGTAATTAGTGAAGGCTGGTTCACAAACGACTAAATAATAATTAAAACGTATAGAATGCAGGCGTAAACGATTGTAGTTCAATTTAAACTGTTCACGTCTTCCACTGAACATAGTTGATTAGAAATTACCATATATTTGTTTTCAAAAATTGAATATAAACAACTTTACAAACATACATATTACATTCATATGTGCTTTTACAAAGAGAGAGAGAGAGAGAAATGAGGTTTAACGTCCATTCGACACAAACTAGATCATTTCGGGACTAACATATATGGTTTTAATTTTATTTCAATAATTCGCTTGCACGTAGGGGTATTAAGCAGTGGGAGGAAACCGGGTTGCTTTTACAACAACTTTTGTCTATTTTAAAGCTACAAAAACAGAGCCATATTTTTTCTCTCAAACATTGATTATAAATGACCATATATGCATTCATAATATATTACTAAGGACGTAACAGAAAATATAGATGATTTGGTCGGAATTCGCGTGAAATTTCCAAAAACCTTTGGATGAAGGATTTGAAGATTTAGACCTGTCCGTCGACCATCCCAATAATCATCCAAACGGCAGGGAAAGAGTCGATCTAGCATTTAATGCGATTTATTAAAAGAATTATTAAATGTTTGTGTAAAAAAAGGATTATTATAAACACGCTGTATGATGAATTAGATTGTTGATTAAACAATAATCACGGTTGATGGAGGAGAAACTAAAGATATAAAGACACTTAATAGATCATAAAATCTATACAGCAACACTCTCCTGTTATAGTTGTTCATATCACAGGGTACGAGGAAATAACACAAGTCATAAGGCCATTGCATACGGATCAAGATTTAGGCGCGAACTATATGGCGACATCATTAAGTACAATGTGTACTTCTTTGCACGCAGGACCCATAAAGTCGTCGACAAATTTCCTCCAGAGGTTGAGCAAGACAAAATCAAATGGGGTTTAAAACTATACTGGTCTGCACCGATTGGGCTAAGGAAGACGTGCTATGAGGGAATATGGCCCAGGCAGCGGCGTTCAACGATGTACTTTTATGTGCACGCAACAAGGGGTCTGCACCTTGCCTCGCTGAGGACATGTAATTTTAGACTTAACTCGAAAATCCGGAAGCTGCTATAACAAAACAATTCTATAATTCATTCACCCCCGCGATCTAACCAGGAACCTACAAATTAGCGATCCACTGAAGCGAACACTAGATCGAAGACAGTCTAGCACACATGACGATATGTCTGGATTTTGTGTTAAGAGGGTTTAGCTCTGTTTACATCTTTAGACCTTGACGAAATCTGACGCGCTAATCCTAAAAGAAACCACACATGACGCCTACGTGATTTACGTCAACATCTGTGTCAAGCGCAGTATAAAGTACATATGTATCGGCGTGCACAGGACCTCTGAACCTCATCGATATGTCCTCCCACGGGTAGAACATGACAGAACGAAATGAAGAAAGCTATTTCTACAGGCTCTTCGGCGATAATCGCCAAACTGATCCCGCAGTGAATATTCGTTTGGCCGCTACAATCACTGATAAGCATGACATCGACGAGGCTTAATGAGTACGGCATATTAACTTTTTTACTCCGACAAATTAAATTCTCAAACATATTTTTGAGGTAAAAGAAAAATAAATAAAGACGTTTAAAGTATTTGTGGTTAAAAAATATTTCCTATTTAGTGTAAATGAGTATTAAAATGAGTAAAATGCATCATTTTGCCCGAAGCAGTTAGGTGTTAAGTAAATATTGCACGAGCCGTTGAGCCAATGACTAAACGCCGTGCTGTAGGTAAGGCACGTGTTGTGGACAGTCATCTGTTACAGAGATAATTCGTAAGTAATTCTCTGTGAAAAAGATTGGATAATCGGGTGTATACAAAAATTCTGAACTGGTTTTGACGTAACGATGCATTATTCAAGAGCTAAATTTATCTAATTCAGAACATTTGTTTCGCCTTAAATGTAATATAAATCATTAATTAGATATTTATTAACACGCCCCGCTGAAGTTGAAGTAATTGGGCTGACATTTGCAGCTTATTCCCTTGTTAATATCTGTGTTAAGCTGCTACAGTGAGAATTGACGGTGGGTAACGGTGGCAAAGTGGATAAGGCGCTGGTTCGCTAGCCTGGGGGTCGGGTGTTCGATCCCTTCATTGGCCGAGAAAGTTCATCTCGATTTTCCGGCGTCATTTCCCCTTGTCTGTGATGCAGAAGGAGGGCCTGACAAGGACAGCTGCCTAGTCGTTCGGGTGGGACAAAAACCGAGGTCCCGTGTACACATTGGAATGCACGTAAAAGATCCCATGGCAGTTGGGATTCGAGTAGGCCGTAACGCCGCTGCCCGGGCAAAATTTCCCTCATAGCACACTGTATGGCGTATGTCCGTCTTCCATTAGCCCAGGCTAGGTGCAAAAGAGTAGGACGTTAAACCCCATTTCATTTCCCTGTATAAATCTTACATAATGCATCCTAAACTTGTGTGACCAAGAAAAGTTGTAGTAGCCTTTAGTGACCATGAAAGCTGCAGTAACCGTTATGTACCGTATCTTCATACGGGTGGGATGGAAACATCCAACAAATTTCAACAGCTTCTGCGATCATGTAAATGTTGAGTGGAAAGGTGTCCAATTTTATTGATTTCTCTTTTACTATATTGATAAACTAAAAATCAAATTAACATTACACAAAGGCAAAATCACAATATTGATACACACTTTCGTTTCAGTACATTTAATTAAAAGAACTTTATCACCCAATAACATATTTGACAGTAGATATCTCTTATATGATAAATTACATAATCTACTGCGATATCTCCTAGGGAGATATCGCTTTACATGAATTTGTTTGGTCAATTAAAAAAGGAACTACTTTCTTTTGTTTTAAAGAAACCATTTATTCTAAATAAAAAGTGACCTTTTTTGTTAAAAAGAAACAGTTTTGTATTTAATTGACCTTGAAGGAAGTACTGGGTCAATATATAAGACTTTGCAATAGCTAAACCGCTGTCAAAAACTGATGTATCACTACGCTTTAAAGTAATTAGATTCAGTAAAAGTGAAATCTATACCAAAGAATTATATTTATAAATTTGTGCATGTAAGAAAGGATTGTGTGATAAATAAAATCTCTAACTCGTGTTTTTTGATATCACGAAATATCAACACTCGTTGATATTTTTTAATATCAAGAAACACTTGTAGGAGATTCTCTTTGTCCCATCGGTTCACCGAAACACCACGTGAGTCTAGCTTAAAGGGTTGAAGACATAAATCGAAAACCAAAAAGACGCTTTACAGTACAAAAATACAATACTAACTGTTAGTTGCACTCATTTAACAATTTGGCCGTTTAAAAAATTGCATTTTATCTGATATCACTAATGTTCTGTGACTGTCGTTTGTCGGGGATCACGTGGGTACAACGCTAGTGCGCTGGAGGTCGAGAATCCATATTTTCCAGTCGGGGCCCCTCCTTGTCAGCGATGCAGGAGGGGGGGGGGCTGGCAAGGACAACTACTGTCTATTCGTTCGGATGAGTACACATTGGCGTGCAGGTATTAAAGATCCCTTGGAATTCAATTTAAGAGTAGGTCTTAGTGCCGCTGCACGGGCAAAATGTCCCTCATAGGATACTGTATGACGTATGGCCGTTTTCATTACCCCACTCATTTTAGTAGTTTGTCTGTTCTGGGTTGGCGCTACACGAGGGCTGTCCCGAGGTTGAAATGTGAAACTTCCAATCAATGCATCATTTTGAGGTTAAAATATGGTGATGTATATGGGTAACGCGTACCGTGGAGTAAGATAGGCTAGAACTTGTGAGCAACTATAGGTAGGTGGCGTTGGCCTCCTGCTTCCGGTGTCAGAGTTACGGACACAACCTGCTCAGCACCGTGTTATCCGCTAGTTCACTTATATTTTCGATGTACACATTGGCGGGCACGTAAGAGATCCCTCGAAAGTTGCAATTCAGTGTAAGAGTGGGCACAACTTCCCTCATAGCTCACTGTGTGACTTATGTTCCTCTTCATAGGCCCATTCGGAGCAGAAAACTAGAACGTTAAACCCCATTTCATTTCATTTCTTATATTTTTGTATCTTCTATTTCACCCGTCTTCCAGTCTGATTATAACGCGAGATCCTACTTCGTTTTTTTTATAGTTCAAAATTTCGTTTTACTTGTACATGTATTTACTACACTAGAATATAGAAGAGTTGTTATATAACTGATTGATGTGAGGTACCCAGAACCATGGGTATCCCAGTACAAATTTCAACGCTGATTAGTAAATCAAAAGGCTGACGTCATATAGTCAAAATCCGCTCGGGTGACCCTTGACCCGACCTCCCACTATAACTGGTGAGGTCTTCATGTAATGAACCTGTCCAACCTCGTGGGTTTTCTCCGGGTACTCCGGTTTCCTCCCACTGCTAAAGACCCCTACAAGCAAGCGAATTATTGAAATAAAATTAAAAACAATATGTTAGTCCCAAAATGACCTAGTTTGTGTCGAGTGGACGTTAAACCCCATTTCTCTCTCTCGTGTAGTGAAGGCCATGAAAAGCATAAAACAAAAAGAAATATACATCTGTATCTTAATCACATTGTGCGTCGTTATTAGCAGATACACGTTTTTGATATTTTAAAATGAATATCACAAATATATATAAAATAAAAACTGTTTTAACGAACGGAATAAACTACATATAAGATATTAGGAATTCCTATAACCACAGGAAATTATTGGTCTTCCAGTTGTTAGTGCGAGCAATAAGTGGTAAAATTAACACAAAAATCTTCTGGTGTTAATTTCCGCTCGAAATAATATGAAACAGAAATTTTACATAAAGTGGTTTCATTTCTTTTTAAAAGTTTTCCAATAATACAAACGCCCTATATAATATTTTGAGGTCAAGCTAGTGCCGTAGATGTCCACATCATGCAGGATAATAGAGACTGACAGTGAGCTGTGAGGACTTTCCGCGTATTCTCTGTAGGTAAAGCACGAGACTGGGGTTGTGTTGGGGAAATGAAGGGTAATTTTGCCCGGGCAGTGGTACTAAGACCTACTCTTATATCGAATTCAAATTGTCAAGGGATCGTTTACGTGCACGCCAATGTGTACACGAGACAGCTGTCGTTGTCAAGCCCTCCGTTTTGACAAAACCTGAAATAATGATATAGTCACGGTGGCTTAGTGGTTAAGGCGCTATCCTGGAGGTCGGGTGTTCGATCCCTGCATTGGCCGAGAAGTTCATCCCGATTTTCCGGCGTGATTTCCCTTGTCAGTGATGCAGAAGGAGGGCCTGACAATGACAGCTGCCTAGTCGTTCGGATGGGAAGAAAAACCGAGGTCCCGTGTACACATTGGAATGCACGTAAAAGATCACTTGGCAGTTGGAATTCGATATAAGAGTAGGCCGTAGCGCCGCTGCCCGGGCAAAATTTCCCTCATAGCACACTGTATGGCGTATACCCGTCTTCCATTAGCCCAAGTTAGGTGCAAAAGAGTAGGACGTTAAACCCCATTTCATTCCATTTCATTAGTCCAATCGGACATTAAACCTTGTATCATTTCATGTTTCGTAAATATTCAAATATTGTAGTTATTATAAAATGGACAAAAGGCACAATATTTTCCAGGGCTATAGGTTGCAGATGATTTCAAGTTGATCATAGAACGGATGTTATCTTTCTGTGAACATGACACGTTGGATTAGTCTAGCGTAAAGTTGATTGCCTCTCTAAACTATTATTAGCCATGATAAGACCCCAAAACTGCTTTATTACATTCTATTGAAGAATGATGGATGAAGAACATTAAGAATCATCGCTGGTATAAGATAAGATTCAAATGATATTTAACCGAATATTGGTAGGATATAATCTTGTAGAATCATGATAGGATACGTCGTTACTACTTTTTTCGTTTGGACTAAAACTTATAATTAACTTCCCCAATTGACGTCACTGCTTATTTCATGCCATGTCGGGGCCTAAAATTCTTTTTATCCTTACACATTATAATGATCTAATCTTCGCTGAACCGCTAACTCGATTAAAACTGTATGCCAAGAGTATTTGGCTAGGACTTGCGATTGTAGGCGGATCACTTGGATCTCATCTCGAGATCTTCAATACACTCAAGACCTGAGCGAAGTCGCAAATTCAACATATTTTATTTCATTTTACACGAAACCGTCAACAAAACTGGAAATTGGGACATATAGGCTAAATATTAAGGCTAAATATTAAGGCCACTTGCAGATTTCGCCAAGGTCACGAAATGTAAAAGTGCAAAAGTTATTTATGTTGTTTTCTCTCGCTTTCACATTTACCCATTTTGCATGGCAAGTTTTGTTACCCGTTTGGCTTAGATTATAAGGACGGGATTCTGTCAGCTTTTGTTAAACATTCGTGATTTTGAGGCGGAAAAATAAGAGAGTTAAGAGGATACAGCAGGAGCGGACAGTTACTCGTACGCTACTATTTCTAGTTTCCATATCTCAAGATTCTTTGGACTAATCCCATACATTCGTTTTGTCACATATTGTTCCATCTATTGTCCAAAGTGTTCAACCGCATTATAATGTGGGCAAGAGTCGGTCCAAGAGACGAAAAATGACATAAGAGTGAATGGGGAAAATAATGTGTCAATTTTACGATCGATATAGATGAATTGTCTCCCTTGGTATCAGTAACCTCCGGTTATTCCACAATCGACATTCCTTTATACATTCAAAGTAATGTTCGATGTGGGTGATTTTGCGGATGAAAGGGGTTACCTACACATTATAGGTGTTATCCGGTCTATAAGGTATGGATCATTAGATGTGGTCCACTCAACACAAACTAGGTCATTTCGGACAATCATATGGTTTAATTTTATTTCAATAATTTGCCTGCGCGTATAATAGGGTTCTTTAGCAGTGGGAGGAAACCAGAGGACCCGGAGAAAACCCGAGGCTGAACTGGCGACCCTATTCCTTGTCACGTAAAACACCGGGGAATGGAAACCACGCCAGTTAACTCAGTGACAAACCTTATGATACAGCGCTCACGCGCTAACCGTTCGCCCCCTCCCTCCACCCCACATCTAAATATAATGGCTGTAGTCAATTGATTACCAACGGAATAGGCTAAATAGAATAAAGAAGATGTATCGCCATGTTGGTGTACTAAGGGCGGAGTGTGTCATCTACACCAATTTTGATTGATGGGGTCTGTAATGTTTTCCGCGCCTTTCGTCCCTCATTTAAACGACTATAACATAGTCGATCGGATTGAACGAAACCCCATGTTCCCGTTGATAGGAGCCCTTGACAGTTGCGATTCGATACAAGAGAGTGTCGTAGTGCCCGTGTCCGGGCAAAGTTACCATCATAGCACACGGCTTGGCAAAAACCCCTCTTTATTGGTCCATTCGGAAAAGGTGAGCAGACCACGGGTAAATGGAATCCCGATTGGAAAATCCCGTAGTACTTAATCGGCAAGCACATCGATTGAACGCAGTAGTGTCTGTTTATTGAACTGACTACTGTTTAATCGATTAGTACGCATAGCTAATTTATCTTCTTGGACACCGCACACACTTAATTCATTTGCTGTATTCGCCTATCCAACCTCGTGGATTTTCTCCATGTCCCCTGATTTCCTCCCTGCGCTAAAGTGCTAAAGATCACTACGCGCGCACAGGTAGATTATTGAAATAAAATAAAATTCAACCATGTGTTAGTCCCGAAAAGACGTTACTCTCTCTCTCTCTCTCTCTATCTCTCTCTCCGTGGGTTGGGATGGCCTAGTGGTCTAGAGAGACGCGATTCGATCTTTAGCTGGCCAGTCACCTCTGGCTTGCGGCTATGGTTTTGATCCCTGGTGTGAGCGTATGTGGCATGGAGATAGGGGCGCCTTTCCAACCTCGTGGGTTGCCTCCGGGCACTCCGGTTTCCTTCCACTGCTAAAGACCCCTACGCGTAAGCGTATTATTGAAATAAAATTATACCATATGTTAGTCCCGAAATGACCTAGATTGTGTTGAGTGGACGTTAAACCCCATTTCTCTCTCTCTTCTCTCTCTCTCTCTCTCTCTCATTGCATTGTATTCTTCTATGATGTTGCTGATTGATGAACAATGGGAGACAACTGTTCTATTTGTGAAGAAACTTGACATTGGACAGTGGTTATTATTTTACGTAGCACAAATTCACCCAAGAGAATATATCCTAGAGAAAATATCCTAAATGTAACTCTAAAGCAAACCTGTAGACAATATATGGAAAATAATTTACAGTGAGTGTTATTTTGTAGTATTATATCTTCTGCTGTACTATTATAGCTTTTTTCTACTATATTATATAGTATATATTTTGTCATTCTTTTATTTCAATATTTAATCTTTGTCCGTTTTTCAAATGTGTTTCATGTATATGCTTTAGTTTTGTGAAGTCCCGATACTCCATTTAAAACAACAAAACAACATGAATAACTTCCAAACTATAATATCTCTAAAAGGGGAGGGAGAGAGGGGGGGGGGGGTAAATGGGGTTAAACGTCCACTCGACACAAACTAGGTCATTTCGGGACTAACATATAGTTCAACTTTATTTCAATAATTCGCTTGCGCTTAGGAGTCTTTAACAGTGGGAGGAAACCGGGGTACCCGGGGAAAACCCACGAGGTTCGACAGGCGACCCTTTTACCTGCCATGTACAACCGGGAATTCGAAACCACGCCAGGCCGTATGATACAGCGCGCGCACGCTAACCATTCGCCGCCCCCCTCCGATCTTTAAAAAGAACATAAGATAAAAAAAACTGGCTTAATAACGTTTAATTTTTACAAAGATATGTATAAAAAAATTTCATCGGTCAATGTTGCTCCTTCTGATAGGTATAGCGCCAGAGGGACTGACACCAAAGAGAGATGTAGAGGATGTACATTACTTAGTAACCATCACAGTTGGAATTATATAATAAGAAAACAAATCCATCTCACAAAATTAGATTGACCAAAGAGAAGATTGCTATAATAATCGATAATCGCAGTGACTCAGTGGGTGGGGCGTTGGATCGCTAACTAGTAAGTCCGGGGTTCACTGCCGGTCTTGGTCGAGAAAAACAACAGGTTCCGTGTACACTTGGCATATGTAATTTGAAATAAAAGCAGGCCGTAAGGCCTCTACCTGGGGAAAATGTTCCTCATAGAACACCGTATGGTATATGACCTTTGTCATTAGCCCGACTTTAAACACCATTTCATTGTGGGCATAATTTTTAAATGGCATTTCCCACTGTTTTATCACTAATTTTATTCTAAAAGGACGACATTAACAACAGAAACCTCTCAATTTCCTACTAAATGTCTTATAATGCGTATGTCGCGTCATAAACAGGGGTAAAATATCATTGCTTTTAATACAATATTATATTATTGATTTTCAAACCTTAAAAGTTCTATAATTGTCATGCTGTCATATGATATTTTACGGGATGGCATTTATAAACGGTCGCAGTTTTAATGAATATCCGGAATGATGAAACCTCAGAGTCTATATTGCTTCATTGTTTCAGTTTGTTTGACTCACGCTTCGATATCTGTCTTGGATGGGGCAACAAAACGCAACGAACTTCCGTGTACATACCGGAATGCACGTCAAAAGAAGAATGCTCAGCAGATAGAATTTGTTGTAAGAGTAGGCCGTAGCGCCACTGTCTGGGTAAACGTTGCCCTCATAGCAAACTGCGTTTGCCCAACCGGAGGACTGTAGGACGCTAAACCCCATTCTACTGTTCAACCTCTCTCTCTCTCTCTCCCTCTCTCTCTCTCTGTTATTTGATCTGATCTGCCTGTACTTGATGTAGGACTTTGTCTTTTCTGTTCGTTCCTGTATTGCGTTATCTTGTATACTTTAATCAACGAATCACGATTGACTACAATAAAACGTAGAAATGCCTTATGTAATCTATAATAACATGTGCAGCTTCAAAAACAAATTTTTAATGAGTGAAATATAACATCATGTCGTTTTTGATTTTTGTTTATTTCCGCGAATAATAATCTAATGACATCCGTTGTGTTTTAATGAGTTGGGCACGACATCCTTTGTGGTGTTTTTCTTTTATTCCAAACATAATGAATAATCTCATTTGAATTATTTTACAAATATGTACATAATAATAAAGCTATTTTAAAACACCTCGTCCATCATCAGTTTAACATCTAATCGGGCTTTTACTCTATACTGCCAATGGAGGAGAATTTTGCCACAATACCGGCTTATCAGGGGCGGATGCAGAGAGGGGGGGGGGTCCAAACCCCACCCTGCTCAGCTACATAAAAAAAAATAATGCCTTGCATCAATGAAATTACACCACAAAGTGATCCTACATCATTATAAAAATGATTTCTCTGTTTAAAAAGCTCAATTTGTATGTATGTATGCCTATGTAATTTAGAGACGATGATGGCAGATTTCGTTAACTGAAACCTGGCATCTTCCCCTCGATCAGTCATTAAGTCAACGATGACAAATGTTTGTCTAGATGGAATTTGTTAGTTTCACTTTATTGGACTTCAATTTACTGGTTTGGTTTTAGAAACTTGATACACGAACCAACATATTAGATTAAGAGAGAGAGAGAGAAATGGGGTTTAACGTCCACTCGACACAAACTAAGTCATTTCGGGACTAACATATGGCTTGCGCGTAGGAGTCTGTAGCAGTGGGAGGAAACCGGAGTGCCCGGAGGTAACCCACGAGGTGGAGAAGGGACCCCTATATCCATGTCACATACGCTCACACCAGGGATCGAAGTCACAGCCGCAAGCCAGAGGTGACCGGCCAGCTAGAGGTCGAAGCGCGGCACTCTAGACCACTAGGCCATCCCAACACCCCTTGTTAGATTAAACAATTGTAATAACTTATATGGAGGGCCACGGTATGTCAGAGGGTAAAAAGTTGGCTCGCTAACCTGGAGGTTCCGGGTGTAATCTCGTGTTCACCGGAACTATCCGGCGTCGTTCCCCGTTTTCACTGGTGCGGGGTTGAGGGCATGGCAAGGGACACCACATAGTCGTTTGGATGGAGAGTACATATTGAAGTGTATGCAATTGATCTTTCAACAGTCAAAATTTGATTTAAGAGTTGTCCGAGTACAATTTCCCTCATAGCACACTGGAAGCATTGGCGAATGCCCGGATTTACTCGCCCAGTTGAAGCAATAGCACGTCAAGTCCAATGATATAAGTGTTATTAAAGTAAGATTCATTTGTTTTACAGCCTATCCATTCGAATTTACCAGGCTTTGGTTATAATATTAGTCTCGGTATAGGTGGCGCTTCGGACATAATCTCACAAAAATTGGTTAATCTTTTATGATATCTCTTAATGAAATAACTAATCTAATAAGGTCTTGTCAGAATTAGTTTCTGTTCGTCTTAATTCACTCTCACAAAGTTAGGAGTTCGGAAACTTGCTTTATAAAGACAAACATATCCATTGCTTTTACAATAGAAGTGGAATATTCGTACTTGTAATTCTTTTATAAGGTAATCACGTAGTCATAATTACTTCGTGAGATTGTTACTTTGTATTTGTAGTAGTTGTCTTTGAATCCCAGAGCAGAACAGTAGGTCGTTAAACCTCATTTCATTTCATTTCTTGAGTATTGTCAATTCAATTTATCTTATATCCAGTGCATTTTGTTGTACCTACAATGACAAAGTACGCGTGACCGGGCGCACTGAAATACACGATTGATGTGATTTTCAAAAGAAACAATAGCGACGTATACCATCTTTCTACCTGAATAACAAGCTAGTATCGAATAACAAATTACTAGTTAGATATAGATTTAAGAGTAATTATAGGGGAGAGAGCGAAATGGGGGTTTAACTTCCACTCGACACAAACTAGGTCATTTTGGGACTAACATATGGTTTAATATTATTTCAATAATTTGTTTGTGTGTGGATGTCTTTAGCTGTGGGAGGAAACCGGAGGACCCGGAGAAAACCCAGAGGTTGGACAGGCGACCCCAGTCCTTGTCACACACAATTGAGGAATCGCAAAACCACGCCAGTTGACTGAATGACAGACCTACTGACGTAACGCGACGAATCTAACCATACCACCATCCAACCCCCTCATTTCGATAGCACGACCAAGACCAAAAGTAATTGGCGGCTTTGCATCCTTAATTTTCTTTTATCCGACCGTGGGAATGATACAATGAGAGTCGTCTGAGAATAATAAACAATGTTTGAATAATGTATGATGTAAGGACAAAGACTTATGGATATTTTCCTGTCTGGAATAAAAATATAACTGACATCTTTAATAGCTAAATATTGTCATGATGGAAGTTACTAATCATTCGCATGTATTGTATTTCATAAGATATCCTGTTGGTGGGCGTTGAATCATCTGGGTCAGCCAGATCCCAGACATCAGCAGGTTTATATTTTAAAATCAGAATATAAATATACACTTATGTTACCAGTGAATAAATCATTTATAAGATGTAGTCGATATCCGTTAGATGGCGCTAGGCAGGGTAAGCCTACTTTTCCGGACACCTGTTACCACTGTTTGTCGTTTATTTTGTACACGGGGAGCATTCCATTTGCTGATTACACTAGATTGCCTATAACGTTTTTTTAGGACTTCGAATTCTGTCTTATGTTTTGGATTGTTCGTACTTGGTTTTATTTTATTTTGTTTTATATTTACCGAGAACATAACGGAAAACAATGCGAATAGCATAGAGGTTGTAGAAGACGCTATTCTAGTGTTATAGTCTGACCTGATGATAATTTATGGTTTATCTGGCACTGCTTACTTAATGTCAGATAATGGCCACCTATTGCCATGTTACAGCAATAATAAATGACAGCTAATCGAATCAAAATTAACATCGTTCTCACGCCTCCATTCCAACAACAGACTAAATGAGAGAATGAGCGAGAGAGAGAGAGAGAGAGAGAGAGAGAGGGAGGGAGAGGGGGTAAGAAATGTGGTTTAACGTCCACTCAACACAAACAAGGTCATTTCGAGATTACCACATGTTTCAATTTTATTTCAATAATTCGCTTGCGCGTAGGGATCTTTAGCAGTGGGAAGAACCCGGAGGAGCTGGAGAAAATCAACGAGGTAGGACAGGTGATCCCAGTCCTTGTCATTTCAACAGGGGAATCGAAACCACGTCAGTTGACGCCATGACAGAACTTATGATACAGCGCGCACGTGCTAACTCCTCCCAAAATACAATACGTATATGACGTGGCCACCAATATTAGGATTCAAAATTATCAATGAACCACAGGCACTTGAAGGGATTAAAATAAATTAAAATAAAACTTCTTACCACTGCTTAATACAAGAATACAAGGTAAGTCAGACGCCATCTTTGTTTTGACTGATTTACCATGTATCGTCTGATATCATCTCACAATACTCACTAGTTCTAACACTTCATGTCATTTTTATTGATTACAATTTTGACTACCAAAAAATAAAATTACAAGAATTGAAAAAGCGGGAGTATTTGTCTCCCGATCGGGAGCTCGGGAGATCAGGGGTGAAATCGGGAGACTCCCGCGAATTGCGGGAGGTATCACATGTATGCCTTCCGATGTAATTAAATTGGTCATTTAACACTGTTATTGATAACAAATCAAACTTGAACCGCTATCATTTATCGATGATCATCTTCCCGAGACCAGAAGTAACCCGATAAAGGTCAAACGAAGTCTGTATCACCCAGTCCCTTTATAAACCTATCATTACTCGATATGTGCATAGGAACTGGGTGATCAAGTCTCGCTCAACAGCGGCCTCGCTTCGTAAGTTCTATCACGTGATAAAGCCTATAAAGGGACTGGGTGATACAGACTTCTTTTGACCTTTTTTCGAGTTACTTCCGGTCTCGGGAAGTTGATCGTCGATAAATGATAGCGGTTCAAGTTTGATTTGTTATCAATAACAGTGTTAAATGACCAATTTAATTACATCGGAAGCCAAGGTGAATAATAATCAAATAAAGTCTCGTTAGCAATAAAAATGACATGAAGTGTTAGAACTAGTGAGTATTGTGAGATGATATCAGACGATACATGGTAAATCAGTCAAAACAAAGATGGCGTCTGACTTACCTTGTATTCTTGTATTAAGCAGTGGTAAGAAGTTTTATTTTAATTTATTTTAATCCCTTCGGGTGCCTGTGCAATGAACAGTTCATTTTAACACACAAAATAACACATCTTTTTGGCGTTTTTTAACCTTGATGGCATCTCTTGCATAAGCTCACATTTTCATATGGACGTATGTCCGTCCACGATTTGTTTGTTGACACTCTACACGTCACAATGTTTATCTGATATTGGTTATTTTACAATATTGTTCTAGAGGCGTGATATTTTCAACGGGGACAGATAATATCCAAGGATCTCGGTTCCTTTCGATACTCATGCATGTGAGACCGTAACATCCTGGATTATGACACCTGAGTTATTTTCTAGTATTGGTGACGAAACTAACTCATTCTTTAATTAATGATATTACTTGAACTTTTCTCTGGATATAGCTACCATCATTATCAACCTATTATTGGAATATAGAAACAGAAATTCACATATGCGCAACATTTTCCAATAATGTCTATTATTATGGCATTGTGACTGCAAAACAATTTCAGATGTTTTCAAACGCTGGAAAGGAAATGGAATGTGGTTTAACGACCTACTGTTCTGCTCCGACTGAGCTAATGAATCATATTGTCCGGGCAGCGGAACTATGTCCTGATCTTTTATGGCCAATGTATTCACGGCACCTCGGCGTCCCATCTATCCATGTCAGGCTCTTCCTCGTGCACCAATGACAAGGGGAAACCACGGCGAAAAAACAGTATGAACTTTCTCGGCCAATCCAGAGATCGAACACCCACCTCCAGTCTAGGGAGCAGGCAATTTAGCTACTTAGCCACCGCAATGAAATGAACTGGACTGGAATTGGGTTTATGGTCTTACTGTTCTGATTCAACTGGACTAACAAAGACTGTCATACGCCATGCACTCTGATATTGGGGAAATTGTGTTTGCCTGGCCAGTGGCGCTAATCTACTCTTATATAAAAATAAAATAAAACCAAGTACGAACAATCCAAACCATTAGACAGAATTCGAAGTCCTAAAAAACGTTATAATAATGTAATCAGCAAATGGACTGCTCCCTGTGTACAAAATACACGACAAACAGTGGTAACAGGTGTCCGGAAAAGTAAGCTTACCCTGTCTGGCGCGCCACAGCCGCCATGACTGCTACTTACAAATGTCATTTTACGTGCATGCCAATATGTAAACGGGAACCCAGGGTGGATAATCTGAAATCGTGAAAACCCTATGGATTAACGCTATGGTATTGTGCAGTTGTACGGAAGGAGACCGATGTGGATACCGAGGGTGGTATTCACACGGACATGTCTTTATTATCAAACGGCTGTATGCCCTTTTTATAGTATTACATGCGCCTGTAGTGAGTGGTGTTAGGCCATATTACTACCAATCTAAATCATTTAATAGGGAACACGGTTGCTGGTTAAAAATATAAGATTTCATAAAAGCGAATGTTTCAAGATAGGTAACACTTTCAAATATTCTGTAATCGTATTCTTATATTTCCGTTCTTATTTATGTCTTAAGAAATCTGACTATTTGACCTTTACAGGGCTTCAATATCAGCACATCTATCAAAAGGGAAAACATGTAAATAGTGCTCTGGACTAATCTTTGACAGAAAGACACGACATAGCGGCTTCATATTGCCTCTTTACATTTAGTTGTAGTCTAGACTATGTCATTCAGCACACATAGATCCAGCTACTTCATAATTTGAGCACAAATCTCTGTCTTCATTGGCTGTCATATCTGTCGTATGTGAAAATTGTGCATATTGTGTTGTAACGCGGTTTTACTCCGTTTTACATCTGGCATACCCGCAAAGACTTAATAATTCAATATACTTATACACTGGTACGAGCGTATGTGGCATTGAGATAGGGGCGCCTTCTCAACCTCGTGGGTAAATTTCCTCCATATTATGTTAGTCCCGAAATGACCTAGTTTGTGTCGAGTGGGCGTTAAACCCCATTTCCCTCTTTGTCTCTCTAATACACACAGAGATCAAATAAACCTAGTCAATTGCGCATTAAATAAAAACAGCATGTTTCCAACTAAAATCGTTGCTCTAGGACTCAAAATGTCGGTCAACTAGCTTAGTTTCTGTTCTCAAGTGGAGTTAACGGTAGACAGATTAAGTTTAGTATGTAGATTATGGGTGAAGTATTCATCATGAAACTTTTTCCGGGTTGGGGCTGAAAATAGAAATAGAACCTCTGCTACAGGGCGCACAAGAACAAACCTTATGTCTTGTACATTGGGACCCACTTAGTCAAGTGGGAGACAGTGGTGTGGTGTAGCTCCAGATATTGCAAGCTGTGTTGCGGAGAGTATCAAAAGAAACAATATGGGGGCAGGTGAAAGTACTGGGGTCCTCGAGTTAGATCACGTATCCCGCCTTTCGGTTAGCAATTCTCAGGTACTGTGAGTGAGCCCCCCCCCCCCTCACCGATCTAATGGATCAGGTGTCCTCCCCAACCACCACCACCATGAGCGCAACTGGCTGTAAATGGTGCTTTCCAGAGTATACCCTGTTTGTTCAGCTTGTGCACAAAATGTCACAATCTTACGAATTTAACAAAAACGACGTTAAAAGAGGCCTCAAACCATGTGAGAACATTAATTCCTTAAGTTACCCCCGTGTCACCATACTTATAGACTCGTTCTCATCCAACCCCTGGTTTCTCCTGTTGTGCCTAATGATAATGGTATGAACAAAGTGCCCAATTCTTAGTTCATGTTCACCAACGTTGATTTAAATCACATTTCGTGGAACTTCACCCATTATGTATCATGAATGAACTATAAGATTTTATTTGTGGATAATTACCCCTGTTTATAAGAAATTGGTGCCATCCAAGAAGCTTTAATCTTGGTGCCACTCATGTCATTAACTAATTCCTCTGTTTACACCAAATATTTCCTTGTCCACTTTAAAAAAAAACGATCACGATGGATTCTTTTCTCTTTATTGGCACTATACATTACAACAATAGAATATATACATGCACATAACCATGGCTATAAAACCAAAAACACAAAATCAGTATGCTGTACAATCATTCGGACTTAATTGCTAATGTTAATGTTTTAACTGGTTTGACGCGTGCTTTTAACTAAATGACTTCGCTATAAGAACCGTGAATAACAGCACTCACACGTATTTATTTATGCGTTTAAGCATAAATATGTGTACTCGTTATTTTTTGGTTATACTTTCTTCGCACCAAAGAATAAAACCTGGCGTGTAAGTCAATTTAATTCGTCTTGTTTGACTTGTGATTTGAACAAAACGGCTTCACTATAAGAACACCAGGGAACAACAAAACGCACACATATATTAGCTGTGAAATATTAAATATGATTGTCTTTCTTGATATTAAAGTTCAAATATAGATAGTGGAAAATGGGTATATTAAAAAATTCGTTCCATTTGCTCTATTCTGAACGAATTTCTGAGTGTTTGATGTTTTGACAAGATGTAGTGTATGTTGTTTATTGCCGTACCAAAGGTACTAGACACTCAAAGTCTTAGTCCGGCAGCAGGTCGACAAAACTAGTCCACCTAACGTTTTTGATGGATTATATGTGTTCAGTATGTGTAGATTCCGAATCCGGATGATGCCAATATCGGGCCGTAGCACCCCCCCCCCCCGAAAAAAAATCGAATTAGCACCCCCCCCCCAAATATTTCGCCAAAAATAATGATTTCTTAGCGTGTTCTTAGCCGGCCACATCCTCAGCCCCTCAAAAACATTTTGTAGCCCCCCCCCCCCCCAAACATTCCGTAGCCTCCCAAAATTTTATGAGCTGGCTACGGGCCCGGCCAACATGGTACCCTTGAGGAAATTTAAATATTCAAGACGGACGCCATGAGGCATTTTTTGGTTATTTAATGCGGCCTACTGAATTCAGGTTAAGACTTTAAATGGAGTTTGGCAACTGTACTATCTTAATTACAAATTTTATCGTTAAATATTAAAAACGCCTAGGGAGTTGATTATAGGCTTTGTGTGTAAATAATGTCTTACTCAATAATTCATATAACATTTGCAAGTAAAGAAAAGACCCCCCCCCCCCCCCAATGTCAGATTTCGTTTTTACATAATGTATCTCAAACAAAAAGCTGCGTTTTATTTGTGTATACATTCGTACAGTACAAAACAAATAAAACAGTATGCCAATTCATTTGCGTCCTTAACAGTTTGGGTGACATCCCGACCACCTAGGGTATGTTTGTTTGTTATTCGCGTATTACTTCAGTACTATCAAAAATAATAAATTGTCAATTTTAATGTTTCAAATATGGCTCATAGGCTCATATGGATTGAAAAAATAATCATTTTGTGTACTATTTATTTCTGGTTTAGCATTAAAACAACGGTTATTTTAAGCTTTAGGGTATGATAAACTACACTGGTTAGCTGAGTTTATTGACAGTTGTTAAAATATATCACTCCATGTGTTTAAAGTTGACAAAACAAGTAGCACAAGAAACGATTTTAAACAAATCTAACCAAGTTAATACACAATAGCTGCGATACTCTACGAATTAGTTTTAAAAAAGACCTTATTAATGAGACAAGTGTTCAATACACCACACCATGCGTTCAAATGTGACAAAGCGCAGATAATAAATGATACGTAAAAAGTAGAATTGATGGCTAAATTGGAAACCAACCAATTTACGACGTTGAAACTGCCTTATAACTCGATTCGATTGTTACCGCGCAGCTGAGTTGAAGACAGGCCTAATACAAAAAAATAGATTAGGTCATTTCGGGACTAACGTATGCTTTGGTATTATTTCAATTATTCGCTTGCGCGTAGGGGTCTTTAGCTGTGTGTGTGTGGGGGGGGGGGGCACGAGGTTGAACAGACAACCCTCCTCCTTGCCATCGAACCGAAAGCGCCATGTTGTATGAATGTAAACGCTAGATTTGAGACGGTCTAGCACATATGACGTCATATGTCAAGTGTAGGTTAGGTTTAGGGTTAGGGCTGCAGATTTCATCGAGATCTCGAGATATAGACAGAGCTAGCGCTAAACCAAACCGTATCCCTAGACGTAGCCTTAGTCATTACTCTAACGCTAATCCACATCCACATATGACGTCATTTATGCCACACGTTTTCGATCTAGCGTTCTCCTGTAGGAATGGGTAAGTCTTCATAAATATTTTTACTGTTCCGCTCTGGCATATTCCACACAGCCTGGAATTGCACACAAAAAACCCCACAGATCATCCATTATGCATATTGGATGTCTGCCCCCTGGGATCTTGTTCCGGGTACAAAGTCAGAAGTCAACACGCCCCATTTTGTAGATTATAATATCCTCACCTAAAACTCCGTCGTGTTGACACTGGTCATTTTACCAAATTTACACTGCGCATGATTGGGTGGTAATCGTGATGACGTATTACAGTAGCTACGGGAACATAAAACACCTTTAAAACCTCTTCTGAAGTTCTGGCTGAAGACACTGTAGAACAAAGGGTTGACTGCGGAGTTGATATACGCTACGACCATAACTAGCACCTGGATGCTCCAATGATCTTGAAACGCCCGAGGTTTGAAAGCGTGAAAGAATAAGAGGATTTGGTGAGGGGAATAACTGACGAAATAAACAATAACACTTAAAATAAGCATCTTGACAACACCACGACGAGCCTGTACCGCCTCCGATGAAATTTCCTTCGCGGATCCTTTGTCATCCAGCACGTGCAATCTTCTATGTAGTTCCTCGGAACGATTAAACAAGTGCCACATACGCTCGCACCAGTGTATAAGTGTATTGAATTATTAAGTCTTTGCGGTTCTACTCCGTTTCACATCTGGCATACCCGCAAAGACTTAATAATTCAATACACTTATACACTGGTGCGAGCGTATGTGGCATTGAGATAGGGGCGCCTTCTCAACCTCGTGGGTAAATTTCCTCCATATTATGTTAGTCCCGAAATGACCTAGTTTGTGTCGAGTGGGCGTTAAACCCCATTTCTCTCTTTGTCTCTCTAATACACACAGAGACCAAATAAACCTAGTCAATTGTGCATTAAATAAAAACAGCATGTTTCCAACTAACATCGTTGCTCTAGGACTCAAAATGTCGGTCAACTAGCTTAGTTTCTGTTCTCAAGTGGAGTTAACGGTAGACAGATTAAGTTTAGTATGTAGATTATGGGTGAAATATTCATCATGAAATTTTTTCCAGGTTGGGACTGAAAATAGAAATAGAACTTCTGCTACAGGGCGCACAGGAACAAACCTTATGTCTTGTACATTGGGACCCACTTAGTCAAGTGGGAGACAGTGGTGTGGTGTAGCTCCAGATATTGCAAGCTGTGTAGCGGAGAGTATCAACAGAACCAATATGGGGACAGGTGAAAGTACTGGGGTCCTCGAGTTAGATCACGTATCCGGTTCGCAATTCTCAGGTACTGTGAGTGAGCCCCCCCCCCCTCACCGATCTAATGGATCAGGTGTCCTCACCAACCACCACCACCACGAGCGCAACTGGTTGTAAATGGTGCTTTCCAGAGTATACCCTGTTTGTTCAGCTTGTGCACAAAATGTCACAATCTTACGAA
The DNA here is from genome assembly GCA_948474765.1 of Patella depressa. Lineage (NCBI taxonomy): Eukaryota > Metazoa > Mollusca > Gastropoda > Patellidae > Patella > Patella depressa. Next base: position 8,862,647 of record OX419716.1, on the reverse strand, counting down.
TTTAACAAAAACGACGTTAACAGAGGCCTCAAACCATGTGAGAACATTAATTCCTTAAGTTACCCCCGTGTCACCATACTTATAGACTCGTTCTCATCCAACCCCTGGTTTCTCCTGTTGTGCCTAATGATAATGGTATGAACAAAGTGCCCAATTCTTAGTTCATGTTCACCAACGTTGATTTAAATCACATTTCGTGGAACTTCACCCATTATGTATCATGAATGAACTATAGGATTTTATTTGTGGATAATTACACCTCTTTATAAGAAATTGGTGCCATCCAAGAAGCTTTAATCTTGGTGCCACTCATGTCATTAACTAATTCCTCTGTTTACACCAAATATTTCCTTGTCCACTTTAAAAAAAAACGATCACGATGGATTCTTTTCTCTTTATTGGCACTATACATTACAACAATAGGATATATACATGCACATAACCATGGCTATAAAACCAAAAACACAAAATCAGTATGCTGTACAATCATTCGGACTTAATTGCTAATGTTAATGTTTTAACTGGTTTGACGCGTGCTTTTAACTAAATGACTTCGCTATAAGAACCGTGCATAACAGCACTCACACGTATTTATTTATGCTTTTAAGCATAAATATGTGTACTCGTTATTTTTTGGTTATACTTTCTTCGCACCAAAGAATAAAACCTGGCGTGTAAGTCAATTTAATTCGTCTTGTTTGACTTGTGATTTGAACAAAACGGCTTCACTATAAGAACACCAGGGAACAACAAAACGCACACATATATTAGCTGTGAAATATTAAATATGATTGTCTTTCTTGATATTAAAGTTTGCTCTATTCTGAACGAATTTCTGAGTGTTTGATGTTTTGACAAGATATGTGTTCAGTATGTGTAGATTCCGAATCCGGATGATGCCAATATCGGGCCGTAGCACCCCCCCCCCCCCCCGAAAAAAATCGAATTAGCACCCCCCCCCCCAAATATTTCGCCAAAAATAATGATTTCTTAGCGTGTTCTTAGCCGGCCACATCCTCAGCCCCTCAAAAACATTTTGTAGCCCCCCCCCCCCAAACATTCCGTAGCCCCCAAACATTTTATGAGCTGGCTACGGGCCCGGCCAACATGGTACCCTTGAGGAAATTTAAATATTCAAGACGGACGCCATGAGGCATTTTTTGGTTATTTAATGCGGCCTACTGAATTCAGATTAAGACTTTAAATGGAGTTTGGCAACTGTATCTTAATTACAAATTTTATCGTTAAATATTTAAAACGCCTAGGGAGTTGATTATAGGCTTTGTGTGTAAATAATGTCTAACTCAAAAATTCATATAACATTTGCAAGTAAATAAAAGACCCCCCCCCCCCAATGTCAGATTTCGTTTTTACATAATGTATCTCAAAGAAAAAGCTGCGTTTTATCTGTGTATACATTCGTCGTGTATCTCTGCAGTACAAAACAAATAAAACAGTGTGCCAATTCATTTGCGTCCTTAACAGTTTGGGTGACATCCCGACCACCTAGGGTATGTTTGTTTGTTATTCGCGTATTACTTCAGTACTATCAAAAATAATAAATTGTCAATTTTAATGTTTCAAATATGGCTCATAGGCTCATATGGATTGAAAAAATAATCATTTTGCGTACTATTTATTTCTGGTTTAGCATTAAAACAACGGTTATTTTAAGATTTAGGGTATGATAAACTACACTGGTTAGCTGAGTTTATTGACAGTTGTTAAAATATATCACTCCATGTGTTTAAAGTTGACAAAACAAGTAGCACAAGAAACGATTTTAAACAAATCTAACCAAGTTAATACACAATAGCTGCGATACTCTACGAATTAGTTTTAAAAAAGACCTTATTAATGAGACAAGTGTTCAATACACCACACCATGCGTTCAAATGTGACAAAGCGCAGATAATAAATGATACGTAAAAAGTAGAATTGATGGCTAAATTGGAAACCAACCAATTTACGACGTTGAAACCGCGTTATAACTCGATTCAATTGTTACCGTGCAGCTGAGTTGAAGACAGGCCTAATACAAAAAAAATAGATTAGGTCATTTCGGGACTAACGTATGCTTTGGTGTTATTTCAATTATTCGCTTGCGCGTAGGGGTCTTTAGCTGTGTGTGTGGGGGGGGGGGGCACGAGGTTGAACAGACAACCCTCCTCCTTGCCACCGAACCGAAAGCGCCATGTTGTATGAATGTAAACGCTAGATTTGAGACGGTCTAGCACATATGACGTCATATGTCAAGTTTAGGTTAGGGTTAGGGTTAGGGCTGCAGATTTCATCGAGATCTCGAGATATAGACAGAGCTAGCGCTAAACCAAATCGTATCCCTAGACGTAGCCTTAGTCATTACTCTAACGCTAATCCACATCCACATATGACGTCATTTATGCCAGACCGTTTTCGATCTAGCGTTCTCCTGTAGGAATGGGTAAGTCTTCATAAATATTTTTACTGTTCCGCTCTGGCATATTCCACACAGCCTGGAATTGCACTTGCACACAAAAAACCCCACAGATCATCCATTATGCATATTGGATGTCTGCCCCCTGGGATCTTGTTCCGGGTACAAAGTCAGAAGTCAACATGCCCCATTTTGTAGATTATAATATCCTCACCTAAAACTCCGTCGTGTTGACACTGGTCATTTTACCAAATTTACACTGCGCATGATTGGGTGGTAATCGTGATGACGTATTACAGTAGCTACGGGAACATAAAACACCTTTAAAACCTCTTCTGAAGTTCTGGCTGAAGACACTGTAGAACAAAGGGTTGACTGCGGAGTTGATATACGCTACGACCATTACTAGCACCTGGATGCTCCAATGATCTTGAAACGCCCGAGGTTTGAAAGCGTGATAGAATAAGAGGATTTGGTGAGGGGAATAACTGACGAAATAAACAATAACACTTAAAATAAGCATCTTGACAACACCACGACGAGCCTGTACCGCCTCCGATGAAATTTCCTTCGCGGATCCTTTGTCATCCAGCACGTGCAATCTTCTATGTAGTTCCTCGGAACGATTAAACAAGTGCTTCGATACAATGGTGTACAGGACAACTTGTACAACCAAAGGCCCCAAATAAAACACCACAAATTCACTGAATTTAAAAACCAGATAATATGTCTCGTGGTAGGACGGAAACGCCAACACACAAAAGTTCAATGACGTCACTTTAGGTCGCCCAGGTTGGATTTCATTAAAGGCTAACGTTGGTGTTCCGAGTAAACAGGATAAAGGCCATACTAAACCAATAGCTATTGTTATCCGCTTCCGGTTACACAGGATGTAGGCTTTGATTGGATGGATTATCCCAACATACCTGGAAAGAGAAAGATGAATAGTTCTAGGAATCTAGGTCACCACTATAAATTAGATCAAAGTGAAGAAGTTTATTATTTATTTGATAAAACACTGCTATGTTTATAGCTCATACATTACAAAGTGAACAACCTGTTACAGGCTATGAAGCGGGGGTGGAGGGGGATGTTTGATATGCTTTAACTTGATTGATGCATTTGTGAGCAGCTTGATACAGGCTAACAGGCGGGGGTGGAGGGGGTTGTGTCTTTAATAGGCTTGTCTAAAATAGTAATGATTTTTTCGATGTATTTATTTGATTCATGTTAAAAAGTGAGCAGCTGCTAACAGGCTGCCATAATTTCTTATTTCTGTATGAAGTGGAGTGCGAACCTACTTTGTAATATCTAAAATAGTAAACGGCACTGCGTGTTTCAACTCCAACGTTTTAATCTTCTTAAACTCCGTTTAGCGAATATCAATTTGGGGGTGAATGGTGTGTGTCAAGTAAGGTCTTTTCTACCGATCGCCATCCATAAAATCCTAGACAAATGCTGTCTTCTTGTATCAAAGATACATTCCCTGTGTAGAAATTGAATGATTTGATCATGAACATGTATTTGGACTAAAACATATTCAAACTAATTAATCTAACAAAATTCTGCTTCGAAATCCTTCTCAAAAGAACTGTTTACGCCATGGAATAAACCGTTATAAAAAATATATTAAAAGAGGTCATGTTTGTGTTAGGTGACTTCGACGACGGACTACCTAGCAACGGGTGCAAAGTCGGAGGAGAATTCATTGCACACAAAAGACGATGTTGTCTTTAATCGTTGTCCATTTATCATAAATATCGTACCCTAATTAAATACTCGGATTATCCTCGGACATCGTCTTTTCCGTGCTTTTTATCTCAGAAAGTACAGCCTTTGACGTCACGCGAGCAGACAATCCTAATCGTCGGGCTGTCGATTAGGGAACCCTTACATTTTTGTTCTGTATGCGCTCCATGGATGTTTTTCAGGGAACCCAGGGTTTTTCTAAGATTGTATATTTCTAATTTCTATATATACCAAAATTGCCATACTTTTATTGGAAATAACCGATACATACTTTTCTGGGAACGTATCTTTAAATGAAGAACAGGTAATTTGCTTGATATACATGTATACGCCAAAAGTAAAAAAAAAGAATTATTTTACTATAAATTAAATGATGTTATTGTTCAGTTCAGCACACGTGCTCCGACTGGGATAATGAAGGCGGACATACACCATACAGCGTGTTAGGAATTTTTAATTCCAATTACCAAGGGATCTTTTGCGTAGACGCTAATGTGTCCACAGGACCTTGGTTTTTTGTCCCATGGGAACGACTAGACAACTGTACTTGTGAGGTCCTCTCGATGGAATTTATCGGTCAATGCAGGGATCTAACACCCGACGTCCAGACTAGCCAGTTAATGTCTTACCCACTTAGCCACCGTGGCTCAAAAACAGTATGAAAAAATGACACAGTACACAATGATATGGAATACTGGCTAGACCAGGGTTATCTCGTCTTAAACAAGCACAGAATGACAACCCGCTTATCTATCCTTGTTGAGGGCGTGGTATTTTGGGCGTGTCGGTTTGGGGTAACCCATCGCAGTGGTCATTCCTGGCTTCTGTGCTGGTACTGAACAATTTAACGCAGTTTTAGGTGGCAAAGAGTTCAGCTAATCTAGCCTTAGATGTGGTCTGGAAAGTAGATAACTCTTTTCAGGGATACTCCACCACTGCAAATGTCCGAAAAGTGTTTTTGTACACGTCTATTTAGCTAATCTAGCCCAGTTGGGACATGATATGCCACACCCACCGCCGGATACCCGGTAGACTTTCATTCTGATGATACCAAATATACATGCATTGATACAACATAGGAGAACATTGGTATACTTTTCAACACAAGGCTGACCTCCCATCCCCACCCCCTTGGGATCCCACTCTAAAGGGGAACCACGGTTGCTAAGTGGTAGGACGCTGGCTTGCTAACCTGGAGTCGTGTGTTCGATTCCTGCATTAGTCAAGAAAGTTGACCCAGCATTTCCGGCGTGGTCCCTCCTTGTCAGTGATGCAGGACGCGGGGCCTGACAAGGACAGCTGACTAGTTGTTCGGAAGGGTACGAAAACCCGAGGTCCCGCGTACACGTTGTCGTACACGTAAAACATTTATTGGCAGTTGGAATTCGATATAAGAGTAGACCGTAGTGTCGCTGTCTGGGCAAAATGTCCCCCATAGCACACTGAATGGCGTATTCGCCTTGATTAACCAAGTACGGAGCAGAACAGTAGGACGTTAAACCCCTTTTCATTTCATTTTCGTTTCCATTTCACATATAGGTAGTGGTGTGAAAGGAAAAGAAACACATTTAAAATTTAAATACCCTTAAATGCCTAAAGTTGATTGCTTTTGATACTCGTGTGACATACATGATGACAATGTATAGTTTTTAATCAAAGTCATGCCCTGGTTTATAGTTTAACTACACAGAACTAGTATAATCTGTAAACAGGTCACAATTCTATGGAATACAATTACTGCTTATTACTGAGCGACGTTTCGACTGGGCTTCTCTTGTCGTTATCTAGTATAATATGGTCTGTGTATTACCCATAATCGTCATGTCAAAAACAACTTGATGATCATTTCATTTGTTTAACCTTTGGGGGATAAGTCGTCGCCTGAAACAACCATTTTCCGAAGAAATCAGAAATAGTAATCGGAAAAGTGACAAGATATTGTGACTATTTCTTCAATATAATTCCCTAGCCGTTCAAACATATTTATTTCTCGATGTATTTTTAGGAAGCCTTCGTTATCAATATTTGGCACCATTGATTCACAGGAAAATAAGTCAAGTTTTCTTTCCACGGAACCACAAACGTACAATTGCATCTCTTCGGAAGTCAATCTGATTAAAGCATAAACCCTATTTCGTCTCTCTTTTACTCTAGTATATGTTTATTTCAAACATTTGAGAGTTTTACGAAATTCTATCCGTATTAACGGCCTTATTATGCCAAACAAAAGTGATGTTCTATAATCAAGGAACCCATTCAGCAAACTATAACCGACTAGATGACTTGCTGCTCCATTTCGATTTTGTCGTTCTTGTATGCATTGTGGAGTTCTTGTTAAAGTGTACCATGTATTAGTACAGACCTCAAACGATACAACACGACTGCACCCAAATTCATTCACCGGAATCTGTTAGTGTATGTTGTTATTTATTGCTTCCAATGTCTTAAATTGACGATTGTAATCGAAAACAGTAAGTATTTCCCTGCTTCCGTGTAATAGATGTATTTAGTCTTTGTATGTAGGGGGGGGGGGAATGGTTAGCGTGCGCGCGCTGTATCATACGGCCTGCCATTGAGTCAACTAGCGTGGTTTCGAATCTCTGGTTGTACGTGGCAAGGAATAGGGTGGCCTGTCCAACCTCGTGGGTTGTCTCCGGGCACTCCGCCCCCTCCCCCGTTCACTGCTAAAGACCCCTACGGGCAGGCGAATTATTGAAATAAAGTTGAACCATATGTTAGTTCCGAAATGACCTAGTTTGTGTCGAATGGACGTTAAACCCGATTTTCTCTCTTTCTATCTTTGTATGTATGCCAGGTGTGAAACGTAGTAGAACTGCATAACAAAACAATATACTATTTTTTGGAGACATTGCGGCCATTCAGGACAGAGATGTGTACTCAAAGTATGAAGTAAATTGACCCCTGTGTACAGAATGTCTCGTCCCCAGAGTTCTCTTATTCTTTGTTGGTGTGCGTGGTGTGGGTCACCTGAACTTTGTTATGTGGTTTGCTGTCTACGTCACAACTTCCAGATTTGTCAATCGTTGTTAGGGATCAACCCTCGCAAATATAAAAAAAAATGTTTTAAACCATCTATATCATCATTATTTAATATACATCAATAACATTGCTCTTTTACCAGAAACCATTCTGGAACTGCATTCGGAATCTTTGACAACTGATCAAGCAAGTATCGATATTAGGGGGTACTTTGATCACACCCAAACATTTACATTATGTTTTTTTCATCTAAGACGACATGTAACTTCAAATGAATACGAATTCCCCGAAGCAAAATATCTATGTTCTAAGATGTGTATCCTTTGAAAGTTCAAAGCCCGAACAATACTACAAGTAGTCCCGTTTGTGTTGCATAATGGTTTAAACAATATTTATTCATCCTATATGTCCTTTAATGCATTACAGATTTAAAAGATATGATACAAAAACAAGCTTATATGTAAAGCTTATATAAAATATGATACAAAAACAAGCTTATATGTAAAGCTTATATAAAATTTGCTTCATTTATGGTTATGTCAATGTGTGATGATAATGTACTTGTTTTTTGACGACAAAAATTCAATTTAATAATAATAATATATGTCTTCTTCAATATCGCATGGACATTTTTAACAATTAACTGTTTCAAGTTGTCATATTCGACGTTAACAATTTGAACTCCCCAATAAATAATGTTTACCGATTTCATGACATGGAACCATAAATTTGGTGCTAAAGGGATGTTATAACAATTTCATGGCTGATCCTACATCGCGATATTTCTTTTAGACTCATAACAAATTACCGTCAAACTTTCAACGATATGACACATAAATGCCATCTATAATTACCGATGTTAAGAACCGAATGAGCGCCTTAGGGAATGTGTCCATTCTGTACAACACATCATTAAACCTTTCGTACTAAGACTGCTTAAACTTATATCAGGAACCAGTTTTATCACAATATGTGATAATGCCTGACACTAATATTGTCATTTAAACATCTCATCGATACATTATATTCTTCTAACTGACGAATAAAAAGACTTCTTGGAACTAATTGCTTGTGGTTAACATACGCGTCATCAAATCCCCTTGAGAATGATTTGAAACAAAAGTATATATTGTAACAAAGAGCACATAATCTAGGTATATAAAAAACTAACGGAAATAAATAGTGAATTCATGCATTAATTCTATTCATATCTCCAAAACATGTCATTGTCTGATATTTGGACAAATCGACAATATAGCATCGTGGAAATGGTTAAAGGGGCTAAACGTCTAAATCAGTAAGCCCATTAACTATAATATTCTAGAATTAAAAACTCGAATTAGATTTTGATATTTATCCATTTCAATCAATATTGTTATTTAACTGTAAAATATGGGATCCTAATATTCAAGAGACAATGGACATTTTAAAATCGGTACACGACTTCGTGTACTCTATGGTGACATACTTTAAATGCAACCCAGTAAACGAAATATTTCATGTAAACGTTTAAGATACGGTGTTATCTCATGTAGCACGCATGTTATCAAGTAGTTATAAAATTTAGTCATCGGTGGATGACACAGGTCACCAACCGTTCTTTAATCCAAAACCATAGCTACCAGCAACGTGGGGGCATCTCCCTTAATCCATTAATGGCAGTTTCACCAAGCAAAGTGGTAACTATACCTTTAATCACAACTCCACTCAGCAAATTTGTGACCATGCCTTTAATCGCAACTGCACCCAGCAAAGCTGAATAATTATATTGGCAACGCGGGGACATATCCTTTAATCTCAACATCACCCAGCAAAGTGGGAACTATTCCTTTAATCGCAACTCCACTCAGGAAAGTGGGGGCCATATCTTTAATCCCAACCCCAGCAAGCAAAGCGGAATAATTATATTAGCAATATCTAGGACACTACAGTATCGAATACAGTTAGTGTTTTTATACAGGGTTTAATTAATTAAAACAACCCATACGACAATAGTGACTAAACAATCTCGCAAAGCTTCGATGGTCATCTGAAAATTGCGGAAATTAATTTACTGAATACAAAAATAATGTTTATTACTCAGCGTAACAGGATTTAATAACAAAAACAGCAAGACAATGACTTAATAATCTCCCAATGCTTCTATGACAATCTGAAAGATGCGAAAATTAATATTTGTAGTGTTTATTACCCGATCCGCATAAGTGGGTTTTATTAAAATAAAAACAACACCTATACGACAATGACTAAACAAGGCTTCGATGGTTATCTGAAAGGTGGCGAATATTAATCTATTAGTGAGTGCAGGAGGACCGCGCTACACACAAAACAAAAATCCACAAAATAAACCTGTGGAGACAGAAAATAGACATTGCAAAGTATGAAGATATATCAAATCAAGTGACTGAATCCGGTGTCAGCCGTAAGCGTCCACTGTATTCAAAGAAAAAATGTTTATCACCCAAAAAGTGAAAATTGAAGACAACCGTAATATTAAATGTGAATCGTGAACGATAAAATAACGAGCTGGTGGGTCCTGTACAAAGACAAATAACGAAAACTGAGCGAGCTTATGATTGGCTGGATACCTTCATGGGTTTTCAGACCGCTGGTGTAATTAAATTTCCAATTAGTACGTCCAGCAAGGAGGATTTCATTGAGTTTATCCGAAAGAGAAATATGGTTTAACGTTCGAAAAGGAAACAGGAGAAGCTAGGAAAATACCCCACGACATCACTCAATGACACGTGTTCACCATTCGGCCGCCCAAACACCCCATTCATCTTGTGAGACCGACTAAACGCCCTTAACTTGTATTTTATCCAGATAGCGCAAAACTCGACAAAAGAAATCAAACTGAGGAATTCGTTTTCATAGCTTCGTGTTTTCAATTAATATTGTAGCCGAACGGACAACACGAATTTAAGTAGTATAAATTAATCAAGTGGCATATCAAAACAGATCGTTGCAAATCGTGGAGTTATTTCCTAAAGATATTAAGTCGTCAAACATACTGGACGGGCAATTGAAATCGATCAGTTATCAAATTCAACAATTTAACACCGGCCTAGTAAGTCCAAAAAAATCGTTAGGGTAAAAATACGATATTTATTTTTACGTGTTGATTATATTCTTCCAGATATTGGTTCCTTCGGCACACTTGGGTTTATTGAATAGAATAAACAAGAGTAGGATTATTTAGATGGACAACCCCAGGCTACAGACACAGGCAGATATTGATATATTGTTCATGGCTAGTTATACAAGTGGTCTTTCCCATATTTTTTTAATAATCTTTTGTTCAGAGTTAAGATCAATGATCGCAAAATCGATTCCCTAATAAAGTCATAAGATGACTAGAGCGGTTAACTGTCGATCGACTTCTTGAAAACGTAGAATGGGTGCTTCGAGTTGTTTTGCAAAAGTATGTGCGATATCATCTTTTTATGTATTTTATTTTGTCTTCGTCAATAATCTATTAAAAAAATGGTAACACAAATGGTCTCTCAAATTGAAATGGCTATGATATTCCAAATAAAAATATTTTTATGTTTTGTATAACCTCTTAGCGCCGTTTTATTAATATACTGATCTTGTAGACCAGTTAGCTTATGCATTTGAATGGCCAATCTCGATTATATTTTGGAGAATGGAACTGTTTAATATTGTCTTAAGGGTCTGTAACTTCCTCTACTTTAGGTTTGAGCAACTAACTTAAACCCGCCAGTAGTCATCCGCCATGGAAATGAAGACCGGTGTCCGAAGCTATATTATACGGTGTCTGTGGATTAAACCAGACTTTTATTTTATAAAAAAAAATAATGTGTAGATTTACCTTTCGTGATTAAGTACAGCATGTGAATGATGCCCTGTATAAATTATCATACGGATAAGCGGTTTTAATGTTCGCGTCCACACGACTTAATATTTTGTGCTGAAATTTGAAACAAGGTAAATACATCCTCCCTCTGTATTTTGGCACTCAACTTATATACGTACATAGACTTATGTTCTACTCGGGATAGTCCCTTTAATATAAGATGAAAGTAAGAGTTACGACATTGTTCAAACTCCCACTTACGGTTTGATGTCAACAAATGGGTCGAATTTGTACTTTTTGTATGCAATCTGCAGAAATACGTCAAATGATGATTCATTTTGATAATAGCTTATGGATTAAATGATGTTAATGTCAGGTCTGTGACTAGTAGATGTTTATAACTATCAAAACACAATCTGTTTCACAGAGAATTACTTACGAATTAACTCTGTCATAGATGACTGTCCACAGCACGTGCATTGATTTCACGTGGCGTCATTCATTGGCTCAACGGCTCGTGCATTGTTTACATAACACCTAACTGCTTCGGGCAAAATGATGCATTTTACTAATTTTAATACTCATTTACACTAAATAAGAAATATTTTTTAACTACAAATACGTCAAACGTCTTTATTTATTTTTCTTATACTTCAAAAAAAATGTTTGAGAATTTAATTTGTCGGAGTAAAAAAGTTAATATGCCGAACTCATTAAGTCTCGTCGATGTCATGCTTATCAGTGATTGTAACCGCCAAGCGAATATTCACTACGGGATCAGTTTGATCAAAACATTGCTTCCGATGTTTGTCCATGGCGTGAATTACTAAATCTGTACGTGTTACCAATGATTTAGATATTTGAAAGGACATCCCGGTAAATGCAGTGTGCTGCTATGGCAGGAATTTGTGGCGCTACGCATTACTCTTACTTCAAATTCCCACTATAAATGGTTCATTTACGTGTACATGTACTCGGAACTTCAGGTTTTACACCCAATCTAATTAAAATACAGATCTATATTTCGTTTCATTTTTTTATACTTTCGATGGCCTACGCTGTAATAAAGACAAGTTGAACGAAATTTTGAACTATAAATACGAAACGAAATAGGATCTGTGTTTTAATCAGATTGTGTTTTAGACCCATCCGAACGACTAGATGTGGTACCGTGTTGACTCACCGTTCATAGCAACACTAGATTCGATCATGTGATCACCATTAGATAGCCGAAACTTAGGAGGTTTTCAAAATTTATCTGGGTGGGGGTAAGTGGGTGGGGTGGATGCCCGAATGGTTAACATGTGTACGCTGTATCATAAGGTATCACTGAGTCAACTGACGTGGTTTAGATTTCCCGGTTGTACGTGACAAGGAGTGTTGGTCCCAAAATGACCTAGTCAGTGTCGAGGGGGCGCTTATCTCTTAGGGATTCTTGGCGTGACGTCTATGATAATCCAACTAAAAATATTCTTAAAAATGTGAAAACACACTCGATTATAAGAAAGACAGACTCCATTTTTTAGAACTTTAAAAAAATAATAAAGACACCCCATGTATCCTTTAACAATTATAAATTACAGAAGCTGAATTTCCCATTGATTATAAATCTACGCAACCGTAACCCTTGAATGCAACAATGTTGGCAGATCGTTGGAACCAGCCATGACAAGAATGATAGTTAGATTTTGAATAGATTTCATTAAACTAAAAGTTTTCTAGAAATGAAAAAAAACCGACAGATAGTTTGTTGAGTTGCAATAGCCTCTATTGAAAACATATATTGGGATAAAAACTCAGAATTCGGAGATCTAGTGTGTCATATTAATGTGTTCATCTCTACTCAGTATTATTATTTGAAGTAATAACACATATCGACTATCATGGGCCGTTAATGGCGACCATATGACGTCACGGGCACCTGCTTACTGTATTTTATTCCCACACAATAAATGTCGTTGAAAGTGGTGTCGAGTCTGATTAAATTACTCTTTACAACATTCAGTCTAACAGCTTATTGGTAACCTCCATCAGAGTACGTAAATCGACCTGTTTACGGCTCCATAACAATGAATTAGCCTACATGCGATCTTATGACCATTAAATGTGTATAGCCTCCTCTTTCTCTGTAATGCAGGACGGGGGTCCTGCCAAAGACAGCTGTCTAGTCGTTCAGTTATGATATTGATGTGTACGTAAAAGATCCACTTGGCACTTGGAATACGATATATGAGTATGCCACAGTGCCACTGTCCGAGCAAAATCTCCCTCATAGCACACTGCATGGCGTAGGACCTTTTCCATTAGCCCAGTTCGGAACAGAACAGTGCGACGTTAAACTCCATTTCATTTTTTCCTTGCATCGCCACCAGCCTTGAACGTTATGTTATAATTAGATCAATGGGGTGAAGACTAATTTTAACTTTTTGGTTCCGCGGTGGACGCTCACTAACAGGGCGGGGGGTTGATCAGGGAAGTTTGCTGATGTTGGTTGACAGCATGATAGTGGGCCCGGAACGGACAGTGTTTACTTGTTCCAATGGCGCAAAACCCGAAGTACCGTAAACATAAACCCTTGGAATAAAAGATAGGCCGTGACACTGTTGTCGGGCACAATATTCCCTCGTAGCAGGGGCGGATTGGGCCGTCGGACAAAAAATGAAAAAAAATAATAATTTTGTCCAATTCGTCTAAAAAAACAACCCTTTTCGGCTGAACATAATACGGGAGAGGGAGGTATTGGACCGACCATAGGGCCATGATGATCATATTGTATGTGGCCGGTGGCTTTAACGGGCCGCCACGCCATCACTGAAGTCTGGAATGGGCTGGTATAATATACTTTCTGGACCGTGTGTGCTGGGTGTGGGTCAGAATTCGAAATCCTGCAATGGGGACGCGAATTTCAACCGAAAATTCACCCGACACTGTCTCCCGCAAATTTACTAATTATTAAGTCACCTGCACCCTGTTTGTGGGGATACGCTAGAATCCAAAATTAAAAAGCAGCTTTTATGATTTTCATTTTCGTCACTCTGTACCAATGTGTTTCGTGGCCTTCCATCACAGGAGGAATCAACTAGCGCTCCCGGCAACAAAAATTAGACATTTTTATATGAAAATATTCCTGTTGATTCAATATTTCTAACTGGTTAATCAAATGGTCAAAATTTTCTCTACTAGTCTCATTTTTCAACCAGTTAAATTCTCTTCACTCTTGACGATACAATGGTAATACGTTAATTACGTTACGTAAATTACTTGTAGGTCGTGGTTTTGGCCTAAGTTAATCGATTTACGAAATATATTATTTGACAGAGATTATAATCAGATATTGCACCAAATCGCATATTTGGGGTTTATTTTTCAAAAATGCCCAGGGGGAGAGCCTCCGACCCCCCCGCCCCCCCATCCGGACTCCTCGGTTCCCTGCCCCAATCGGCCCCTGCCTGGTAGCACTCTGTCTTCAGTAAGCTACTCTTAGAAGAAAAGTAAGACATTAATCTACATTCCATTTGATATTTCCAAAAACTGTGTCATTAAATTTTCAAATTTTGTTTTGGAAAATAATAGATGGTTTCCGTTTTAAATTTTGTTTTTGAAAATAATAGATGGTTTCCGTTTTAAATCATGTTTCATTCAGAAGTGGAATTTTGAGGACCACTGTTGTGTTTTTCAACGCTATAAATTTTCTCCATTACGCCTATTCACAATTAAGTGCAACTTCTTTTCAACTATCTATTATGTTTAGAACTCTTTAAGTGCTGATGCACCCACGTATTACAATTCGGAGTATCATTGTACAAAAAACATAAATATAGTTATTTATGTCGCACATCCTTCAATTTTTGCAGAGAAATTCAATCAGTACAGTTAAATATCCTATACCGGTTCAAAATTGATAAATCAACATGAAAATTGGCTCCAGAGACAGAAAATGGACGACCGCGTGCTAAAAACCTTTTATATTCAATCAGGATGTGCCATAATTTCTATACAAATCTAGGTAGAAGAAGTGGCAACATGTATGTAAGAAATATAACTACATGATGAGAGAAATCATAAAAAAAACTGTCATGACAGAGATATTGTTA
The DNA here is from genome assembly GCA_948474765.1 of Patella depressa. Classification (NCBI taxonomy): domain Eukaryota; kingdom Metazoa; phylum Mollusca; class Gastropoda; family Patellidae; genus Patella; species Patella depressa. The sequence goes on along the minus strand of OX419716.1, from coordinate 8,847,568 downwards.
AAAAAAAACTGCCATGACAGAAATCAGGTATACTGGAATTGTCTAAGATATCATACATGTATCTTAAGGCTGTTGTCGTAAGTACGGTTAATGATTCTAAGGTGAGATTTGAAAATGTAACCACTACTAACTGTCCTACTGATTCTTCTTGCAGATGAAAGTCAAAGGGTTTAATGAAATGATTTCGAAGAGCTATTCATATATTTCAAGGTTTGAACTATTTTTTAAAATTCTTTTCTCTGTTTGTCGAGTTATCGCGACTGTACCTGTATTTAAAGAGGGAGAGAGAGGGAGAGAGAGAGAGAGAGAGAGAGAGGGTTTACGTCCACTCGACACAAACTAGGTCGGAACTAACATATGGTATCTTATTTCAATAATTCGATTGCGCGTAGGGGTCTTTAGCAATCGAATGAAACCGGAGGACCCCGAGAAAACCCACGAGGTTGGACAGGCGACCTTACGCCTTGTCACGTACAACCGGGGATTCGAAACCACGCCAATTGACTCAATGACAGACATTATGACACAGCACGCACGTGCTAACCTTTCGGCCATCCAAACCCACAGTACCTTCATTTAAAGCTTCCGTGTGCGTGGCGGATCGTTGTTCCATTAAACAGATTGTATAACAAAAACCGGTGTTGACCTTCTTATCTCCTTGACGCAAGTCATAAATGTACCGAAATCCGTCGTTCACCTCCTTACAGGCCAATTTATTTCGTTATTTTTATCTCCGTCTAAGCGGTAATATTATTGGATCGGTTGGGACACAAATCCAAATATCCGTTTTCACAAAGACAGACTTAGCAATTATATAAATGTGGTCATATAGCCTTATACAAATTGGGGACTTACTGCAAGCCAGTCATGGAAACTGACAGTATAAACAGAGCATCATATAGTTACACATGAATAGTTCGCATGTCCTATGATTTTTACGAATAGAACAACAAAAATCGAGTTGGCGTGCAAGTGAGTTGGCGTGCAAGTAACACGTTGGAATTCATTTACTGTCCAGGCAAAATTGTACTCCTAGCAAACTGCACGACGATTTTGTTTTTTGTTTATAATTCATTAGCCCAATTAGAGCAGACGGTGGGGCGTGTACATTTTAGTTTGTCACATTATAATAAGGTATTGGAATACAATAAAACCAAGTACGAACAATCCATATCATTAGACAAAATTCGAAGTCATAAAAAACGTTATAGGCAAAATATTGTAATCAGCATTGTTAATCGTGTACAAAATACACAACAAACAATGGTAACAGGTGTTCGGAAGAGTAAGCTTACCCTGCCTGGCGCCACACCCGCCATAGCTGCATCCAAACATGAAATCTTTGTAAAATAGCGTGATTGACCAGTGGACTATCAATGACAGCCTACAACGGTAACATTCCAAAACGGTATAGGCAAAATAGTGTAATCAGGCAAAATAGTGTAATCAGCATATGGACTGTTCACCATATGTACAACACACACGGCAAGCAGTGGTAACAGGTGTCCGGATTAGTATGCTGGTTAAAATGAAATGAAATGGGGTTTAACGTCCTATTGGTCTGCTCCGACTGGTCTATTGGAGACGAGGAATCGGCGTATATTGTGCCCTGGGGGAAATTTTGCCCGGGCAGCGGCAGAATGCTTGTTAATTATATATATTGTGATACATTATAAATAATTTCCTTTGATAGGGTTTTTTTTAAAACAATATTTTATTCAGGTTGTCTGAATGGGATTGGGGAACAGGCTTAGCCTATGTAAAACCCTTTCCCTAAATAATTTGTATACATATTATTAATGAAAAATTGGTGTATATACATAGTTAAAATGGCAAACACATACATATTATATAAACATAATAAAATGGGTGAAAATGTACAGTATATATAGTAATAATAATTATACATATGCAAGCAAAGTGAGGATTATTTGATAATAAACAAAATAAGATAGACTAGCTAAGATTATACATTAGAATATTATTTGATCGACTTGAGTTTAGAATCCTTTGATAATTATAATTCCAAGATACCTTCGTGACTTGCAGACAATTTTGTGACTTAAAAATTAAAAATAATTCGCCTGGGGACAACAACCTCAATGTTTCGAGCTCTAGGATAAGCTGATTACTAGCTTTCAATGACACTATATGATCAACCTTAAGTATTTTTTTTTAAAAAAAAAGAGAAATATTGGAATTATTTTAATAATACGTTTGTATTTATACAAGATGTTTGTATAATGAGATTATACGTTATCATTTAATGAAATCTGAAATATTTCTGAAGATTCTCGGTCACATCGGATATAATTATTGGTCTTGTAAGGCTTCTGGAAATAAAGTAATTCTTTAACGTAATGTACCACAGTCTGTCCAATTGCTCAGCAACACGAAAAACAATAATGCCTTGCATCAATGACTTTACATCACAAAGTGATCCTACATCATTATAAAAATGATTTCTCTGTTTAAAAGCTCAATTTGTATGTATGTCTATATATAATTTTGAGACGATGATGGTAGATTTCCGTAACAGAAACCTGGCAAACCCCCTCCTGCAAAAAATCCTGGATCCGTCCCTGAGTAAATGTTATGTCGTACACCAGTCAACATGGTAAGCCAGAAATTCAATCAAATTCAAAGGTGGAGAACAGGTTATCCAAAAGTTCTTCTATTCCATGCAATGCAATTGTCTATAGATGATCATGTCTGAATTATAGTCGCCATTATAAAGTCACCCACAATCCAGTGCGAAAATATAGAGATCTTTTCCGAAACGCTCAATATTAATATATTTGAATTTCAAGAGCCGTGACGTTGGCTTGCTGGAGCTTGTTTGAATCGCGTATTTGATGGTACTTTTATTTATTCTATATAAGACATCAAAATATAAGTTGATAATAAACTGTTACACAAATCACAGTTTCCCCAATCAGTGTTAATGCCAATACTAAATTTTGGAATTAAAAGAAAGACAATTAATTATTTTAACCACATACTTTAAAAAAAGCGCAACTTTTTTTTTAGAAAAATGTGTCGATATACTTGCCGGTATCAAAATCTAAAGATATATTATGGGAGATTAGATAAAGAGCTGGCAGTTCTCACTACAATAGTTAAAAACTAGATAATATACCGGGAATTGATCCCTCTGAGCCAGCAAGTGTGTTATTGTCCCTTTAAAAGGTAGAAGAAAGAAACACAGATATGTTGAAGAAACACAGTATTATACTTCTCCCTTGCCAGTGAGGCACGGCGGAGAGAATGGCAAGGGCAGCTGTGTCTATTTGTTCGGATGGGACGAAAACCCGAGGTCCCGTGTACACAATAGCGTATGTCCATCTTCATTAGCCCAGTTCGGAGGAGAGCAGTAGGACGTTAAACCCTATTTCATTTCTAGGACAGCCACGTGGGGATCCAAGGAGTTTAACATCTCATGAAGGATCTTGATTGATGGCTAGCTTTGTTTCAAGATCACGAAACAATCGCTTCATCTTTGTTAGATGTGAATCTGATGATAGATGTCGTCTGTGTGACCGACTCTAGCACCCATAACCACACCTTTTATTTCAGTATACAATTGATCGTCGAATCAAATATTTTGTGCAGGGAAATCACAAGATCTAGCACACTTACTACATATGATTTTAGAAAGTGCTAATACATTTACAATCACAAAAGTGAAGGCATTGACCAGATTCTACTACTGCCAGTGTACCACACGGACAGTTAGCAAAGAACTAAGCTGAGCCCCCCCCCCCCCTTTAAAGATATTTCCCTGTTTGAAAACTGTGTGACTTAATGATATATCTCGACTAAAAATATATTCAAGCTAACTAATCTGTTAAGCCTGTTGTCGCGGGAAGCGATAGAAGCCACCTTAAAGCCGGAATTTCATATTTTTTAAGAAAGTCAAAACAGTTATTTCTATGTTTTTTGCTCAAAAGGTTGCCCACTCACTATTATACGATCATGGGCATTATTTCACAGGCATAAAAATCAGTGACACAGGAAATAATAACAAAATTACTTCCCTTGTATTTCCATTCACCCCCATGGAATGGCTATCTTCAAACGTTTAAATTTGAAATGATATTTTTGCCAATTTCTCAACTAGCAATAGGACTGTTTATAGATACAATCTATTTTAGGCTTTATTTCAATACATTTTTAAAAAAAATAACTTAAAAATATGAAATTGCAACTTTAATTCATTGAGGTGGGGTCCATTTTTCAGAATGTATTTTTCATTACTTAAACGTACTATCAATTTAACTTAAGTATTGAAACCTAAGTAAAACTTAATCATTTTTGTTTAACTTTTCCGTCGTTTCATTGCTGAATCGTTTGTGCGTTGACAACTCTCAATGTTCCCAAAGCCGCCTCGCCATATGGTCAAGAAATAACAACCGCCCATTCTGTCAAGTTAGCACTCAATAAACGGACAGACAATAAACATTGAGCCAATGGCTGACGCCGCGTGATGTGAGGTCACGTGTTGAAAATAGTCTTCTTTAACAGGGATAATAATATTAAAGACTTTCGTAATTGTCTGTGAATGATATCGATGCGATATAGTTAGACCTCATTCTCGATTTATTAATGAGCACGGATTATGGGATGCAGCCTCAAAACGTATCACCGTGAGCACTGTCTCGACATCGTTTGATAACGGCCGGAAGTGTGTCATAATCGAAACACTTTTTTAATTGGCTCTGTAAATGGGCCGTTGGGTAATAACCTTATCATCATGGTGGGACACATTTTTCCATCGCGGTCTGGGGTGCTGCACTTCTCCGCACTTGGTGAACTATGTTGAGAATGCATAACAAATTGGCCAAGATGTATAAATTTTATGTTTGTAACAATTTGACCAAATATTAAACCAAATATTATACTCACCTTTCTATGCAAATAGAGACCAGGGTGAACACTGAAGCATAAAGACTGGATACCAGGATAAAGCGATTTATTTTACATGACAATAGATCCATTATCCAGCCCTTATTTATCATGAATTGGACTATTTCCGGTATTCCAAATATCATAATAATCAGGTCAGCAAACGCCAAGTTTGTGATGAGTAAGTTTGTGGCAGAGGATCTCATTTTCTTGTCACTGACAACTGTGTAAATCACAAGAATATTACCAATAATTCCTATGATACCAATCACTAAGAATAAAACACTGAACCCAATTACTTCCGGTAGTCCAGCAGCATTAAACGGAAATGAATCCATATTGGTAATGTTACGTGAGGAATTAGGCGTCAGGTTTTCTATGCTTTTGTTTAACTCCATGTTTTTGTTTTATTTTTGGCCCTATTTTACAACATTCCTATATTGCACAATCCAATAAATCTAATATGGAGAATCACCTGCTGTGGACCGTAAAGTAATAAAACAAAACTATGTCAATATTCCAAGAATATATAGGCCTACCAGAAAGCGGCTAGTGCTGGAAGATTATAACGATGTATCTTTTGTCCTCATATGGAAACACTCAACTTAATTTAAAAAGCCTTCTAGCAGGAATTTCCGCCCGAATCTGAAAATACAGCACTTTATTTCGTTTAGTTCTTTACAAGATTCGATTCCTTGGATTTTTTTTCTGTCGCTTTCTTCTTGTTTAAACACACTTTGGGGAGCCTCCAGGGACAGGTAATGTCTAAACACTTTGTTTAATTAGTCGTATAAAGGCGGACCATTTCATATACAGTTCCGATTAAGTGGGTTTTATATGTTTTAACTTGCAGTCGTATCGTGCCGCTAGCTATGTAACACTGAGCAAGTCACGAATCAATATGCTAAGCGACCAAGTTTACAAATATAACCAGAATATATGTTATTTGAGAAACAATGTCGAAACAACTAATACTAATTATGCTGTTTTTGAAGTCGCAAGAATTACAACCACCTTATTTAGTACCTGTTTAATGCTAAACAAAGTTGAACACAGCTGTCATTTGCGGCGGTTGCTTTTGTCGTACTTCAAGCAACAATGGCTGCATATACGCTAACGACGGAGAAACAAGTTCGGTGACTGTTTGCAAGTTATTTTAATAAGCGGAGACACCATGCAACATCAATTCTTATTAAAATATGGCGATAAAATTAAACAAGTTAATATAACATACACTCGAAGCTATACCAGACATATTTAACGGATAACCAACCATCAGCCGTAAGTTAACCGAGATTAGTCTTGGTCCGAGACACTGTTGACGACCAGTCTATTATTACATTAGTCTCTATTACTGGTGTCACGCTATTAATTTCACCATCAATCTAGATATGATCAGAATCAATCCGATCTTTCTATAGCACACAGTTTGTAATTATGTCTTTTTTCCAGATCAGAATTTAATATTTCGTTACACAGTTGGTTGGAGGGTTCTCTTGTCCTCGTAACACAAACAAAATTGATTTTATACCGAGGTTTCCTTTAAACTCATATAGTAATATATATCAATATTATAGTGAATTGAATTGAATCTAATATTTCCTAACACAGTTGGTTAAAGGACTATATTTTGACGTCGCAACGCAAACAGAATCAAATTGTGTTTCCCACTGGAGTATTTGTTTTAATTGAATAGAACCATATCTCATTAAATTGAATCCAATTGAAATCTTTTGCATGGGTCGTACATCATAAATCAAGCAGTAATTCCATTTAAACTTTTTTCTAGACTGCTGTGCTTGTGTTTTTCAGATAATTTGCGTGACCGGTATAACAAATGCAATTTATCACACCAGCTTTGCGTTATTATTAGATCACATTGCGTTCATTCACAGTCTTGTTTGATGTGGCTTTGTCATGTGGGTGATAAAAGTCTTGTGGGTTTCCGGTTACAGAGGTGAGGAGCCGTTAATATTTTGATTATCCATAAAAGTATATGTATATGATAGTCGGTAAGAGCTCATTAATTTATTAGTAGTCTAACACCCTTTACTCCGATGTATATTTAATTTAAACCACGATATCCGTCGAATTGTTATTAACTTTGTGTCTTTGTACTGTCAAAGGTAATCTTATCCTGGGCTGGGAGATGTGTCCTTAACTAGATAAAAGAATAAGATCAGACGTGATCAACTAGGGGATTATTTTCAAGTTGTTTTGCCTGCAAAACAGTTATTTGTTACTTGAATTCTGGTTGGTTCTTCACGTTTGGTATTCGTTATCTGCCTTTGAGTTATCAATGGTAATGTTTTCCAAGTAGAAATTGCTTGTAGTGTCTATTTTCCGGCCTGGCAAATAGTTACTTGATTCTGCACGTTTGTACAGGACATTTTCACCGGATTGTCTTGGTCTTTGTCCAGAATGATGTTATACAACTGATGTCAATTAAGGCATATGCACGATAGCATATGGTTGGCGATGTTTGATCTGAAACACAAAGATTAGAAAAGCACAACATTAGAATCAAAATGTTATTTATAAATTGTAATATGTTTGCCAGGAACGTGGTGTTTTTTAGGGGTTAGGAGGGGCAGTGTGTCTATTCCAAAATGAAAGTTTGTATACAACTTCTAAACTGTAACCCAACCATTAACAACATCGTAATTAATCAAAAACAATGCTGTTTATGCCATGCATTGGTGGCAGCTTACCAATTGCGGCTTACCAATTGCGCTCCCAATGTTGGTCGGCGTTGATTCCCCTTGTCAGTGGTATAGGACGGAGGTCCTGGCGTGCGTGGACAGCTGTCTAATCGTCAAGATGGTGCTAAACCGAGGTCACATGTACACATTGGCGTGCGCGTAAAAGATATGTGCCCGAGTTCACAAAGCATTCTCAGACTTAAGTTGAGAATTTGCTCAACTTTCAGTCACTGTTTATGACAAATATCTTTGATGCAGAAACACAAAACTTTTGCACATAGTTTCTTATTGATGTACTTTATACATAAAAACAACAAAATTATTATAAAGGGCTATATTTCAGTTACAATAAATTATAAGGTAAACAAGTTTGAGTAAATTCTCGTCTTAAGTCTGAGAATGCTTTGTGAACTCGGGGCCTGATATAAGAGTAGACCGTAGGACCACTATCCGAGCGGAATTTTTATCATAGCGCACTGAATGGCGTATATTTGTCTTCATTAGCCCAGTCTGAGCAGAACAGTTGGACGTTAAACACCATTTTATTTTATTTGCTTATCAATTATTATACATCTACAAGCAATAAAGGCTTTCGTGCAATCTATAAACTGTGGGCAAATAGTTAGAATGTCACGACCTTATATAAACAAATTTTAAATAATCGTGTATGAAAATAAGGCCCTCTCTCGCGGGGCATGATTTCAAATTGCAATCAATATGTATAACAACCGATTCTGCATAGTGCTACCTTACTGTTGTAATAAATCCCAATTAGAGTGCTTTTTCTGCATGGATACACAAGTTCTTGCGGCAAAACATAACGTTGTTAAACAGTATTCTTTTATTAACCATCATGTCAAGAATTCTAGCCACAGGGGTTGAGAACGAAGGGTAGACCAGATCCCGAGTTCACAAAACATTCTCAGACTTAATTTAAAAATTTACTCAAAATTGTTCGCCTTATTGTAGCTAAAATATAGCCCCTTCTAAAACTTTTGTTGTTTTAATGTATCAAATACCGTAATAAGAGACTATATGCAAAGTTTTGTGTTTCTGGATCAAAGATATTTCTTATAAACAGTGATTGAAAGTTGAGTAAATTCTCAACTTAAGTCTGAGAATGCTTTGTGAACTCGGGGCCTGTTTGCGAATTTTAAGACAAACGAATATGCCTTCTTGTCATCTCAAAATCCAACCTTCAAATGAGTAGACGATCTTTCCAATACTCTTCACCTAAATTATGGAATTCAATCTCCTCTAACAACAACCCGAAGAACTCTGAATCAATTGGCATATTCAAACAAAGACTCCAATTACACTTTGGATAATTGGTGGATCTCTTAATCAAACATGCGCCTGTGAAACTATTCATTTGGAGTTAAGGCGCTATATAAATATTTGAATGTTTAATATGTGTGGATATATAATACATGAAATAGGATTTAACACCCAAATATAATATTTTAGTATAGCAATTTATGCTTATAGCTACGGTAGTTTCAAAGTGGCAACAGCTTTTCATTTTTAATGGCTTAAAGAACTAAATCAGTAATTGAGAAATTGACAGCTCTACCAACAAATTTACGGTGTTAGGCCTTGGCTTACAAACGAAGCGGTCCGGCGTTAGACCTTGGCCCACATACAAAGAGGTCTGGGGTTAAACCTTGACCCACAAACTAAGAGGTCTGGGGTTAAACTTTCGCCTACATACAAGGAGGAGGAGTGGGGCTAGACCTTGGTCTTCAAACAAAGAGGTCTGGGGTTAGACCTTTTCACATAAATAAGTGGGTCTGGAGGTAGTCATTGACCCACAAACAAGGAGGCTTGGGGTCAGACCATGGCCCACGAATAAGGAGGTACAGAGTTAGAACTCGGCCCACAAAATCAGGAGGTTAGATCGTGGCCTACAAACCTGGAGAACACGGTTTTGATCTCGATAATTGGTTGCAAAAGTTCGTCGGGATTTTTCAGGGTGATATTTATCTTGTCATGGATTGGGAAGAGTCTAGACGTTCGAATGGGTCAAAAACGGGTGTCACTTATACACGTTGATGTACACGTAAAAGAACGAGATGCTGAACGGGAGGACTTGATAAGGACCAGAGTCTGGTCTGTCGGATGGGACGAAAACGGACACTCGTGTACACGCAAAATAACTCATTAGCCCGGTTGTTACGGAAAAGCAGTTGATGAATACCACGTAGTGTAAGTTGTATCCAAAGAGCACCCTGACAACGACTGTCTGTGACAGACAATTCTATGGAATCCAGATTGATTACATTGACTTCCAACGCGAGTTTCTATAAAGTCTTAATTATATTATTTTGGTCATGATCGCTTGCAGCAAAATTTATTCTATGGAGCTACAGCATTAAACTCGTTAATTAGGTAACGATTAAATCATCTGCGACAGGGGCACTCTGTCTAGCGTGTTTACTGATAGGTAAGGTTTAACGTCCACTCGACGAAGACAAGGTCAGTTCGGGATAACATATGACTCAATATCATTTCAATAATTCACGAGAAAACCCACGAGGTTTGACAGGCGACCCTAGTCCATGTTACGTACAAACGAGAAAATTACATCACTTGAATCAATGACAGACTTAAAGATCTAAAGCGGACGCGTTTAAACCATCTGTCCATACCCCTTACTTTTCAGACGGTATTTCATTGTTGCAAATATAATATAAATTTAGCATAAAAGGTATGTTTTAATTATCAGAGATACCATTCGAGCCAAAATTATCCTGGTCTGTCACTAAGTGAATTGGTTTCGAATCCCCGGTTGTACGTGACAGGGAATAGGGTCGCCTGTCCAACCTCGTGGTTTTTTTGTAGGTCCTCCGGTTTTCTCCCACTGCTAAAGACCCCTACGCGCAAACTAATCATTGAAATAAAAAATTGAACCATAGTATGTTAGTTCCCACATTACCTAGTTTATGTCGAGTGGATGATAAACCCCATTCCCCCACCCCCTCTCACTCAACAAGAGTAACCTGGCTCCATTTTACCTTTTAATTGAAAGTACGATGTTTGCATTCAATCTGTGTAAAGGAAAGAATTACGTGTTTGTTTGCTTGTTAGTTTTGCGCATGAAAAGCTGTCTATTGAAGCTGGAACACAACCTCGTTAACTAACCAGAATTTGTTGACGTAGAGGTTGTAATTTCATTATATTCTGAAAGGTTTTAGGTTATACATATGAGAATATTGCTGTTTAACTGGTGTTAAATTGTTTACATATATTCTACAATAATGGCCACAAAATCATTTATGATCTTATTATTTCTCTTCTTGCAACCTCGCTCTTCGCTGGTAACTTCATAAAATAAAGCGCTGTTAAAGAGCGCGTGAATATACACAAAGGGGAATTCACGCCTGTTTTCTACTTTTCTAATCTTCTCTTAAATAGTGATAGTCAATTATTTTTATGAATTGTCGGATATCCACTTACTGTCTCATATAACAGCTATCCGTCTTCAAAGATATCAGTGAACTGAAAATCGACCGTGAATTCAGTTATAAAATAACTCGTGTTTTCAATTAGTTTGCGTCACTTTCTGATTCTTTGTAGCAATGATCTCTGTGTGTTAAATTAGAACCATGTGTTAGTCCCGAAATGACCTGGTTATCACTGGCGTTAAATTCCCATCTCAACCGTGTCCTTTGAATAATGAATCTTTGGATCGCATATGTTGATTTAAACAATATTTATTCATAAAATATCATATAATACATTACAGTTATAAAGATATGATACACAAACAAGCTAAAAGCTTATATAAATTTGCTTCATATATGTGTATGTTACTTACTTTTGATATTTCAAGAATTTGATAATGTACTTATTTCTTGACGACGAAATCGTAAATTAATAAAGATAAATAAATGAGTAACAGACCGTTCCAACCACCACGCCAACTAACTTAATTGCATTATTAGATATTCAGTTAAAGTTGAAGAGTAATTATTGATTATTTGTCCAAAGACGTATTCCAGTTGTTCGCAAAAATGGTTTTCTAGGTCTCAAAACTTTTTGTTAGTTTTAAGTAATCATGAACTATCTGGAATATATTTTCGTTTACATCATCACCAAGATCATTGTTACCTTTAAGCAAACAAGTGATAGACCGTTGGTCATATGGCAGTTTATTTAAAGTTACATTGCGGATAGCTAAATAATTATTACAGTAGAGAAAATAATGTTCGGGATTCTCTATTTGATGGCCACATGAGCACGCTGGGTTTTCACCGATATGCATAAGGAATTTATGGAAGTTTAGATTACTTTTGTTGTTACGAATCCTGCAATGAATAAGCTGGTATTGACGTTCGCCAAAGTAGTAATATCTTGGGATTTTAATTTGGCCGGTAATGTTATACAGCTCCCGCTTAAAGGTAGAAATATTTTGGGCGTCTTTAATTTTTTCAGGCAAAATATTCCATTCGTCAATTACTGACGGAAGAAAAGAGTTTTTGTATAACAAACTTTTAGCAGGAATTTTTCTATATTGGTTTTGATTTCGCACTGGATAGGGATTTAAATCAGTAACTTTGGGGGGTACAAGGTTACTTAAGTATCCGGGGGTTTGATGTTTGGACATTTTATAAAAAAAGACAAGTTTATGCATATACCTTCTATCTTTAAGAGATGGAAGACCCGATTCGGCATAGAGTTGTTTGTGCGAGGTGCCTCTAACAAGGCCTGTAATAGTACGTAATGCGTCTAAGTGTAGTTTTTCGAGTTTAGCGGCGTCGTCCTGACTACAATTATTCCAGACCACGTCAGCGTAGTCAAATATTGGCAGAATAAAACTTTTGTAAATAACTTCAAGTGATTTACGCGAGATCCTGTATTTGAAACTGCGAAAACATTCGATCATCTTACTGGCTTTAGTAATAACATAATTTACATGGGAAGACCATTTACAGCTTTTATGAAATATTATTCCGAGATGTTTATGTTCGTCAACGTCTTTAGGTTCAGTCCCGTTAAAATTCAGTTCAATATTAGTTGGCGTATGTTTTCGGGAGAAAATCATGGAAGTTGTTTTTGTAGGGTTGAAATTTACTTTCCACTTGGCTGCCCAAGTTTTAATCGAGTCCAAATCCGTATTAAGAGTTTTACTGCATTCAGAGTTTTCTTCTATGACCATGTATAACGACGTATCATCAGCAAACAGACGTTTACTAGATTTAATATCATTTATTACATCGTTAATATAGATCAAAAACAGGAGGGGTCCCATGACTGAGCCCTGGGGTACTCCTGAAGATACAGTTTTTAACTTGGAATATTCACCTTTAAGTACAACTGCCTGTTTTCGATTTTGTAAATAATTTTCGATAAGTGAAAGTAGTTTACCCCTTATGCCAATGGCATTTAGTTTATGTAGTAGACCTTTGTGCCGCACGCTATCGAACGCCTTACTGATGTCAAAAAATATTACTTTAACTTCAGTACCTTGGTCAAGGGAATTTGAAATTTGATCATAAATATCTAAAAGTTGGTAGACTGTGGAGTCGTTGGGTCTAAATCCAGACTGAAAGACAGTTAATATATCGTGGGTGAGAACAAAGTTATGAATAAACTTATAAATACACTTCTCGAAAACTTTACCTAAGGTACTAAGCAAAGATATAGGTCGATAGTTAAAACAATGATGTGGATCGCCCTTCTTAAATATCGGATCAACATTTGCCATTTTCCACTTGTTTGGAAAAATTTGCATTTTGCTGACAAAGATTGAAAATTTTACTTAGTGGATCTGCCAGGATAACTGAAAACGCCTTTAATATTTTGTTATTAATATGATCAGGGCCACTAGCTTTATTTGTGGGCAGTGAATTTAGTATATCACAAACAATATTAGATATATATATTGGTTCTTCAATTTCAAAATCATTGAAGACAATGGTAGGGACTTTATCATCAATATTGTCTAAAATTGTCTGGTTAATAAAGAAGGAATTTAAAATATTTGCCTTGTCCTTATCTCCATATATAATTTTATTATCAGAATCAAGTAGAGGTGGCAAGTCCCTCCTCGAGTTTCCATTTTTTATACCAAATTGCTTGACAAGATTCCACCAGTGTTTTTCTTGAAAACGATTTGAACTAATGTCGCTATCTAATTTGAGATAATAGTTAAGTTTTGCCTTTCGAATTTCCGAAATGATGAAATTCCTGTTCTTACGGAAACATTGCCAGTGGGTGGGAGAGTTTGAGTATTTTGCCTTTTTATGAATACGATTTCTTTTTCTAATTATTTTTCTAATATACCCATTCATCCATGGAGTATCACGTGCTCGAATCGTTACAAATTTGTGTCTAACGAATTTTTTTCAACAGCTTTCATTAATATATTCGAGAAGTTTTCAACTAGCACGTTTGGGCTGGAACTTTGATCGAAAAAGTCATCCCAGTCAAAACTCGTAAGGAAATTATTTACGCGTATGGGGTCAAAGTCATGATAATTCCAGATTTGCCTTGGATAAGTCTTACAAGTGGGTTTCTTAAAAAACACAGTTATTGTTATAGGACAATGATCAGTGACGTTCGCGTCGAGAATTTCAGTTGAGTGAATGTTATCCGGGCAACTTACAAGTATTATATCAAGTAGCGTTGCAGTAGTCTCAGTAATACGCGTTGGTGACTTAATAAGTTGTGTAAGATCAAAGCGACGCATAATATTGCTAATCCTTGAAGAATTTGTATTAATTATATTAACATTAAAATCACCTAAAATTATGGGTTTATGATAACCCCTTAATTCAAGCAGTTCAATGTTTGATGTATCAGTTAACCAGGTTTCAGAAAAGGTTAGAACGTCAAATTCAGACATTTCAGCACTAATCATATCAAGTTTTGACTGCAGATTTCTCACATTTAGGTGCAATATTGTTAGCAATTTAGTAGTGCCTGGATGACATCGCGCCTGGTACGTTCGTGCATTTTTATGCGCGAACTCTTAGTTTTCCTATTACTGGCACGCGCACGGGCACTATTTCTTTTTCTTGCATGTACCAAAATCTGGGTTTTCGCGCGGAGGTACTTTTGAGGTATTAGCCTGAGAAGCATAACACTTGCCACTGTACCTGTGTATCGCAAATTATAAATCGAGTGTGTGAAGACAGTTTATATAGATCACGCAAAAAAATTTTCAGTACAGAGTTTATTCCCGCTCTATTTGCCGCTAAGCAAACCAATGGGACTATTTTCTCAACAGTGTATGAACTTATTCATAAGCGATAATATCCTTACACCGAGAGAAATTATCTAGTCTCGGTGAAAAACCATGATCATCTGGTAAAAAATTACTTTTCTATTTTTTGGAACGAAAAACAGTGTTTTTAAAAACAAACGAACCTGCCGCACACGAGGAAGTCATTATACTAATAATAACAGACGAGAACTCTTTTTGGGCACAGGCTTTCTTACTGAGTAGTAAATCGTCCACAAACAATCATGAAGGAACTAGCCTATAGGAAGACTAGCGACGACTGTAGACAGTAAGTAGGTTATACACTATACTTTTGAGTCGAGATTACTCGCTTTGAGTCGAGATTACCAGCTTTCAGGTCACCGATAACCAATTATGTCAGAAATACCATACTGACATTCGGTTTTTTCAAGTTGTATACGAACTAACAATCGGCGCCCTAACTGTCTTCGTCAGCTACTTTCAGTTTCACAATGGCGTACGACATTCGGTTTTTCAACTTGTACGCGAACTTACAATCGACGCCCTAGCTGTTTCGTCAGCTATTTTCAGTTGCTGGCGTACGGCCAGTGCCGGTGGGAAAAGACAACATTAAAATCAGAAACCCAGTTGTTGACACCCATTAAATCACTCCTGTCTAACAAATCATAAAGCTGTGGTGTTACGGTAGCGGCATAGTATTTCACCGTAACACCACAGCCACTCTAACCATTCATAATACATCTAACTATTACTCCCTACACATTTCCCCTCGACCTACTTTCCCAAACGTCAACAACACATCTCATACATCCAGTTCACTGATTAACCCTTGTACCACGTCTACTGGATTTGGATGTATGTCTCCAGATAACATTAAAATTAACTTCGCGTAATGGTACAAAACTTCACTGTTGGCGTAAGGATTCAAAATGTTCATCAAGGGACTGGGGCACGTCTTTAAACAATATAACCTACAATGCATCACAACAAAAAGAACATTGCGAAGTTGGCTGGGGTAGAAAGAAAGGTCTTGTTACTCAATAAAAATAAATAAAAAAGAGGATAAACGCACATCAAGATATGTAATGGTATAAAAGAAGAAATTATTTGGGACTTCTAGGTATATAATATCACATAAAATATAGGGCCTATGATAATTACTAAGATGAGTCCGGATGGAATCTATGTTTACACAACACATTATCATTCACGTCACGATCATTATTTGTTCATATGGATAACTAATAGAAGACTAGGTTGATGGTTCAACAAGCAGCTACTTAGATGTGCACAGGACGAAATAATAACTTTCCCGATCTTACAAATTCAAATTAACTTCTCTTCAGAACCAAACACTATGTATAGCATATCAGCTTAACCACACAGCAAGGTTTACCATGAGGGGTGGGGGTGGGAGATCGACAAGATATGATTGGACAATCTAAAAAATAACAGCCAATGAAATGCGAATGTCTGCACACTTCACTTTTTAGCAGGTCTAATAAACTTTGACAGAAATAGACTTACTCGCAATTTAATATCCATTGTGGGAAATGGAAAAACACAATAGTTAAAAATACTTAATTTCTTCATTACTAAGTTAGAGCAAGTAATCTAAAATAATCCTACAACCTGGGATACAATGGTAGTTCGGTATACATGTAGACTCCCAGTAACAATATTTAACAATACATTATGTACATTATTATGTATGTGTTTCTAAGAACTTGGATAGTTCTTTAATATTATGATTAATTAAGTTTTGGTTTTTATGAAACCATAGGCTCATAAATAAGATCACGATGAGGAATCTATACACAATATCAATTAATAAGGAATAATTCTTCAGCCTGGAAATTTGTAATCATTGAATGTTGAGATATTTCTTTATGGTTTGTGCCATGTGGGACTCAGTAACAAACATGCCTGTTTGTAACAATTTCGAAAACCCTTGAGTTTATTTTACAAACTTTAAGTTAACTACATATTCTAGATATAACCATGGGCCCGTTCGATATACTATATATTTCAAGTTAGCTTCACAAACTTAAGTTATACTATTTCAAGTGAGCTTCACTGCCTTAAGTTATTTACATATTCTAAATATAACAATTCACTCTCTCCATATACTATTTCAAGTTGCAACCTTAAGATAATTACATATTCCAAATATAACCATACACTCATTCCATATATCATTCCAACATAACTTCACAACTTTTGTTTTTACTACATATCCTAAATGTAACAATATGCTCTGTGATGTACATGGGATCATATATACCTATGTAGAAAGATGAAGAATTTCTTAAGTCAGCATAATATAACCTTGTAATCGATTTTATCATGTGTATCATACATTGTAGCTGGGACTTGGAATGCTTAGAGTCTAGTGAGCAAAGATAAGTACATGAGATACATAAGCAATTTTGTAATTAATTGAACTATAATTCCATGCAGATAACCATAATTTTTTATATAATTTTGGGGAAGTGGGTAGTATTTACAAGATGCATATCCAGATTGCATTATGCTATATTTAAATGAGTTTCAAACACAATTAAATGAACAAGAGCAATAATGCTGGGAGTTAATATCTTATGAAAAACTGGGACATGTTGACTGTTAGTTTTAGATCATGATACAGGCTAATAATAACATAACATGTAGGCCTACTCTTCATATCTATGCAAAAACATAGGTATTACCAATAAATGTTGTAGATGTACATGTACAAACATTGCTTGGATGTTTCAAAGTAACATTTTGTATGCTAACTTAAATTGACTTTAGATAAGTTATTAAATAAAAACTATATAGTAAGGTTTAAACTTATTTCACTGTTGTTTCTTCATCATTTGCTCTGATGACATATTTTAAACTCAATGATCCCAACAGAAGGTCCATTTCATGTTGCTTTGTTACAAGGGTTGTGTTCCCATCTATTTTTTTAACAAAGATTATTCCATCTGCAACCCAGGTTCCTTGAATTTTCCCCTCCTTGAAGAGTCGTCTTGCGATCGCAGCCAATTTTGACCTTTCCTGAGTTAAATCATCGTTAATGTACACAGGATTTCGTCGCATTTCTAAAGGCACAGATTCCAAATCAAAAGCATCATTATGATTTGTGGTATCGTTGTTGTCAGGGCTCTTATTAGTCCTTTGACTAGTGGTAAGTTTAACCTTAGTGAGTCTACCTCTACCTTTAACGAATGACTTTTTAGTATAATACCCGCGAAAGCGGACAATAATTGGGCGTGGCTCATCTTTGTAATTAGAGGGGTGCCCCACGCGATGGCTACGGTTAATATCACTGGCTTGGATATCCACACCAACAAGCTTTCCAACTTTGACAACAAGTTCATCTGTCGATTCACCATCACGTTCCTCGATACCAGATATACGAATAGCTTCACGCCTGCTATATTGTTCAAGCTCGTCTACTTTTTCTTTGAGAATGTCTATCTCTCTCTCTTTCTCTGTCACTTTATGTTCTAAGTCTTTAACCTTCATGCCCAAATGCTTATGCCCAATTCCTTCATGTATTTGAGGCATAAGCACAGTGGCAAGTGCATTGCTTATAGCACTGAGAACTGCCTTGTTTTTTAGAGCCATTATCAAGCTGTCTATTGGTACATGCATTTGTTTATTAGTCGATACTACTTCTGGGATCACTGGGTCCAGCACGACATGGTCGCTATCGTTATCTGAATCCATATCGGTATTCAGAATAAGAGACGTATAGGGAATCGGTTCTGAAAGGTCGGTATTTGTACTTGTATCACGGTTAAGCCGCTTCGTCTCCTGTTGCGAACTCGCACTAGTGTCGGAGAATAATCGGCGTTTCAAATTTGCAAGCGTACTAGCCATATAGCCTATATAACTATAACTATTGTCAAATACTGGTTTTCAAATACTATTCACTGAGTTACCGGCCCTTGCCGTAAGAGGGAAGTGTCCCAACTGTTAGTTTGTCTGAAACACTTGAGTCGTCAAGTCAAGTTCACGATCTGCTTTAAAATTTCACAAACAGCTTTGAGCGGGAAAGTAAACCCTTTTGCAAATAAATGTATGTAGACGTTTTGAGGAAATGGTTCACCCCCGAAGAAGTTGACCAATATCGTCCCTGATGTAAATATCGAAACTTTGAAGGTAATACATGTAGATCGACAATGGTTTGCGACTGACATAAATTTTGGTGATGAACAGGCCAGAGAAAATCTTTGATACAGAAGCTAGAATGGAGGATAATCTAACATTAGTTGTCGCGGCTATTAAAATGTTAGACAATAAGATCTGAATGTAAATCTAGAAGGTATAGTAATAGCATATTATACGTAACATCAGTATGTCGGTATTTGAACGAAGACGCTGATATGGTTCACGCGCGTGTGTCAACGCTTGACTTGTGGTTAACTGGTTAGGATATTTTGCCAACTTTAACACGCACGGTAATAAATGCCTGTTTGTCTTTATTTATTATTTGGGGGAGCCTGTTCGACTTTGTTGTTCTGCAATATAATTATTACATGGAACATCCACTGTGTCGACAAAGTAGTAAAGTGAGTGTTTTCTTTAATAATTTATGTGAGCTATGTTCAACCTTGTTGTTCCGCGATCTAACTTGGAACACAAAATAATGTTGTCGTATTTTATTTCAACTGTGTCGGCAAGTAGCAAAGCCACCGTTTTTCTTTAAAAGGACCAACCTTGTTGTTCCGCAATCTAACATGGGACATATACTAAGGTTGATTTAATTTATTTCTGATGTGTCGGCAAGTGTTACGTAAATGTTCAGCCTTATTGTTCCGCAATCTAACATGGAACATACACTAAGGCTGACCTATTTTTTTAGTATAGTGTGTAGAGGCAAAGTTAAATGGCTTACCTGTGTGGAAACGAATAGTAATGCGAATGGTTTCTTTAATAATTTTGAAACCTGTCCAGCCTTGCTGTTTCGCAATCTAACATGGAACATACACTAAGGTTGACCTATTTGTCAGTATGTAAGAGGGTGTGTGGAAGCAAAATTAAGGGGCTTACCTGTGTGGAAGCAAAGTTAAAGGGCTTACCTGTGTGGAAGCAAGTAGTAATGCGAATGTTTTCTTTAATAATTTTGGAACCTGTCCAGCCTTGTTGTTCCGCAATCTAAAATGGGACATACACTAAGGCCGTTTTAAATTATTTCTGCTGTGTCGGCAAGTAGTACCGTGATTGTTTTTTTTCTTTAATAATCTTAAGTGAGACTGTTCAGCTTTTGTTATTTCACAATATAACCTGGAACATACACTAAGGTCAAAATTTTTGAGTATATAAGGGGCTTACCTGTGCGCAAGCAAAGTTAAGGGGTTTATCTGTGTATAAGAAAATAAAGGGGGCTTGCCTGTGTGGAAGAAAATTAAAGGGGGCTTACCTGCGTTGGAGCATAGTTTAGATGGAAGCAAATTAAAGTGGACTTACCTATGTGGGAGCATAGTTCAGATGGTAGCCAATTAAAGGGGGCTTGCCTGTGTGGAAGCAAATTAAGGTGCTTACCTGTGTTGGAAGCAAACTAACAGGCTTGCCTTTGTGGAAGCAATTTAAGAGGCTTGTCTGCGTTGGAAGAAAAGTAAGTGAGCTTGCCTGTGAGGAAGCAAATCAATGTGTTTACTTATGTGGAAGCCAATAAGGGATTACCGGTGTGAAATCAAAGGGGTTTGGGTAGTCATCTGTAACAGCCACGTATCACTTATCTGCGGCATTAAAGTTAGCTAAAATCATTGGGGTTAATTTATCGGGAACGAACGAATATACTTCAAAGTGGGAACAGAATGTATAAAAGTTCAAAGCACGTATGTACGGAATAATTTGACCGGGATTACCAAAAATGGGTTAGGAAAATATGTGGTGGGATGAAGTGTGTTATGGGGAGAAGTGTGTTATGGGACGAAGTGGGTTGAGTTGGTATTGAATGTTAATAAAGTTAGAATTGTTGTCATTGTCTTAGTTTTGATATTCGTAAACGGATTACGGAGCGGAAGCACTGTGCCTGCAATACTTACATCTATAGGCAAGACGGTAATTCAGAGGAAAGTATACTATTCACTGAGTTACCGGCCCTTGCCGTAAGAGGGAAGTGTCCCAACTGTTAGTTTGTCTGAAACACTGGAGGACAGTATATGTGAAGGGCACGAGTAGTCATAATATGAGGTCGTCCGCCTGCCCCTGGCGTAGGATGCAGGGGGTTAAAGCCTTGGTTAAGAATTATCATATTTCCTCCTTCCAGGCAGCCTACATGACAGGTGCAAAGATAATGCCAACGGGATGTGTCATTTGTCAGAAAAGTGAGAAAAAAAAAAAAAAAAAAAAAAATTGTGTTTTGCCTATAGGGCTCCTCACAGTGGAAGCACTGTGCCTGCAATACTTACATCTATAGGCAAGACGGTAATTCAGAGGAAAGTATACTATCACTTGGTAATGAAGGCAACAGGAGACTGTTCTTTCACTGTTACTAAGATTTCGCACCGCACACGAAAAGTCCGTGCAGCTTAAACCACATGGGCAGTCTGCAACCCGAGTTTGATTTAGCTAAATTAACTATCACAATCCACATATCAAACCATATGTTTGAATAATAATCATCACTTAATATTAATAAAGTACCACACCGGACTGTATATCACAAATTTAGGACATAGCCCCAAATAACTTGAAATTTTATTCCGGAGCAGAACACAACACACTACTTTTCGCCATCTTGTGTGACGTAATCCATAGTGATTAAAATGGACCAATTTGATTTGATTATAATTTGAAGTTTATTTCTTTCAATGTCTGTGTTGTTGTCCTTTCTGTTGGTTTGTCTTATTTGGGGGGACACTCTGGATAAATGGGTAAGACGCTGGCTGGCTAGTCCGGAGGTCGTGTAATCGCTCCCGATGTTGGCCGAGAAAGTTCATCGAGATTTTCGGCGTGGTTTCCCCAACGGTACAGGACGGAGGACCTGTCAAGGAAAGCTGCCTAGTCGATCGGATGGGACGAACATCGAGGACACATGTACACATTTGAATGCACATAAAAGATCCCCAGACAGATAGAATTCGATTTAAAAGCAGCCCGGATAAAATTATCCCACAGCCAACTGTATGGCGTATGACCGTCATCATTAGCCCAGAGCAGAACAGGCGCCGATCCAACTATGTCACTGGGCCTGAGGGGGAGGGGGCGTCGTGAATTTCCCCCCCCCCCACCAGGCCCGTAGCCAGGGGGTGGCAAGGGGGGGCAATGCCCCCCTGAAAAAATGTTTTGCCCCCCCGAAAGAAAATTTGCCAACCTTAACTCTTAAATACCTACTGTAGACTGTAACGGGTGTGCCCCTCCTAAAAACTTCACTGCCCCTCCGAAGCCAGCAAGCTGGCTACGGGCCTGCCCCCCACCCTCAGGCCCAGTGACATAGTTGATTTTCCTTTTCGTTTGCTTTTTTACTGTTGTAGTTCACATATCTACTCTTTAATAGATGATATAAACATGATTTTCGCATTGTCTCCGCTCAAGCAATCCAAGGTTGCAACATATTACCATTTGCTCCAATGTGTGCCCCCCCCCCCCCCCGACAAAATCTTGGATCCGGGCCTGCTTATTATTATTAATAAAACCAGCGCCAGTAGCGATTGACCTACATTCTGGATTGTTTCTCCATATTCAACTATTATTAAAAAGAATTAATCGAGTCTGGAAAAAAGATAATTACATGTCTATACTCAATACAGTTTTCAATATTTCACATTTGGGATATTTCTAACTACAATTATTGAAACTCATAATGGCATACCTAGCTCGGAGAATACCATTTGACATTTAATAAAAGATAATAACGTGTTTGAATAACAATTAATATCCTTAGGAGCACTCCAAGCCCAATAATCTCAGTCAACAGCAAACTAATACACAGATCCTATTTCGTTTCGTTTTTATAGTCCAAAAGTTCGTTTTACTTGTCTTTACTACACTAGACTTGTTATTTAACTCGTGTTCTGCTTGAACTGAGGGGTCAGCCAATCAAATTGTCTGTCGAATCGAGGGTTTGACCTTTTTTACGCGGAATTGTGGGTAGGCATTATCGGCGATAGAAATCAAAACAAGCGATTCTGATTGGTTAATCGAATGACTGAGGTTATAGGGTCAAATTTCGCGTGCTTGACATCTGAACTGGCTGAACGTGACCTCCCGCAATAACTTGTTAGGTCTATATGTAGTGTAGGCCATCGAAATTATAAAAACCGAAACGAAATATAGATCTGAATTCCAATTAGATTGGCTGGAAATGAAATGAAATGAAATGAAATAGGGTCTGCTCCTAAACTGGGTAATTGAAGACGGACATACACAAAATAGTGTGCTATGGGGGGGACATTTTGCCCGGGCAGCG
Organism: Patella depressa; assembly: GCA_948474765.1. Lineage (NCBI taxonomy): Eukaryota > Metazoa > Mollusca > Gastropoda > Patellidae > Patella > Patella depressa. The sequence goes on along the minus strand of OX419716.1, from coordinate 8,824,347 downwards.
ACGCTACTGCCTTACCCTTATATTGAATTCCAACTGGCAAGGGATCTTTTGCGTGCACGCCAATGTGTACACGGGACCTGGATTTTCGTCCCATGCGAATGACTAGACAGCTGTCTATGTCAGGCCCTCCACTCTGCATCACTGACAAGGGGAAACCGCGCCGGTAAATCTGGATGAACTTTCTCAACAAATGCAAGGATCGAACACCCGACCTCCAGGCTAGCGAGCCACTTAGCCTCCTTGATCTCCTAAATGCCGGAACAATATGACACAATTCAATATTTTAAATTCACCAGACTTAGTCGCCTCTTAACTGACAATGTTACTGTAAGCTAATATTAAATATGTATGATCGAGGTGGTTAAACACAATCCAAATATAATTTTAACAAGGAAATATTAGCTACATTATCTCTAGTAGCTAATTGAACACCATTTCTGCTTACAGACCACCCGCCAGATCTATTAGGATATATCCGAGAAAAAAATGACACAGACAAAAGAAATTAGCTGATACTGAATAGATCTGTGATTATAGTTCACATTAAAATATAATATATATCCACTATTTGGATGGTTTCCACAGAATTGTAACGTTTCGCCAAATTAAGCATAAAATGCTCAAGCTCTGTCGTATCAGTTAATTTCACAAATGATTAAGGTAAGTGGAGTTTAGTATTGCAGGAATATGAGTTGTTGGAAAATTGAGTTCTCGTGGTCGTGATGAATTTAAAATGCCAAATCAGATTTATCGTCAAACCCACATGTTTACATTACCGACTGTCCTAATTTACCGAACAAATCCGAAAATGTCTGAAAAAAGGCCTAAAAATTCCGAAAACATCCGAAAAAAGCACCGAAAAATCTCCGGTGTTTAGTACAACCCTATATAAGGGAGTAAAAGCACGCGGGACATCATTAATACCTGAGAATATTTAAAACGTTATTAGCAAGAATATTTATGATTTTTAGGCGGATGGATAAGAGAGTTAAGAAGTTGTTAATGTTGAAATGTAGCGCAGTATGCTATTTCAAGTTTGTGTATCTCAAGATTATCATGGACAGAAGCATCTTCTACTTGTCACGTACAAGCAGTAAATGAAACCGAGGCCAGATGGCTCAGTAGTAGGCCGTACGGTTTCAAGTGCAGAGTTACGTATTCAGTTATTAAAATAATATATTTTAAAATTTTGTAAAGCCAAATAAATCGCAATGTCAAGAGCTAGTAATTAATGGACCCCAATATTTTCTGGTAAGTAGCTTTTTGTATCTGAAATATTATAAATTTTCTATGCTTATAGCTTCCGTGCCCAGTTACTTGCTGAATTAACTTCTATTGTTCAACAAGCCTATCACCAAGCATTCCATAAATCTGGAATGTGGAACATTTTTTCGATCATAATGAACAAAACTGTAATTGTTGCTATTGGTCCATTTGTCCACTAAAAGATTTAAACGTCTATGTGTCATGAGTACCGTGCGATTTATTATCTTAAACAATAACCAAATGGCATTTCTTGTCTAATAAACTACATATTATATCGTCTACGATCCATATGGAAATATAATGGGAAAGATGGCAAAATACGGTAAATTGAAATCAGAAAATAACTAATGAAGTTAGGCAAGCGATACCGTGTGGGAGATAGATAGAGGGAAGAGGGGGTATAGCGTTCACTCGACACAAACTGTATCAACACAGGAAGGGGGAAATATTTTTATCGCCCACTCGACTTAAACTAGGTCAATTCGGGACTAAGATATGTTTCATTTTTATTTCAACAATTCACTTGCAGTGGGAGGAAACGAGAGGACCTGTAGAAACTCACGAGGTTGCGCACACCAGGCGACCCTACTCTTTGATACGTAAAAACGAGGAATCGAAACCACGTCAGTTGACTCAATGACAGTCTTTGTGATAGGTTTTAGCCGAACAAACAATGTAGGCAGCTAGAACCGGGAAAAAACCGACGAGGTTATACAGGCGACCCTACTCTTACGTACAACTGTGGGATCCAAACTACGTCACTTGACAACAACATCCCTTCTGGACTAAAGCACCCACTCTTAAACCATCGGCCCACCAAGATTGATCTACTACAAAACAATAAGTGTGTCAAAACCTCGTGTGACGTATTGATATGATTTGTAGGAAATACATAATTCAAATCTAAATATGAGTCATCCGTCTTACTTGTCAAAGACAGCCATTATCAAAAATACAATTTCAATCTTATTTTCTTTATTGAAAGCACACTTTCTGATTTTTGTCATTAATTAAAGATGCCTTATGTCAGATTTCGGAAAGAATTCGTCATTTCTGATGTATAATGATGGTTTTAAAAAATAAATAATGAAAAAATCAATACATTGAAACTTTGAATCAGATTACTTTATTCTGAGTGAAGATTGGAGTTTGAAGTTTTCACAAGAACTGGCTTAAATAGCGAGA